>MU226588.1:1201528-1226881 GCA_018584345.1 Thuja plicata | reverse complement strand
TCTTCTCTTGCTTCTTCATGTCAATTTTGGTTGACATAGTACTAAAAAGGCCAAATGCTTGCATAAAAGAATTTCTATTTAGGACAAGAAAATTGGTGCCATCCTCCCTTTTGATGGTCTTTGTGAGGACATCATAGTGATTAGCCAGTTCTAAAAATAGGTCAACATCAAGGAAAACATCAGGCACTAACAACCTACCCAAACCAGATATCCAAGGGTTTGACACAAGGATAGGTTTATCAAATTTTTTGTAAAAGTAAGTAAACAGAGAATAACCTGTTGTTCCTGGGGTCACTGCATCCCTGATGTCCTTGAAGTCATCTTTGAAAACACCAGCATCAATCTTTCTATTCTGAGTGGACCCTGGCAGCAGTTGCAGAAACTCATCAGAGAAGCTAGGTTTTCCTTTAGGATCGTCTCCACTGCCTCCACTAGTAGATGCCATGCTCATGGTAGTACTCATGTTTGTAGGCACCTGAATTTCTGACTGGACGATATTGAAACAAATCTAAGATCACAACTCTCTGTAACTCTCAGAAATTTCAATCACCTTAGAACACTGTAACAGCTCAGAATATCACCTTTTGCTCTAAAATAATAACTTTTCCTTGAAATCATAAACTCGGTGAATAAGAATGAATGCATAATCCCCTGTTTATAGCCATAGGATTCAGAGTACATGGCTCAAAGTTCAGAAACGTCAGTTCTGCCATTAAGTTGATATGCCATGAAACGTTCCAAAACCTAGCCGTAGTTGAGCGAGGTGACAGAAAATCAAATTTAAATCATGAATATTTTGGCACAATCATAAAACGGTTAAGACAGCTGACATGGCACTCTCTGATTCATTCTTTGTCATCAATCTCAGCTACCTTTTGTACACAGTAATAAAAAATTCTTGTATCTCATTGGCCGCCGGGTGATCTCCTCTATCACGTCATCCACTTGGCGCCGCTTTTGTAGATCCTATTTATCTAGCGACCTCGCGACTTCATAAAGTCTCTTTGTCGCGAGCACATTTCCTTAACCATGGTCTACTCTTCAGATTAGGTGACAATGTAATTCCTTTACCTCGGCTAACCCAAGTCTTTCCAGCGATCAGGCGAGTATAGTGAAAATCTAAGTCACGCAGGGTTAACCTTAACTCAGTATCCTTCTCCAGACTATGCGACAAGCCGTTGTTCTTATTTTCATGATTATCTCTTTGGTCGCTTAGTCGGGAGATCTTGTGTCTTTACCTTTAACTTGAAGCACGTGCCTTTTTTTGTTCACAGCGACCTCGCGACATACCTTAATCACTTAGTCAGAAGGACTTTTTCCCTGGGGCACTTTTATCACCAGACTACGCGACCACCGTCAGATCCTTTTACTTTTTCATCGAATGGTTGTCGCATAATCGCCTTAGAATTTCATATACCTTTAAAATATCAGGAGACTTCGTGACTGAGGGCAAACATACCTTAGTCTTGTTATCGCGTGATCCTCTTCCTTCTTCTAGTGATCTCACGACAACCACTAGTGCCGTGACAGATGTCATCTATTCTTTGGTCCACTTAATACATTCTGAAAACTGAGTCATCACTCCTGTTTTGGCGACATCCCGACTGAGGGAAATCTCTTAGCATGAAACTTTTATTCGCTGAGTCATGACTGTTATCCATTAACCACCAATTATCATGAGACCACGCGATAGAGAAAAAGCCTTAACTGTTTGACCGAGCTGATCCAGCGACCATGCGACATGAAGTAAATCGCAAAGTCAGGAGACATTTCTTTGACTTGTCATTTCTTCTCGCGATCACCCGACTGAGGCGGGTCCCATTCAATTTTTTTTTTTAAAAGGTCATAACATGATTTCAAGCGACAACCTGACTAAAAGGAAATCGCTAAGTCTTGATACACTGAGAGAATATTCCATTTTTTATCAAGACTACGCGACATAAGGCAAAAGCGAAGTCGGGGAATGATTTAGCATATTCGATTCTGGTAAAGCGATCAAGCGACCTACTTAAAGAACATGTCTTTAGTGACTGAAAAAGGTAATGACAAAACATAAGACATGGCTGAGGGTTTAAACATGCATCGTTTAATACTAGGCTTACTAGGGTTTTCAGGGTTTTGACAATTTGGGCAAGGTAAAGGCATGGAAACCTGAAAATTTTTAGAGAATGAGACAAAGAACAAGGGAAGGCAACAAAAATAGGAAATACAACCAACAGAAGCAACCTCACATGAGTATGAGGGATTTTGTAGCCAGTTTAAACAAAATTACCAATATAATCCCTGCTGCTGCTACGCCTATTGCCGGTAATCTCAAAACATTCTTCATAAATGTGATGCCTCTGGATGTAAATTATGACTTAAGATGGGCACGCCCTGCTGATCTAGCAGATGCACAAAGAAGAGCCATTGAGTGCGAAGATGACTTAATCTCCGTGGGAAAGTGGAAAAGGGAGATTCTAACCAAGGGAAGCTTCAGCAATTCTACGTCATCTGATGAGATGATTCAGAATTTGTCAAATGAGTTGGTCGCGATGAAGAAGCAATTACCAGGTTTCAACAACTCTTATCAGTGGAATTTTCAGAATGTGTCGGGAACAGGTGCAGATAATAAGTTCCTGTAGCTTACAGGCGCCCAGCCAAGATTTATAGATCGAGGCAGCACCCAAGAAAGGAAACATGTGCATGTTTCATTTGACTACAGATCATGACGGTGAGAACTGCCCAGAGACCATCCGTGTGATGCAATTATTGGCCACCAATGAGCTGAATGTAGCAGCTCCTTGTGCAGATTTGGATACATACTCCAATGGTGACTCCAGAAATTTATTTGTGGAGTATAAATTTGACTCTGAAATCAAAGGTGAATGCTATGCTACCATTGATGGGACTTCGTATCAAGTACTCACCTGGGGATAGAAGTTGAAGAACCAGTCTTTGAGCCAACCTCTCAAAGGTGATTCTATTCCTTCCATGAGCAATGCCCATGCTGATCAAGGAGCCTCAAATTCTCAGACGGGTAAGGATAAAGCACCTTTTGATTTTATCCAGTTTTGTGAAGAAGCAAAAATTCAGATTTCCCCTATAGATTATTTAGCTTCACATCCTTCTAAATTGAAAAGACTAGTGGAGAGATGTAAGGGGGATGTCTCAAACTTGAACCACAATGTGAATACAGAAGAGGAGGGTGAAACATTAATAGCTAATATGTTTCATCAAGATGAATGTACTATGTTAGCAACTTCTCCTGGTCAGAAACCCGACCCTTTCTATGTTTCATTGTATATTAACGGTTGTAAACTAAGTAACTGCATAATAGACTCTAGAGCATCGGACAATGTCATGCTCCATTCAGTGGCCAAAGCCTTAGGTCTTAGTCTTACAGAGGTGCATGGGAGATGCTATTCAATGGATCCTAAATAGGTCCCCTTACTAGGAAAAATTAAAGATGCCCAGGTTGCTTTGGCCTCTCACCCCGAAAAGAAGCTCTTATTGACTATCCTAGTAGCAGACATCCCAGAAAGCTATGGTCTCCTCCTAAGTACAAGTTTCTGTAGGGACTTAGGAGGGGAGATAAAATTAGACTGGTCTTAGGCTATGATACCGATCGGGAACAAGAAAGTTAAGTTGGAGCCTGAAGAAAAAGCTAAATTCACCGTCCTGAAATCTGATGATCCCAAAGCCTAGATACTCTACCAAGAGTTGGAATTTGGCAATTACATGTTGTTCACTGAAGAATCCCTGAACGAAGAAAGAACTAAAAGTCCAGATGAAAGAGTTTCATGTGAAGGGAGCAACCTTGCTGCTGTATGGACCCTGGAATTTGATGGAAGTTGTTCTTAATCAGGATCTGGTGTGGGCGTCGTGTTAATCCCTCCTCAGGGTGAACCTGAGCCTATGGCCTTTAAATTAGAATTCGAGAATACCAACAACACTGCCGAATATGAGGCTCTGTTACTTGGAATTGTAGCAGCAAAAGAGAAAGGGATAAAACTGCTGAAGGCTAGAGGCGACGCAGAGCTCATTGTGAAACAAGTTAGAAAACAATACTCTGTCAAGAATCACAGATTGAAGAATTACAGAAATAGGGTCTAGGAAGAAATTGAAGGTCTGGATGCCTTCTCCATTGAAGTGGTACCGATAGAGTTGAATTCCAAGGCTGATTCCCTGGCAGCTTCGGCTTCTTTATTGTTGCCTCATCTAGAGTTTAAAGACAAGAAGTATCAGATCGAGATTGTTTACAAAGCTTCTGTTCCAGACAATATGGATTTGTGGCAGGTCTTTGAAGATGACAAGAGCCTTCAGTTGTTCTTGGAAAGCGACAAGACTACTTCTAAACACCATGTGAATGAAGGATATAAAGAAGATTCCAGTCATGAATCACCAAAAAAGCAAGGTGAAGCGATTCAGTTACAAGGTAATATTATCCCGCCTTACTTTGTGTCTCTGGAAAAGTTGTTTAATAGACATGATGCTTATATAAAGCAGAAGAGGATAAAAAAGGACTCGCTACTGGTGAGTATGAAGGGGTGAACATCGGTGATCCAGACGACCCCAAGATGATCAACATTGGCAAATGTTGTTCATCTGAAGAGAAGGAAGCCACCAAGCAACTCTTCCTAGAGTACAAGGATGTTTTCGCCTGGAGCTACAAAAACTTGAAAAGTTATAGAGGCGGAAAAGTGAAACATCAAATTCCTCTGAAGCCAGATGTCGTCCCTTTTCGTCAGAAATAGAGGAATTACAACCCTAAGATAGCAGATGCCATTTTCCGAGAAGTAGACAAAATGCTGAAGGCTCGAATTATCTACCCAATCCATCACTCTACTTGGCTAGCTAATATAGTGCCTGTTCGGAAAAAGAATGGAGAAATCAGAATTTGCGTCGATTTTCAAAATTTGAATCAAGCGTCTGTTAAAGACAATTTTGCCCTTCCCAATATGGATTATTTACTGCAAATGGTGGCTGGGTCCGAGATGATGTCCATGCTCGATGGGTTCTCAGGCTATAACCAGATTGAAGTGGAGGAGAAAGATCAGCACAAGATGGTGTTCACAACCCCCTGGGGTATGTTCGCATACCACAGGATGCCCTTCGGTCTGATAAACGTAGGTGCTACTTTTCAAAGATGCATGAGCAAAACATTTGCTGATCTGAAGGATCGGATCATGGGGATATATCTGGATGATCTCACCGCATTTTCAAAGAAAAGAAAAGACCACATAGGAGACTTGAGGAAGGTCTTGCAAAGATGCCAAGATCATGGAATCTCCCTCAACCCGAAGAAATCTGTGTTCTGTATAACAGAAGGAAAGCTCCTCGGTCACATAGTCTCCCAAGAAGGAATCAGAATCAACCCAGAGCAAGTTGAGGCTATTCGGAGATTGAGTTTGCCACTGAATAGAACAGGAGTGAAGTCATTTTTTGGGCAAGTCAATTTTCTCAGGAGATTTGTACCGGATTTTGTAGAGATAACCCAGTGCATTGTAGATATGATGAAAGGCAATGCAAATTTTAAATGGAGCAAACCAGGGAAACAAGCTTTCCAGAACATCAAGGATGCGATTGCTAATGCTCTGATGTTGAGTCATCCAAATTATGAGTGAGATTTCATCATCTATTGTTACACTTCCGAACACACTTTGTCAGCTATAGTAATGCAAAATAATGATGAAGGAGTTCAGGCCCCTGTAGCTTTCATGAGCGTTCCCCTAAAAAATCATGAATTGAAATATTCACAGATTGAGAAACATGCTTTTGCGGTGGTTAAAGCATTGAAGAACTTTTGATTCTACATCTTGCATTCACATTCTGTGGTGTATGTCCTAGACGCAGCAGTGAAAAGTGTGTTGACACAGCAAGAAGAGGGTTGCAATGCTCGAGGAGCTTGGATAGCAAAGACGCAGGAATACGACATTGAGATTAAGCCCACTAAACTGGTAAGGGGAAATGCTTTATGTAGAGCAATTGTGGAAAACAAGATCATGGAAGAGACAGAGGAATCCGAAGAAAAGAAGTTGGTCTTGGCCGTGGGACTCCAAGATACATGGTTCAAAGATATTTTTTACTTCCTCACATACGGAGAATGCCCAGACGGCCTGACGGCGAAACAAAGAAGAGATCTAAAATTAAAGGCTGCTAAATTCGTAATTTGGGATGGCAGATTGTTTAAAAAGGTGATTGATGGTACTTTCCTCAGGTGTGTAGATAAACAACAACAAGAGAAGCTGCTGAAAACTTTTCACGACGAAGCCTGCAGAGGACATTTCTCGTCCTCCGTCACCGCTTTCAAAATTTTGAGACAATGCTACTGTTGGCTTGGGATGTTCAAGGATGCCTATTCTTGGGTAGAAAAATGTGAGAAATGCAAGATGTTTTCAGGGTGTCCTCAATTAGCTGCTCTCCCATTGAAGCCTGTGGTGATAGAGGAGCCTTTTCAACAATGGGGTCTTGATTTCATCGGCCCAGTTAATCCAACTTCCAGCGCTGGTCACCAGTACATAATAACTGCCATTGATTATTTCACCAAGTGGGTGGAAGCTAAGGCGGCAAAGAAAACAACTTCAGAAGTGGTATGTGAATTTCTTAAAGAGAATATACTAGTCAGGTTTGGCATCCCGAATAAGTTAGTAATGGACAATGCAACTTACTTCTCTTAAGCTGAGATTACTAGTTTTTGCTTCGAATATGGAATCACTGTTAGCCATTCCTCAGATTACTTCCCACAGGGAAACGGCCAGGCCGAATCCAGCAATAAGAATTTGGTGAATATTATTAAGAAGCTGGTGGAAGATAATCAGAGAAACTGGCATAAAAAGATTCATGAAGCATTATGGGCGGACAGGGTGACGCCAAAGAGGGCAATTGGTGTATCGCCTTTTTAGTTGGTCTATGGCACTGAAGCGAGCCTTCCATTACCTCTAGAATTGGCTACTAGCAAGCTCAAAAAGGTGATTCAAGATGGTACGTTCAGTGATGGATTAGAGAAGAGGATCTTGTATCTGACAAAACTAGAAGAGGAGAGAGCGGAGATAGTAGATCACATCACTCAGCATCAACTACGAGTGAAGAAGCTATTTGACAGAAAGGCAAGACCACGAAAATTCATGGTGGGCGATAGTGTATTATTGTGGGATAAGCGAAGGGCTCCCAAAGGGATGCATAAGAAGTTTGATTCCCTGTGGAAAGGCCCATTCATAATCCACCAGGCATTTGATAACAATTCTTTCAAGCTGGAGTATCAAGATGGTGAAGTGTTACCACTGACCTTCAACGGTCAGGATTTGAAGCTTTATCAAATTACAGATTGAAAACAGGTAACCCCTGTAATGTATCATAGTTTTGTTCTATTGCTTTGCGTTCCTTAGGTTAGTTTCCTTTCCCTTGCTTTTGTTCCTTTCCTATTTTTCTTTCTTTTGTTATGTTGCTACCCTTTTGTTATTCCTTGTGAAACCAAAGATACTGAGTCCCTCGCTTGGGTATAATCTACCCAAGTCCCCAGTCGGAGCCAGCTGTTGCCCCACTTTTCATCCTGTACCCATGCTGTCAAAGTGGAGGATTTTAGAGTCATGTCTGGTCAGTCTGGTCAGTCTGAGTCTAAGTCTAAGTCTTTCTTAGGTAGGCTATCTTTGTCGGGTTTCCCTGTCATTGCCTTTCCTTCTCTTAGCCGGGCGGGTTGTTCTGAGGTCTTTTCATATTTGGGTAGGTTGTAGATCCCAACTCGGAAAAGATTTGTGCTCCAATCGATGTTCTTTCTCAGGCAGAGATCGAAGACTGGTATGGATCGATTCTACAGGTCTCTACAATCCTAATGCAACAAACGGTGAGCAATTTGGTTAAGAAATGAGCGAGAACGAGCTCGGCGGGATTTCAGAAATCATCTACTCCATGGCAGCTTTCGCACCTCTCGGGTGATTTTCCGCAAAGGAGAATTTTACACTGTGCGGGTTTTGCACCTCCCAAGTGATTTTTCGCCAAAGAAGAACTTTGAGCTCGGCGGGTTTCGCACCTCCCAAGTGATTTTCTGCCAAAGAAGAACTTTGAGCTCGGCGGGTTTCGCACCTCTCGGGTGATTTTCCGCAAAGGAGAATTTTGAGCTTGGCGGGTTTCGCACCTCTCGGGTGATTTTCCGCAAGCTTAGTTATAATAAGGTGGGCCCGATTTATTAAAAAGGAATATTTTGTTATTGTTTTAAGAGATCAAATAAAGCATGTGCTTTAAGTTAAGTAGCCCGCGCACTTAAAAATGACGTGCGGAAAGACAGGTAGTGGCTTCTCCATATTACGGGTTTTGCACCTCTCAGGTGATTTTCCGCAAAGAATAACTTTGCACTGTGCGGGTTTCGCACCCCCTCATAAAATTTCTGCGAAGAGAAGCCAAGTTGCAAATTTCTACCGGAGTATCTCACTTTCCATTTTCCACCAAAGAAGCTATAATGTCAGTTGTGGATCATGTTAACTGTTGTTTGCATGTTGGCTAAGTTTGAGCATAAGTAGTTATTTGACTACGAAGCCCGATGGATTGGACTCGACAGATGTCATTAAAGAGAAGATGAAGGATTCAGATTAAAGTGTCATAGTTTGATCGATGCTTCTGCAAAGTGGCACGAACAGAGCTATAGAGCTGCCAAAGCTTATCAGACAAAGATGGAAAAAGGAAAAGAGGCCAAATGATTTAACTTCCCCTGTTCTTTTTCATTTCTTTTCCCTTACAATTAGTAGTGACAGAGGTGGTTTCTTGCCATCTGTCGTTTAGAGGGAGATGAACCGATTAAACTTCCTTTGTAACGGTCATCCCCTGGCTCTATATGTATGAAGTTGAAAGATTAATGAAAGGTCGGCAAATTTTTGGTGTGAAATACTTGATGTTGCAGAGACAATTGAGGGTGTTTTATGTCAATTATTTTCTGTTCAAGTTAGTTAGATGGTTCTTCCTCTTAGTCTAAGTTACAGTAAGAAAGAAAGGATGTTTCATTCTTTTGTTGCGAGGATGTGAATAAACCTCAGTAGGATGTGCTGTGGGATGTTCAGAGAAGAGCTAGGTAGAAGTTGTTAATGACATGTTTCTTTTTCTTAATCTAAATTGCAGTAGGAAGGAAAGGATGTTTCATTCCTTTGTTTTGAGGATGTGAATGAACCTCAGTAGGATGTGCTGTGGGACGTTCGGAGAAGGATTCATTAGAAGTTGTCATCATTTCATTTATCTCTCTGTTAGTAGTTGTTGTAGATTAGTTAGTGCTGAGTGTATGAATTCATAGGATGTGTGGATTCTACAGCTTGGTTTATAGATTAGAAAGCTCTCCTTGCCTGGATTAAGTTTTGTTTCAGCTTAATTCGGTTTGCCTCTTCTGCTCTCGGGTTAAGAGCATACCCTGTGTTAGTTTCAGGATCAAGACATAATTCATTGCATATCATTCCAAAAGGGAGCTGTACCTACCAATTCAGAGAAAAGCCAGTAATCAGAGAACGGCTTTTCAACTATTTTAATCAGATATTGTTCATAATTTGGGCACTAAGAGTCATATTCCAAAGAAGTAAGAAAGGACAAATCTGTTTACCAACACATATATAATGAAAACTCTTGCTGCTCTGTGTTGTTCAGTGGGAATCGATTATGCTCTGCTTTACTCTTTGCAAATACATTTTGGCCCTTTTTAAGCAATAACTGTGAAAAGATATGTTGTAAATATCATACGGTCACCTACATAATGCAAAATCTTGATCCAATCCCTGAAGTAATTCCTCCGTACCATCGAGTCATTTATTTTCAAGCTTGCGGGATTTGAATCACATGGGAGGCATGTTTTCTCTGTCAAATTTGTGTCTTGCACACAAAGAGATTTAAACTTCATTTAATCATGAGACTATCTGTTTGCCAGTACTTGCTTGCAAGTTGTCTCACATAATGTATATTGATTTTGGCCTTTATTTTCTTTGATACCATCTGTTATCACCATATGAAGCCATCATCACCAGAGGTTGTTATAGACGTCATTGTCCTGCCTCTAGGATTACCTCTTGATGCACCATTAAAGTTGATTTTAACTGATGAGGGCTGAGGAGGAATCCAGTAGGTGGAATCCTGACATTTTTCTTGACTAGCTTGATTAGATTGCCCCCATCCAATAGGCACATGTATATGCTTCCATTCCTGGATAATAGAGTTGTTCCATCTTGTTAGTACTGGATTGCATTTGACTCTAGTATGGCTTGCATTTACTACTTCGGATATGGCTTTTTCCTTATTAGTCAAAACTGATTCTATTGGGGAAGGGTTCTGTCGGAAGATTCTCTTGTTCCTTTCCCACCATAGAGCCCAAACAACTAGAGCTGGAATACACTTCCACAAGCTAGAAAAGAGTGAATTTGAGTATAGCTTTGGCCATGCTTGAAAAAGATCCCATAGAGTATTGGGAAGAGGGGTGAGATAATTTAGTTTACCAAGGACATACATCCAGTATTTTTACGCAAAATGGAACTTTAAGAAGAGATGATCCACATCCTCAAGCTCAAGATCACATAACAAACATTTGAATGGTTAGGAGATGTGGAATTTGGTTAGCCGTCACTAGTAAGAACTCTCTTTCTTAAAGCCATCCAAGCAAAGCATCTAGCCTTTGGGAGTGTAACCTGGTTCCAGCAGAAAGAAAATGCATGACACGGAGCTTTGTTTGCTTGATGTTGTTGGATGCTGTTGTTATTGTCACCGCATTAATGTGAGATTTTGGTATAGATTTCCCCTATTCTATTCTATTGTTCTGGAAGTTTCTAGAAATTATTTTTGTGAACACTTGAGAGTTTTCTGCTATGATTTAAATGCAATAACTATTGAGTAAGTGTGTTGGGTAGTATAGAGTTCAAAAGTGTATTGGCTCAGTGTTATTTTTTATGTGGAAAGGTTGACTGAGAAAATTGTAACTTTGAGGTTGCAGTTAAGTTTTTTCTTGGATTTGAGGTGAGACGGTATGCTAAAGTGTGTTTTTTAAGTTGAATGTCGTTGAGATACCCCTCAAGAAATCAATGTTTTCATTTTGTTAAGTGATTGATAGTATTTGGGAGGCTCTTGAAAAAAGGTCGATCTCAAATAGTGTACAATCACAAAATTGAAGAATATATTATACCTTATTGTAAGGGGTGCATTATCGGTTGTACCCGACATTCCAGAAACATATTGATGAACCATGTATCTGAAAAATGAGTCCTATAGAACTAGCGAGTACAGCGGCTGGGTATCCATGTATCTCAGTAGATGGATTTCTTTTTATATGGACTCAATAATCAATTTTGATGCAGGTACAAAGAAAAGAGAAAATCCTAGAGTGATGGTAGTTTACTTGTAATGATGATTTGTGGTCATTAGAACCACTTTGGTTCGTGGTCATCCTTAAACCACTTTCTTATTTAATCTATGAAGTTTGTGGTGAGCTAAAACCACTTGAGTGCAAAGTTTGTGGTGACTGAAAAAGTACTTCAAACTTGCGCATTGGTTAGAGGTAATCCGTGAAAACCCAACAGTGATTGGGGAAACAATGTGAAGAATTGGATAAATGATTGTAAATGGGTACCTAATAAGGCTTTGAGCCAGGACCCATCGTTTCTATATTTTGGGGGGATAATTAATTTATGGGGGGATGTTAGAAAATAAATTAATTACCGTCCAACATAGACCAACCGCCGACAAGGAACTATCCAGAGCTACTGACCATTTTCAACAACCACATTTAGATTGGAAACTTCCAGCACCATCCATACTGTGCTATGTAACTTTGGAGAATTCTAGAGCATTCATGACTGAAGAGTGCTAGAGGCATTATATAAGGATTTAATTATCAGATCTTTATCTGATCATAGTGATCAATAGAAAATCCTCCATTGGTTTCTCCTCTGTGTGCTTCCTCTTTACTCTATTTTTTTTTTCCCTGTTTTTTCAACAGCTTTCAACTGTATACTGATTGCAGAATTGAGAAAAGGGTAGCATGGAATTGCTGAATTGCTCCCCGAATGAGACCATCACTTTTGGACTTGTGATTTTCTTCTTGTTTCTGTACAAACTGAGGAGCAATGGCAGGAAACTGAAGTTGCCTCCCGGACCACGTCCATGGCCTGTCATAGGAAATCTGCATCTCTTGGGAAACCTTCCTCATCAGGCTCTGGCGGCTCTGGCAGAGAAATACTAATACTAAATATGTTACAGCCGTAAGGAACATGTAAAGGAGTTTCTTAAATAGGATATTCAGCAGTGAGCCTCCATGAAGGACAGGCAAAGAGTGGATTTTTCCTGGGAATAGCCAATCCAAACTCTTCCTCCAAATCCACGTCACCCTCCACTGTCCAATCAAAGCAATGAAGCAGCTGAGCAGGTGCCAACTCAACAGTGGAGAGACCCGAGGAAATCCCAGGGCATCCTCTTCTTCCTGTTCCGAACGGCAGCAGATCGAAGTCCTGCCCTTTCACATCCTTATTACTCCCTATGAACCTCTCCGGCTTAAACTCCTGAGCATCTTTCCAAATGTTTTCATCCCTTCCCATCGCCCACACATTCACAAACAGTCTCGTCTTTGGTGGAATGAAATATCCTTCCACGCGGCACCCATCCATGGACTCGTGAGGAATGAGAAGAGGTAATGGCGGATGGAGTCGAAATGTTTCTTTCACCACGCATCGCAAATAGTCAAGCTTCACGTTGTCAGTCTCCTTTACTATGCGATCTTTTCCCACCGCTGATTCGATCTCTTGCTGTGCTCGAGCAAGCGTGGCAGGATTCCTGAGCAGCTGACTCATTGCCCATTCCAGTAATGTCGACGAAGTTTCCGTTCACATGGGAAATTCGCATGTTACAATCATCAAGACGTAGTGTTTGGCTTCTACGGGCCGTACTGGAGGCATCTCAGAAAGCTGTGCACAGTGGAGCTGCTCACAGCCAAGAGAAACGAGTCTTTC
Source organism: Thuja plicata (assembly GCA_018584345.1). Classification (NCBI taxonomy): domain Eukaryota; kingdom Viridiplantae; phylum Streptophyta; class Pinopsida; order Cupressales; family Cupressaceae; genus Thuja; species Thuja plicata. Next base: position 1,213,943 of record MU226588.1, on the reverse strand, counting down.
AGATCTGTGAGAGAGGAAGAAGTATCTGCCATGGTGGCCTCCATCTGGAAGGAGAGCGAGCGGGGAGCAAAGTGTGTGGATATGAAGAAAAGGCTCTCCTCCCTCTCTCAAAATATCATCTGCAGAATGTTTGCCAGCACAACGTACTCGGACGACGAATTGAATGCTGAGCAGGGTTTCAAGGATATGGTTAACGAGGTATTTGCTGTGGCCGGTGCATTTTGCGTTGGCGATTTCATTCCTTTTCTCGACTGGCTGGACTTCCAAGGAATTCATCATCGCATGAAGGCTGTTCACAAACTATTGGACGGGTTTGCTGAGAAAGTAGTCGATGAGCACATTGATGGCAGACTGGGAAAAGGAAACCCTAATCGTGTTCAAGACATGGTAGACGTGCTGCTTGATATGGCTGAAACGGAGGGTCAGATAATCTCACGAGTCCACATCAAATGCATCATCATAGTAAGTTCGAGAATCGAGGCTTTCTTGGCTTTCACAAATCTGATTACAAATAGTTTTCATCTTAACCTGTTGATGTATAGTGCAAATCAGATCATCAGATCTTATATATTGTTTATCAGTTCCTTTTCCATTATTGTTTATTATATCGAGGTTTTTAAGGATCAGTTAGGATTCGAACTTGACACCTTCCATTTGTAGTTGCAGCGAACTTTAGATCTATTCATCTATTTTTTGTTTATTTAATTGTGGTGGCTATTTTTTATATGGTTATGGCGTCAATTTTTTTTCATTTAGCTGTGCTTATTTCCAATACCCTTAAATCAATTTATAATATTATCGTGCCTCCTAATCTGATCTTGCTTATGCTCAGCTGTACATTGACTTTCTTGGCTTTCACAAATCTGAATACAAATAGTTTTAAACTATTCTGGTTAACCTGTTGATGTATAGTGCAAATCGATCATCAGATCCTACTTTTCCCCTATTATTGGTTTTTTTCATCAGTTAGGATTCCGACTTTAGATCTTCCATTTGTAGTTGGAGTGGTCTGTCCATATTTTTTGTATTTTCATTTAGATGTGGCTTTTGATGTCATGCTCATCTTTTCATGGATCTATTTACTGCTAAAATAGTTCCTCCCTGCTAGAATGTTCGACCATGGAGGACCAATCTATCTTTTATTTGAATGTGCCTTATTCCTAACAATCCTTCTTTTTGGATTTTATGATTTCCGCTTTCATCCAACCTTAGAAGTGATTTCTTTGGGACACTATTCTATAAATAGTAGTATAATGAAGAAAACTATTGTGCTTATGACTATGGCTGGATGACGTGTATACTTATAGACTTGAGGAAATGGACTGTCTGTGTGTGTATTCAGGATATGTTGAGTGCAGGAACGGAAACTTCGTCGACATTACTTGAATGGGCAATGAGTCAGCTGCTCAGGAATCCCGCCACGCTTGCTCGAGCACAGCAAGAGATCGAATCAACGGTGGGAAAAGATCGCATAGTAAAGGAGACTGACATCGTGAAGCTTGACTATTTGCGATGCGTGGTGAAAGAAACATTTCGACTCCATCCGCCATTACCTCTGCTCATTCCTCACGAGTCCATGGAAGGGTGCCACGTGGAAGGATATTTCATTCCACCAAAGACGAGACTGTTTGTGAATGTGTGGACGATGGGAAGGGATGAAAACATTTGGAAAGATGCTCAGGAGTTTAAGCCGGAGAGGTTCATAGGGAGTAATAAGGATGTGAAAGGGCAGGACTTCGATCTGCTGCCGTTCGGAACAGGAAGAAGAGGATGCCCTGGGATTTCCTCGGGTCTCTCCACTGTTGAGTTGGCACCTGCTCAGCTGCTTCATTGCTTTGATTGGACAGTGGAGGGTGACGTGGATTTGGAGGAAGAGTTTGGATTGGCTATTCCCAGGAAAAATCCACTCTTTGCCTGTCCTTCATGGAGGCTCACTGCTGAATATCCTATTTAAGAAACTCCTTTACATGTTCCTTACGGCTGTAACATATTTAGTATTAGTGAACTCGTGATGAACTCCAGTAAAGGGCAGTCGTAGGTTTCTTCCATTGTCTTCACTTATTAATTATTGTATTGGGTATCATGAGATAAAGCTGGTTGGTGCTTATGTATCTATATTCTGGCCTTTATTAACAGCTGTATGTGTTAGTGTTTGTGATTCCTCGTATTTCAATATATAACTAAATAAAAAAATTGTATTACTCACACATCAATCTCTGTGAAAGGCAACAAATTCCACTAGAACATGGCTGGAATCGTTGACCTCTATTTATCTTCCTGCTTTCATTCTCAGCTGTATGTATCAGTGTTTGTGATTCTTCTTATTCAATATATAATTTAAACTAAATTATGCATTATCTACACGTCAATCTCTTACAACAAAACCCACGAGAATATGTATGGAATGGTCCGCATCAACTTTCATTTAAATATTATTCCAAGTTAGAGATTGTCAATGAGAAAGTGCTGTAGCAAAAGATGGTTTATTTAGTTGAAAAAAAATGGATAAAAGATTTATATGGGGTATTATGTGTTGAAGAATTTAATAGTATCGTTTTTGTAAGAAGAGGATTTGAAATAATTACTAATGTTAATTTCTCTTTTAAAAAAAAAAAGTTTGATGTACATATTATTGTGGTCTTTTTCAGTATTAAATTAAATTTGGATGTGTCTATCTATTTTTGAAAATAGAGGATTTGAAGTAGTTACCAATGTTAATTTGTCCCTAAAAAAATGTTTGATGTATATATTATTGTGGTCTTTGAGTATATAATTAACTTTGGAGGTGCCTATCTATTAAATATGTTGAAGTTATAGTTTTGACTTTGTCTATTGATAGCATTATACTCTTATACTTAACAAGAATTAATTTTTGGTAGTATATTTGCAATCTATTTAATGATAAATAAAAACATGATAATTTTTCTCTTCAACTTTTTGTGATTCTATTGGATTACAAATTATAATTATAAAATCCTAGAACTTAGACACTCAAGATGGAATAATGATGTATGTTCACCTAGGGGAGGAGGATAACTTATGGCTACACTATGACAAACAAGAGTTAAATTAATAAGAGGGGCGAGTAAACACTAAACTTTAACTATAGTAGCTCATTGTTAAGCATGCCTATATACCTCTCTAATATTGTATAAAAATACTAGGTTATGTAGATACCTAAAATATATGCTATCGTAATGATTTGTTAATTTAATTCACAATTCATTTAACTAGTTATCTGATTTTATAAATTATCCATTCTCAAATTATTCTTAACTTAGGTGTTAGTGCTTCTGGATTGTATTGTGTTTAAAGGAAGGAGTCAGGTTTGATGCAAGGCTCAAGGCTAAACACGAAGATAAAGAAATAAAATATATAAGAAAATAAAAAATAAAAAATAAAAAACCTTGAAAGACAAAAAAAACTAGAAAATGAAACAATAATAAAACCAACAATAAAAGGGGTGAGAGCATAATCACGATATATAAAATTAAAAATACTATGAAAAAAATAAAATTAAAGATATATATAATGGTATAAAGAAAACATCACCATGAACATAATATGTATACAAGTAATAATTTAAAAAAAAAAAATATCAATGACTAAACAAATGACATAATTAATAAAGACAGGGGAACGAACAAATAAAATTGTAGATATAGTTAAATAGAGATAAATATAATGAATAATATAAGAAATATAAATATATTATTAATGTATATAATGAATAAAAATAGGAACAATCTCATTATTAACATAATAAAATAAAGAGGCTTTATCTTTCTCATTTGTAATATATTTTTTAATAATATTTTTAAGCTTTTCATTTTTTTCATAATACTTATATTACTTAAATAATTATTTATTATGTTTTTGATTAAAAAAGCAGCCAAGACAATGGGGTTGACCCAAACAAACACAGCCAGCACGAGAAGTGCAGACTACTAACAGATTACTAGCACATCACGTAGGTCACCACACCCTCACCCAATACCTTTTTTTAAAATCAAATGTAGGGTCCACGGGTGGAACCCAAATCACCATCAAATTTGAGGAGGAGGAGGAAGATAATGATAGTAGAAGGAGGTCCCACAGAATTGCTACAAACACCCTCTACAAATAGAAAGCGGTTAGGAAGCGTTACATTGAAGATGAGGAGGAAGAGGAAGATTCAGAGAAGGAGGAGGAAAAAAAGATTTACACCAGTGAGAACACTAAAAAGGGGAAGAAAAGCAAGATTAAGGAGTGCAAAAAAGGAAAAAACCCTCAGGACCCGAAAGTGGAAGAGAAGAGCCATGACTCTCCCCAAATTTTGGCAAGCTTCACTCTGCCCACCATGGATCTTTCTAAAAAGAAGTTGTTTGAAGATAAGACCAAGGACTCACAGCCCACAACCCTGTTGCCAAAGGACCCCTAGGTGATGGCTGAGAACCCCAAGGTGGATGGGAAAATCAAAGATGAGACCCCAGAGGTTAAGGAAGCAGAGACCGAGAGCATGCAGAATGCGGCAAGTGAAATATCGCAACTTCAAAATGATATTAAAGCTCTTCAGACTTCCTCCCTGGATTTGGTCTCCAAGATGGATCTGCGAGAGGTCAAGGAGGAAATAAAAAAATTGGGTGAAAGCTTCAACAGGGTGGCTGGTTTCATGGTCAAGGTTATGCATTCGGCGGCAACCACGCTACAGCTGCTGCAAATGGTGAAGGTGTCTGCCCAGGGGGAAGAGCACACAGATGAGAAGTTGTTTCAATTCGTCGTGGAGGATTGACTCAAGCTACTGCTAGATAGTGGGGGTAAAAACCCCAATTATCCTTCTTGGTTTTCCATGCTTTTCTTTTTTGTTGGAATCTGTTGGTTGGCCATTGTGGGCCTTTTTGTGATTCTATTGAACTTTTGCTACTGGTTTCATATTAATTTTTGCTTTACTGTTAATCGTAATTACTTTGATACTTACTTCCACAGACTGGTTACCAGCTTCAAGGTGAAGCTGGGGTCTGTTAGGGGTAGAAGGCTAGTTACCAGCTCCATGTTGGAGTTGGGGCCTATTAGTTTTAATTTTTGGTTTTTGATTTTAAAAAAAGGTATTGGCTGAGGGTGTGGTGACCTTTGTGATGTGCTGGTAATCTGCTAGTAGTCTGCACTTCTTGTGCTGGTTGTGTATGTTCGAGTCATTCCCCTTGTCTTGGCTGGTTTTTTAATCAAAACCATAATGAATAATTATTTAAGTAATATAAGTATTATGAAAAAAAATGAAAAGCTAAAAAATATTACTAAAAAATATATTACAAATGAGAAAGATAAAGCCTGTTTATTAATAGATGAAAATACTAAAATAGAATTCAATACAATTAATAATAAAGATAAATAATTATAAATTATAAAGATAACCAAAGAGTAAAAGGAAAAAGAAAAGAAAGAACTTAAACCAAAAATAATAAGAATAATATAAAAGGAACCATTAAAACCATAGCTAAATATATTAATGATTAGAAAGAAAGTATCTTATTTTTAATATATTTAAACTTAATATTAATAATATTAATATAAATAAAGAAACAAATAGAGAGAGAATCTAAAATAAAAGAAAATCAACAAAAGAAAAGAAGGGAAGGGGGAAATTGAAAATGAAACAATAAGAGGGAAGAAAATGAATAGGAGACAAAATTAACAAAGAACAAGAGAAAAGAAGGGAGATATCCAAAGCAAGAAATGAAAAAAAATGGGGGAGGGAGAAGGAAGAAAATATTGGAAAGGAGACAAAAAAAGGGAGAGAAACATATAGGAGAGAGGAAGGAGAAACCTAGATAAGAAAAGGAAACACTCTAAGAAGAAAGGAAGTGAGAAATGAAATGGTGAAAGATTGGGCCAGGGATGAGGCAATTGATTTCTAAGGAAAGAAAGAAAGGGTTTCTACAAGGAACTAAGGCTCCACCCTTTATCTCATACGTGGTTGCATTGGTGGTTATTGATCTCAATGACCTCTTTAAGTTTATGATTGAATTATTTATCTTCCTTGGATAATATCTAAGTTCTCTACAAATAGATTTAGTGCTTGGTTGATAAAGAGTGCTCGACAAGAGAATATTGCAAGACCCTAATGTGCTTAATGTCAACACAATGCTCTTTGATCTTGATGTTGAAAGATCTACCTGTCTGACTTATGTAAGCAACTCAACATGAGAAGATGACTTTCTAGACACAAGAGTTAAGAGATAAGTCTTTTGGGTCTTTGAGGGAGGGATTTTGAAGCTTCAAACTAGTTAGGATTTTGAAAGCACAATGAAGGCCTTTTTTAAGAAGAATCTTGGATTTTTTAAAGGGAGATCCTATCAATAAATAGGAGCGTAACAATAGGATGACTCTATGTTTGTGAATGTTTTCTATTGGAGAAAAATATGTTCTTGGTTTCATCTCCATGAGAATCCTTTCATCCTCATGATGGATCACAAAGTGTGATCTAAAATGTTTATGCAAAATATATAAATATAATCAAATCTAGAAGCACTAACACCAACCTCTTCTTCCTCTATTTCCTCTTCAATAGTTTTTATTTTAACATCTTCCTTGCCTTTGATTTCTATTGTAGCTACTTCTTATACATTCATGCTCTAAAATTTTCAACTTAGAGAAGAAATCCTTCTCATTGACATCTGCACATGAATCTCTCAATCTCTCTTCATGTAGCACAAGAGATCCAACAAGGTGATTATACCCAAAGATGGAAAAATCTTTACTCTCTTGAATGGGGATGGAAATATTGTTTTAATCATGCTATAGACCTAAATGATTTTTTTAGCACAAGTTCTTTGCTCACAATTTCTTCTAGAGTGGCCATTTTATTAACCACATCTTTAATCTTACAAAATAATCAGTCACATTCTCAATTTCTTACATTTTAAAGTTATCGAATTCTCTTTTCAAGGTTTGTAGCTTGACAAACTTGATTTGATCACTACATTGTTAAGCTTCCTTTAGAGTCTTCTAGGCATCCATATATATCTTTGCATATACAATTCTTGGAAATAAGATCTTATATTGAGCAATTTGAATGCAAAACAAAGCATGTGATTTTTTCTTTGTGTATTCCTTTTAGCCATTTTATCATTAGCTACAAGTGCATTCCAACCAGTTGGCTCTTCAAAGAATATTTGTAAATTTCCATAAATTTGTTCCTATCATAAATTTCATCATTTTAATATAGCATTAATCATAATCAAATCCAAATAATTTTAGGATTGGCAAAGAATTAGAATTTGACATTATAAAAATTCAAAACAAAATATCCTACTCTGATACCAAATGAAGAATTCAAATATATGAATTAAAAAATAGAAGTATTAGAATGCTACAACAGAGCCAATCAACACATACATAAAAAGAACACACTATATTATCTTCTTGAAAGAATAAACTGACTAAACAATTTATAATTCTCTATAATTTTACATAAAACAAAGAGGTTTACATAAAAGTAATGCTTGAAACAATATAAGAAGCTAAAAATCAATTGACAAAATTTTTCCTATCATTGTTGGAAACTTTTTATAATAGAAAATTAGTTTATTGTACAAATGCTAAATCAGAATTATGAAACAAAAAAGGAAACTATAAGAGGTTTCAAACATAACTAGAAGACTAGTTTATATTTCTAATAATTAGCAGTAGGCATTGTATTGGAAATTGCAAATTCAAAAAAAATCTAGTGTTCTCCTAAACTTCTCGTTCCATTTGTCACCCTTCACAGATCATCACCAAGATTTTTTATTTGATCCTCCCTAAGGTTGAAGCTACCAAAGTTTTCTAAAATATCTCTAGAAATAGTCCCATAAAGTGTCCTTGTGTCATCCAAGAACCATAATTTGAGTGAAGAAACCTTCTATTTTAGTTCTTTATACAAATAGCTCTTCATCAACATGAAACTGCATAGGTTCCCTTGATCCCATTTTGTTTTTTACCAAAGGTTTATACACATCAAAGTAAGAACAACCTATTTTCCCAATCAGAAAATCTTAAAATATGCAGTCACATGGTTCGTGGTAATGATCGAAGGAAGACAACATATGTTATCTCAATGAAAAGATCAGAATGGATGAACACATGTATGTTGCACCAAGAATCACATATTGACATAGGCCTTAGAAGATCCCCCTGAAGAAATATTCTTAGGCAAAGCTATAACCATCAAAGCATAAGAAAATGTTGAACCTGATGGTACATCTTACCCCGATGTGCATAAGTAAATTGTATCGACATAATATCTCAAAGGCTATACCGATGACACAAGTGCCAAGGACTTCATGCTTAGCAGTATATCGAGATATGTTATTTCGATGGTCATCATCGACATGGGTTTATTCATCAGGGAGAAGATTAAATATATTTGCGAATTCAATTATTTCCCGGTGCCATATTGTATATTGAAGTAATAATTTATTTATTGTGTCGATGAAGGTTATGGTAGGTGAAAGAAAACATATCGGATAGAGCTTCACCAATGATCTTCATTGGGGAACCTATGCTTATTGGGGAAAATAAAAAGAGGGACTCCGATGAAGGAGGTTACTCTGATAACAACAACCGACATGACTTAGTTTGAAACTAAGAAACTGGTCGCAAAGGCATTCATCGAAGAAATATTTCAATCACTATCCCGATAATATAATAATTCATGAGTTGGGTGTCATACCTGATCAAGGAAGTGTACACCAATGAAGAAGGATAGAAAGAGGAATGCTTTAAGTTTTCATAGGTCTTGGAAAAATTATTCATCCGAGCAACTTACAATGTCAGTGGAGATTATTCAAATTCTTCTGAAGGATCGTGTTACCCTAATGAATGTATACTAACAAGGATTGGCATAGCTACTTCAATATATGTAAATTAGAAAGGATGAACTATTGAGGAATCTTATCAAAGGAGTCTAATATCCACTATCTGATAAGTTAGAAGATAGATGAAGAAAATGCTAGGGAGATCAATCCAAATCGGAGTATGTTGTGCCAAAAAGATAGATGATTCAACAACTACTATTGATCAAAAATATATCCTGAAAGATATGTCGATCAGTTTGGTTAGCTTATAAAATGTGGAACCAAAAAAGGAGGTTGTATCAACATACCTCAAAACTATTGAATTTTTAGAATTATATCCGATTGCTTGAGCCTCTTTTGTTGACTTTTAATTATCTCATCTTTTGCTGATAAGAGTAAATCAGATTTTATGAAGACTTTTAGAAGATATTTTCAAATATGATTTTATGTGGACTTTGAAAGATAAGTTCAAATCTGATTCTCTTCCTTGGACAAAAAATACTTTATAAAGAAAAGACGTCTTTATTCTTTCAACAGAATAGACTTGTAAGAATTTTATTTGCAGTAGCAGCAAATTAGTTAGTTTTTGTAAGTGCTCTGTTTTATCAGACTTGTTTATTTCAACAACAGTTGTAATTTGATTATCTTATTAAGTAGTGATTGCTTCAAGATATTTTGTATGCAGCCCTAGTAGCTTCAAGTTTATTTTATTGTAGAAGTTAATTTTCAGATTAATAGAAGCAAGAAGAAGCTTGCATATCTCCAATTCTGTTTTTGTTTTTTGTCTGCCCTATTTTCGGGTTTCTTGATTTTATTCATTGCTTAAACAAAGTATTTCCAGTGTGTTTCCAGAATATAGAGTGATTTTTTATTCTTTACATGGTATCAGAGCTGATTGGCCCTCAATCCTTGTGAGTTTGGGCATTTGTTTTTCCTGGGTAATTGTTTATCTTTCACAGAAGACATGGCTCGAGATGTAGGAAAGAGCTAGCATCAGCCACCATCTTTCAATGGACAAAACTATGATATTTGGGAAAAGAAGATGAAGACCGTAATGGTTGCAAATGATTTGTGGGAGCTTGTGGTCAGTGGCTTTGTGGATGTGACTGACCTAGCTCTATTTTCTGCCCTCACAAACAATCAGAAGACTCAGTTGAAGGAGTCAAGGAGGAAAGATGCAAAAGCTTTGAGCTTGATCGAAACTGCCTTGACAGAGGCAATCTTTTCCAGAATAGCAGCAGCTGATTATTCCAAAGAAGCTTGGGATATACTTTATACAAGTTTTAAAGGGATTGAATAAGTTCATGTGGTGAAGCTCCAAATTCTTCGAACATAATTTGAGACTTTTCTCATGAAGGACAATGAGTCCATTTCAGATTTTAGCTCAAGACTCTCTGGTTTGATAAACCGGTTGAGAACCAATGGAGAAACCATGGAGGAGCAAAGAATAGTAGAGAAAATTTTGAGAAGTCTTCCCTCAAAATTTGATACTCTAGTTATTTTCATTGAAGACGCAAAGGATCTCTCAACATTAGCTGTTGATGAGTTGATGGGTTCTTTCCAAACCCATGAGCATCAAATTAATCAATCAACAAATTCTTCTCAAGAGCAAGCTTTCAGAGCTCAAGCCAATGTAAGAGGCAGGGGAAGAGGAAGAAACAACTCTGGAAGAGGCTCAAGAGGCAAAGATCATGGCAACTCCGGAAAACAAAATGCTGGAGGAGAAAGTTCAGAAAGAGAAGCCACAAATGAGGGAGCTAGCAGCTCTTAGAATAATTCTAGAGGAGGCAAGAAGAATAGTAACTCGAAAAAGAGAAATGTTGAGTGCTATTATTGCCATAAATTTGGGTATTATGCAAGTGAATGCTATAAAAAAAAACGTAATCAGTCAAATAAAAGTGCTAATGTGGCTGATGTGAAAGTGGGTGATGGAAATAATCCCACAGCCTTCATCATGTGCACTATTGGTGAAGACGGCAGCCTTGAAGTTTGGTATTTGGACAGTAGTTGCAGTAACCACATGAGAGGTAATGAAAGTCTTTTTTCTTTCATTGATAAATCTATTAAATCTTAAATCAGAATGGGGAACAATGGAATTGTTCCAGTTGTGGGCAAAGGATCTATTATGATCTGCACCAAGCAAGGTGAGAAACAAGAAATTCAAAATGTTTATTTTGTCCCAGCGATAAAGCACAATTTGATGAGTGTTGGAAAACTCATTCAAAATGGATATAAAGTATTGTTGGAGAATGACCAATGTGTCATTTATGAGAAGGATGTGAGTAAGAAAATTATTGCAATAGTCAAAATGACAAAGAATTGAATGTTTCCATTGAAGGTAGAAATGTGTTTCTCTTCATTTTCAACAGTTACATTTCCCAAGAAAGTATGTACAGTGGTACAACAATCAAAATTTAAGAGTGTGATTGAAGACCCCTCCAAACTATGGCATTTAAGGTATGACATCTTGGTTATGCTGGTTTAAGTTTATTGTCCAAGAAAAGAATGGTAGATGATTTTCCATGTATTAAAGAGTTCAGTAGCAAGTGTGAGGCTTGCATTTTGGGTAAGCAACATAGGCTTCCTTTTAATTCTTGAAACTCTAGAAGGGAAAGAACACCATTAGAGTTGGTGCATACTGATTTAGTTGGCCCTATGCAAATCACTTCCATTGGGGGATTACTTATTTTATGACCTTCATAGATAATTTCAGTCATAGAACATGGGTTTATTTTATGCAAAATAAATCTGAAGCTTTTGATAAGTTTTTAGATGAAAAAGAAAGTAGACATAATCTTAAATTCATAAGGTCAGACAGAGGGGGGGAATATAACTCTAATATTTTTGTGAAATTTTTCAAGAAGAATGGCATAAAGAAGGAGCTAACACCCAGTTATACTCCGCAGCAAAATGGAGTGGCTTTAAGAAAGAATAGGAGCATCGTTGAGATGGAAAGAAGTATGATTAAAGAAAAATGACTCCCAATTGAATATTGGGCAGATGCTATAGCAACAGCTATCTATTTGATAAACATAAGTCCTACAAAGGTAGTCTATGACAAGATTCCATTGGAAGCATGGGCAAATTATAGATGGATGGTTGAACACTTGAGAGTGTTTGGGTGTGTAGCATATGCACACATGGTAAAGGAGCAAAGGAAAAAGTTGGATGAAAAGAGTGTGAAGTGTATCTTCATGAGATATAGTCTTGATTCAAAGACATATAGATTGTATAACCCTGTCACCAAAAAGATCATTATTTCAAGAGACGTGGAGTTCATTGAGAATGAGTCATGGGATGGCTCGGTGGACACATCATCAAGCACTTCAAGTAAAGTGACTATTATTTATGAAGATGATGATGTTAATGAACAATAAGATGATATAACAACAGTTATAGAAGGCTCTAGAAGGTAGAAAATTGGCCCAGTAGAGACCAGCAGCAACAATACTAAGAGTAGTGATCCCACTCTTGGCTCCCTAGTGCCAAGAAAGACCAAGAGTCTAAGGGAGATTTACCAAGATGAAAGGTATGAAAATGAATTTAATGAAAACATCAATTTTGCATTATTTTCTCATAGTGATCCAATTTATTTTGAGGAT
>MU226588.1:1182145-1201478 GCA_018584345.1 Thuja plicata | reverse complement strand
ATGAGGAAATAGATGCAATTAAAAGAAATGAAACTTGGGAGCTCACTAATTTACCTCCTAACAAGAAAGTTATTGGAGTTAAATGGGTTTACAAGACCAAGAGTAATGCTGAAGGAAAAATAGATAGACATAAGGCTCAATTGGTGGTCAAGGGGTATAAACAACAGTTTGGTAGAGATTATGATGAAACCTATGCCCATGTTGCTAGAATGGAAACCATGTGTGCTATCATAGAAATTGCAGCCAAACACAAATGGAAGGTATATCAAATGGATATGATATTCGCCTTCTTGAATGGAGTATTGAAAGAATAGGTTTATGTGGAGCAACCACTTGGTTATGAAGTTTCAGGTCATGAAGGTAAAGTGTATAGGTTGAAGAAGGCTCTTTATGGGCTTAAGAAAGCTCCACGGGCATGATATAGTAGAATTGACTCATATTTGATGAGCACTGGCTTTTGCAAAAGCGATGGTGAGCCCACTCTTTACATCAAGGCAGATAATCATAATATTTTAATTGTTGTCTTGTATGTTGATGATTTAATCTTTACTGGGGATAATGCTTTCCTCATTGTTGATTTTAAAGAGGCCATGAAAAGAGAGTTTGAAATGTCAGACTTAGGTCTCTTGAGATATTTTCTAGGCATAGAGGTAAAATAAATGCATGATGGTATTTTCATCTCTCAAGAAATATATGCAAATCAATTCTTGGAGAGATTCAAAATGCAGAATAGAAAGGCTGCCCCAACACCAACTACGATAGGTCTAAAGCTAAGCAAGAATGATTGCAGTAGCAATGTGAATCCAACTTTGTTTAAAATCTTGGTTGGAAGTTTAATGTATTTGATAGCAACTAGACTAGACATAATGCATGCAGTAAGTTTAATTTCCAGATTTATGGAAACTCCAAAAGACTCCCATTGGCAAGCGGGAAAAAGAATCCTATGGTATGTGAATGGCACCAAGGGATGTGGTATTTTTTATACTGCAACAAATGATTCTATATTGATTGGTTACACAGATAGTGATTGGGTAGGGAGTTTGGATGATCAGAAGAGCACTTCCAGATATTTCTTTCACATGGGTTCGGGTGTAATCTCTTGGAATTCTAAGAAGCAACCCATAGTTTCTCAATCTATAGCAGAGGCTGAATATATAGTAGCAAATGCAGCAGCATGTCAAGCTATTTGGCTGAGAAGGATCTTGGAAGAATTGAAGGAAGAACAAGAGGATGGAACCATAATATTTTGTGACAATATTTCCTCAATAGCTTTGTCGATAAATCATGTGTTTCATGGAAGAAGCAAGCACATCAAAATTGGGTATCTTTTTATCAAAGAACTAGTTGAGAATGGTGAAATAAAAAATGGAGCTTTGCAGGTCAGAGCAGTAGCTAGCAGACATTTTCACCAAGCCATTGGGCATTGTAAGTTTTGAGCGCCTAAGGAGAAATCTGGTAGTAGTTCTTTTGGATCAATCATGATCATGTTTTTTTGGCTCAAGACAATGTGGGAGTGTTGGATTTTTCATAATTAAATCCGATTGCTTGAGCCTCTTTTGCTGACTTTTAATCCTCCCATGTTTTGCTGATAAGAATAAATTAGATTTTATGAAGACTTTTAGAAGATATTTTCAAATCTGACTTTATGTGGACTTTGAAAGATAATTTTAAATCTGATTCTCTTCCTTGGACCAAAAATAATTTATAAAGGAAAGATGTCTTTATTCTTTCAACATAATAGACTTATAAGAATTTTATTTGCAGCAACAACAAATTAGTTATTTTTTTTAAGTGCTATGTTTTATGAGAGACTTGTTTATTACAACAGCAGTTGTAATTTGATTATCTTGGTAAGCAGTGATTGCTTCAAGATATTTTGTATGTAGCCCCAGTAGCTACAAGTTTATTTTATTGTAGAAAGTTAATTTTTAGATTAATAGAAGCAAGAAGAAGCTTGCATATCTCCAGTTCTATCTGTGTTTATTGTCTACCCTATTTTTGGGTTTCTTGATTTTATTCATTGCTGAAACAAAGTATTTCATGTGTGTTTCCATAATATAGAGTGATTCTATATTCTTTACAAAAACAAGCTTATATTGATCTTAGATATCAAGGACATTGATTCAAAATCTCAAAAAGAGAGATCATTAATGGTCGAGAGCCCAATGGTGATGGCTCACACGAATAGGGTATTATGATGTTTGTTCATCTAGTTGATTATGCCAAAATTATTCTATAAAAACAATAAGTTGCAGAGCACAAAAACTAGAGAATACGAAGAACAAAGGGAGAAAATATTTATTCGATAAGTCATAAATAAGGTTACACTTTTGGCACTTGAGAGAAGTATTCTCTGTGAATTCACATTGAATTGTATAAAATGGAGAACCCTAGCAGTTTGAAAGGGAAGAGGTAAGAAAGTAGTGTAAGTGATGGTAGTAAGAAACTAAAGACAGATGTAGAACCAGCTAGGAAGTTGCACCAATACATGGTGGACCAAATGCAAGGATCTACGCCAAAATCCAGAAGGGAAAAACAAAGCAAACTAGAGGCTGATCTCATTGAGGATAAGTCTAAAGATATAGGGGATGTATGGACACACATAAGAGGTTAAGATTTTTTCATTTACCACTACACAAGGAGAAATCATCATGAACCCATCTGCAACCCTTGGCAGATGAATTTGGGGAGGTTAGTAGTACCAAACATTTTTGTAAATATGGAATTGATCAAACTATTGACAGACAATTATGACCCTTAGAAGAAAATTATTGTTGACTCAAAAGTAGACCTTTTTATTTATATTTTAAAGAATTCCTAATAAAAGTTTTCAATATGGATTATTCACAATATGAGTCACTAGCATTAAAATATTTGGAGAAGGAATATACCAAGATGGATACTACATATAATGAATGGAGGTTGCCACTGGATAGACCTAGGAAGGATAATCAATTTGTACCTTTAACTGAGTAGGAAGGTCCTCCTTTTTCTATCAATTTATTTGGAGATTATCTAAATCTTACATACTATTTGGCAGGGTAGGTCATTAGAACAAAGGTGTCAACTTTTATAGTAGTTTCCCCCATGATATTAGCAACTGATGTTAAAATGTACAATACTTGACCTTTCAAATATGTAGAGTATGTGGTGAAGCTGGGAGACCAGGGGTTAACATATATCAAGGATTAATCTGAGACTCCTTGATTCAAACATTATTCTATCCTAACACACATGATTTTTTTCTATGGTAAAATGTGGAGTTTATGGCCAGAAGGGCTGAGACTGACACAGATTGGGAAGCAAGGAGAAAAATTGTCAGTCCAATTGTGGATTTTGCTATGGGATTCAAGGTATGATGACTCTCATTATGTTCATTTTGAAGAGCTCTTTGTCAATTCAATCTATGAAATGTACAATTATCTTTATGATCCCTCAATTTCAATGGAGATTAACAAGTTTTTAAGGCCAAAGGAATTTGCTAAGAGACAAATTGTTAATCACAATTAGCTTGACTGGTATGTGCATAATGATTTTAATGTGTTTATGACATTTGGCTTTGAGGGAGCACCCTTTAAGTTACCAAAAGTAGTACCAGATAAGATTTCTTATCTATAAATTGTGAGACAAATAGATTATTCTAGTTTCATGAACCTTGCATCTCACCATAAAAAAACATTTTATGACTGGAACCCTTAATTTTGGTGATTTCACCATTCTATCTACCAAGTCTTATGATTTGATCAGAACCATATTCTTTACACAATTCAATATAAAAGAATACACCCTAAGGGAAAATTATGATTCACAAGGATACACAAAATACTACAGAAAAAGGTCAATTCTTAGTAGGTATACCCACATTCCTCTCCCCACAGAGGATGTTTTCAAAAAATAGGAGGATAAGGAGGCCAAGGAGGTAAATGAAAATTTTATTAGGGAATTAGATCAAAGAAAACAGGAACAACAAGAGATGAAATTTTTATCATCTAGAGAAAAATTTGCTGGGGACAATGAGGTTCAATCACAACCAGGGTGACTCCTCATTTCACAATAGATGATTTTGAAGAACTTTCTAACAGAGAGAGTCAAGTTGCAAAAATTTTGCATGTTGATGAGGATGCTAGGATTACAATGTATGAGTCTTTTGTTTCGGATGATAAATTTTTTTCTAGACATCCTTGGTAATGTGACAAGACTCTATAAGAATTGGTGGAGGCCTATGAATCTATTTCATTGGGTCTTGTGAAAAGTTTCTATCAACAGGCCTAATAGCCCTACTTTTAAGGACTTGATCCCTAAAGATTTTACAGTACTGTACAGATGGTTTAAGGAACACTAACCCTAAAAATCCTTCATGTTTTCAAAAAGGGTACTTGTATCCAAGATTATTTTTGGGAACTCTTTGCAAATTTTGGAATTCAATACATATTAGGAGCCTGATTAGGGCTACAAGGAAGTAGTAGACCTACTCCTTGAATTAAGGAATTTGATTAATGTATGGATGAGCTATGTATCTAAATCTTCAAGATTGAAGTAATTAGGCTAAAGGAAGAGTGATGTCTTCCCTACAAGTATTTGTGAGGAGTTTGAGTAGGTGAAGTGTAATCTACCCTTATAGATTCAGTGTAGTGTGAAGTTCATATTGGTAGAGAGGTTCTTGCAGAGAAGGGTAGTTGAAGCAAGCATTCTACCCTTAGGTTAGGGTTTGGGAAGAAGTCATACTAGGTTAGAGAGAGAAGGCTGAGGAGAGAGTCAAGATGGATCAAGAGAAAGAATATCACCATCACATCCTTATAGGGTGAAATGGTTGAACAAAAGATGTAATATATCCAGGCAAATGAACAAGCCTGGATTGACTTTGCAATTGGGGGCTACAATGACAAGATTATTTGTGATTTACTTCCTATGGATGCTTTCCATCTACTATTTGGAAGACCATGTCAATTTGAGATGAAATCCATGCATAATGGAGAGATGAATTCTTATTCTTTTCAAAAGGATGGTGTCACAAACAAAATCCATTCTTTGGTGGAGGAAGAAGGAGTGAAGGCAAGTCCTAATGTATTGGTAGTTGGGGAAAAATAATTCAAGCAAGTTCTTAAGAGAGAATATGAAGAGTGTTATGCTCTCATGATGAAACCCAAAGAGGAAAAGATAGAAGAACCAACACCTTTACCCAAGGAGATACAAGAATTTTTGGAGAAGTTTACGAACATTGTTAGTGATGGATCACCAACAATCTTACCACCAAAAAGACCAATAAGTCACCAAATCGAATCCATTCTAGGTGCATCATTGTACAACAAGGTAGCCTACAAAATGACCCCTGAGAATAATAAGGAGATAGCTAGACAAGTGCAAGAGTTACTTGATCAAGGGCTTATAAAGAAGAGAATAAGTGCTTATGCAGTGCCAGTGGTATTGGCATATAAAACAAGGTAAGTGGAGACTATGCAATATCTCTAGACAAATAAATAGAATTCCCATAAGATATAGGTTTCCAATCCCTAGGATTGATCACCTAATGGACTATCTTGGTGGGGCTAAATACTTCACAAATTTTTATTTAAAGAGTAGATGCATCAAATCGATATTAAGGAAGGGGATGAGTGGAAAATAGCCTTCAATACTAGAGAAGGTTTGTATGAATGGTTTGTCATGCAATTTGGGCTTAGTAATGCCCCTAGAACATTAATGAGGTTGATGAATGAAGTTATAAAGGACTACATAGGGGTGTTTGTGGTGGTTTATCTTGATGGCATCCTCATCTTCAGAAAGACTAGGGAAGATAACTTTGAGCATGTGAATATTGTATTGAAGAGATTGCAAGAGGTTTAGTTAGCTATGAATTTGGAGAAGTGTGAGTTTTTTGAAAAAGAATTGGTATATCTTGGATTTGTGGTCTCACATGGAACTTTAAAGATGGATGATAGCAAGGTGGAGGCTATACAAAAATAGCCTACTCCCACATCTGGTACTGAGGTAAGGAATTTTCATGGGCTTGGCGAATTCTATAGGAAATTAATTAGGGATTTTTGTGCCATTTTTTCTCTAGTTTTAGATACCATAAAGGGTGGGTTGAATAATAAGTTTAGGTGGACTAAAGAAGACAATAAGGGTTTTGATATGTTTAAATAAAAAGTATCCACCCAACCCATTCTTGTGTTACCAATTTTTTCTAAATTGTTTATTCTAGAGTGTGATGCTAGTAGCATAGTAGTGGGAGTTATTTTAACCCAAGAGGGTAGACTAGTAGCTTTTTATAATGAAAAGTTAAATGAATAAAAGAAGACTTATTCCTCCTATGATCTAGAATTATATGCTCTTGTTCAAGATCTTAGGAAATGGAGACACTATCTCCTACCCAAAGAGTTTCTAGTATTAACTGGTAACCAAGCTTTGAGTTACATCAATACATAAGAGAAGTTAAGCAATAGGCATCTTAAATGGATGGAATTATTGTAATATTATACCTTAACCATAAAGCATAAAAAGGGGTAGATGAACAAGGTTGTGTTATGCTCTGCATCCCCATCCCTACATTTTGTGTGCAAAATGTTGGGTCCCCCTTTTGTTTTTGCTTTCTGCTTTTGGATCTTGCCTTGTCTTTTTCTTTGTTTTCTTTGTTTTCCTTCTCCGGGGTTTTCTTCCCCACAGTGTTGTTTTTGTTTTTTTCTTGTCTCTCATGTCTCCAGGACCCGGTCCCAGAGTTGGTCGTCCTTTATCAGGAGCCGGATTTCAGACTCCGGGATTCTTCGCCACGATGTCCTATTTTCTTAAGATGGTATCATTGCGTGGAATCCCCAGGCCCAGAGTCCAGAGGTTTGTCTGTCCAGAGTTTGTGCAAGGAAAGGTAACTTGATTTTACCATGGGTATAAATAGAAATTACCTATCATCTTAAAATTTACCCTGATTAAACACTTGAGCAATCTTAGCGATTTTAGAGCAATTTTACAACAATTTAGCGATAGTCCAGTGCTAACTATTCCAAGATGGTCTAAGTGATTGTGAGTGTTTAGTAGTGGTAAGTGGTGATTATTTGATGATAAAATCTCTTGCAGAGCATTTGTGGTGGTTTCCTTTCCTTTCCCTTCTTTGTCTTCAGGTTGGTGCCTTCTTTCCTCTCGGCTTTCCTACTTTTTGGTTTTGTTTGGTTTTTGTGTTGTATCGTTCTATTGTTTTATCTTGTGTTTCTTTCTAGTTCACTTCTTGTTGGTGGGTCAGCTCTACCAAAGGGTTGTTCACCCTCTATGAATATTTAGCATAGCCTATAGGTAATGTAAAATTTGTAAATATTTTGTACATTGTCTGGTTTTTGTAAATTTTGGCTCTGCATTCTGTATATATGTAAATTTGGTGTATATTGTTGTATATCCATCTAGTCTACATGTATGTACCTTTTGACTCTGAGTATATAGTGTATTTTTGTGTATATTCTACATGGTAGTCTTTCAAGCTCGCCATGCTGCATTTGTTTCTGGTTTCTAATTTACGAGCTCGCTCTGTGTAGAATACCGCCTACTTGAAACTCAGCTCTTAGCTGGTTTCAACCAAGAGGTTTTCTCTCTCCTCTGTAAACCAGCCTATCCTTCATTTATGTCCCATGGGCACATTTAAATTTTCCCAAGTGGCCTTTGCTTTTCACGCATTTGGATAGTTGGCTCTGCCACCGTCACCATAACTTCCATTTATTGCATACCCACATGGCATCCACGTGGGTCTGACAGCTCATTTTTTGTGCACACCTTCCAATGGTTACTTCCCCAGGCTCCAGGTCTCTTTCCATCACCCATCCCATGTCCTTTGTTTGCTGAGTATGATAAAACCCTCGGAATTGGATGGTTAGTTAAATTTCTAAGTTCACAATACATGCTTTCTAGAGTTTTTGAGCTAAGCTAACTTTTCAGGGGAAGCAAGCACCACAATGGTAAGATCTCCAGAACCTAGATTTTTTGTTTATTTATATGTTCTGATGGTCACCTTGCCTTGCAGGTTTCTGGAACAAAAAACTTTCAAATATGTCTGAAGCTTCCGCATCCTCACCACCCAAAAGTCTGGAACTTCCTTCTACGGCGGTTACTAGAGCAACAGTCAGGTTCAAAATGGAGAAGGCTCTAGAAAAAATTCCCATGAGCCTAAAATTTGTAAAAGACAGCATCATCATGGGCTCAAAGATTGAGTCCAAAGTCTAGCTTATTACCGACACCAGCATAGGGACATGGCACGAAATGCAAGCCTTGGTAAAAATAATGTACATCCAACGACAGGTCGGGGATCCATTGGCCATAAAAATTGGAAACTCTGGGATTCTCAAGGTAGCTTGTTTCTCGTGCTCTGTGTAGTCACTAGAGCTTATTCTCACACTTGCAGTGCACTACAATACATCCATCTGGGCTGTCATGCTCGCAGTCCCAGAACCCACCGGGTATCCTACTCCCATGGTGTCCCTAGACCCTGATACCTTCTAGAGGGGCTTGGGAATCCCCCAATTTGACAAACTAGTTGTAGTCACCCGGTCAGATGCCTTGGCCCAATTCATGTAGCTGAAGGAGGTGGCCCATATTTAAATGAATAATAATTGGCTCAAGGTCCCAAAGAGGGACCCCAAGAGGATGAAATTAGAGATCCCTAGGTTCAAATTCAAAGAAAGCATCCAGATGGGGATGATAGCATTATGCCAGGTCTTAGGCCAAAAGCATGCCCAAGAATTCTTCGGGTGGATGTATTACTTCTTGCTTGGTATAAGCACAGACAGGGAGTATTTCAACTAGGCCGCCATAATCTCAAACCACATGAACTCCCAGTTTGTTCAATTAGCCAAGAAGAAGAAGTTTTATATGACTTCCTATGTTCTCTGGGCCCTGGCACAACAATGGCCCCACACCAATGGGTTACTCACAGAGGGCATACTCAGAATAAGCCTGGGCTAGAAGGCCCCTTGGGACCATTTTCCACAGATTCAATGGGAGGCCAGCTTTCCCAATTTTTACCAGGTAAATGATGCCTTCATTTACTACCACCTACTCACACCTACCTGGGATGTAGGATACCGCCTGTCTACAGAGGCGATGAATTTGGTCTAGAGTTATGGCCATTACTATATACAATTTCAAACACATACATACACAAGGGTGACCGACTTCTCTGGGAAACCCTAGTTGTTGCCCAAGCACTGTGGGGACAAGATAATTCTCCTAGAGTATTGCAGATAGATAATGGAGCTGTATGCATTCTATGCCTTGAAGAAAGTAACAAATATTCCATTCCCAATCACTTGTGAGAATTATTCATGTAGTCTGGCCTCCGCTAAAGAAGTGGATAATGAGCTTAAATGCTATAACCTGGCAGAATTTTACTTAGCATGAAAACATTTTGATCCACATGGCAGGATTTCAATGGCACTTCCCTGGGCATCAGAGCCCCATCAATATCATATAGAAGACTTCTAGGAAGATTTCCAAGATGACATGGAATTCTGGGGGCGGCATTATGTCAGAATGACCGTAGGAATGATGGAAAGATTGAAGCTCCAGAGATTCCTGAAAGACTTCTTAGACACTGGCTCCACGATAGATCCCCAGCACAAAGCAAAGGGGATCGATAAATTGGCCCTCCCACCAGTGAACTGGGATGGCCAGGAAGGGCCCACTATTTAAGAGTTCACTCACAATATAGTTGAACGCAGCCACCTCTATTTCAAGAAGGTGTGCCCCAGGAGTGTCCACCGGGCAGCCCAGCCGATACCAAAGTTAACCCCAGGGGCTGGGACTTCTTCACAGGGAGTAGATAGAGGAAAAGAGATAGTGAAAACTTTAACCTTGCAAGAGGTCCCCATAAAAGAACAAATAAAACAATCAGTAGCAGCCTCCCAACAAATGTAGGAGAATATAATCACGTAGCTAGCTACCCCAGCATCCATGGCCGGACCAATTTGTCTTCCCACCTCTCCTTCATTGGTGGCCTTGATGGTTAAGGAAATTGGGGTAGACCCAGAAGAATAAACAACACTAAGGGATGCAGGGCCACCCTTAGTTACTAGGAGAAAGAAGAGGCTTAATCAAAAGCCCAAGATAGAGCCAGATCTGGGGATGCCCCAGATGCCACAAGTTGAGATCCTTTCCTCTGACTCCCTAGAACTAGAAATGGAATCAGTGTTTTCTGATGTCCCGGCCAATCCTCCCCTATAGGATGAGTTTGATGATATTTTTGCAACCGACGAGTTCGAGAATCTAAAGGGGGACATCGAGAAAATAGAGGCTGAAGTCCCAGCGCAGGAAGAAGCCCTGGAACAAGAACCTACACAGGAGCAGGGAGAGAAAATGGAAGTAGAGAAATAAATAGAACAAAAGATTTCCTTCGAGGTCCTGGAGATACAAAACATGAGAGTGGACCAACAGAAGTAGATTGAACAAATGGCATCTGCTGAGGGAATCAGACCTACAGGAGCAACCCTAACCTCAGCCACCGTGTTCCAAGTGCCACTTCCCAGAGTGACCTTTGGGTAGGTAATCACTGTGGCCCAAACATTAAATCTTGGCCCGATACCTCCACCATTTCAAAAAGATACACCAATGGAAGAATAAATCCCAGCGACAGAGACCGAGGAACAAGAAGAGCGACAAAAGGAAGAAATCCTTGGAATGGCCAATGAGGGCCTAGATGAAGTAGAAGATGTGGAGGACAAGGTAGAATAAATAAACATCATCAGGGAAGATGTCGCCGATGATTCAAAGGGTGCAGAGAAGGAGCTGGGTGAGACTCACACCACTGAGGAAGAGCAGCAGCAAGATACCAGGGAAGAACCCAAGGAATAGACTTTGGCAAATAAGCCACCCCTGCCCGCCATAGTGGTTGGTCAAGACTAAGAAAAGAAAAGCTCCACCAACTCCCAGAGCTCATCTCTCCCTAGTATAGATGATGGCTTAGGTCCAAAATCCACCAAAAGCTAAGAAAGCCTAGATAGTTCATACTCTTTGAACTGGGCCGGGTGGAGAAATAGTTGCAGTTGTAGCAACACCTCCCCCGGATGTTGATGAGGAAACTGCCGAGGCTAGAGATTATGATATCACGGAGATATCATTGGGAAAAAGAGGAAAATAGGGTGAAGTGGACCTGTTGAAAGAAGCGGCTAGAGCCGTGGAGGCCCGTTACGAAAAGGAGGCCCAAAGGCTCAAAGCAAAAAATGAAAAGACTGCAAACCTTATGGGATTGCTTACTAAGCTAGCCCAGCCTATCAGTGACATTCCTCTGGAGGCCTCCATGTCTAATGCACCTCTTCCATAGAGCAACATAGACTCCCTACGAGAAATGAAGAAGAAGGCCCAAGCGGTCGATGAGTGGGTTGCTCTGCAGATAGGAAACACCTGACGCTTCTTGGTATCCACCCTCCTGGACTTGTATATGGCCCGACACATTTTGCATCAAGTAGAAACTATTATTAGCATATGGGAGGCTGATATAGAAAATTATGAAGCATGCAAGGTAGAACACGAAGAACTCCTCAGCCTTGGGGAGGAAATGGTCTCTAAGTCTGGGATTCTAGGAGAAGAATCATTCAATTTTGTGAAGACCCAACACTCCAAACTTGACCTCACATTGGAGGTGCTCAAGCAACTGGTAGGGACTCTACATGATAAAATTAACATGGTCCAATATTCTTCAAATTTATATAAGGATTTTTTCATGAGGGTCTCCGGAGCTGACCTGTTTAGCACTGACACCTGCACACTGGAGGAATATGTTTTGGGGAAGTTTGATAAATTAATGGAGTCAAGATATCAATCCCCAGAGGGAGTGGATGGAACTCAAATGGCAAGACTAACTCGCGTGATTCTTAGTGGTCATAATGTGGAAAAAATGGCTAGTGAATTCAAGAGGAATGTCTCGGAGCTAGGAGAATAGATCGAGGTGGCCAAGTACCGATGGTCCGGCCTCAAAGAGATCGATGAGGATGGAATATCCTGCCTCCTCTAGACCTTCAATGATAACAAGCAACAATAAAGTTTCTGTGGGGGTCGAAGAAAACCCAAGCATTTTGTATTCTTTATTCTTTCAGAATGTAAGTTCCCAGATCCTAGAGTCCCAAATCCTAAATTTTGTATTCTTTTGAGTGATCTGTGTCCTAGTCCCTGAGGCTGACCAGTCACTTTCAAAAGCGGTTAATAAAGATTGTCAGAGGGTAGTTGGCTACATCAAAACATGTCAGATCAACAGTTGGTCTTCTAATAGATGGTCTTCTTGAGGCGTTGCTACGAGTATACACCTAGCACATTGGAGATAGGGTGCCACATTTCCCATTTATGAGGCATGTAGCCTCGATCCCTGGGGGATTTTATTTCTTCCTTCTCCTTCTTGGCTCTCTTCTCGAGGAAGATTCTTCCACTCTACCCTCTTGTCTTATTCTTTTGACATGTCAGACCTCCTCCGTCTTGAGGTCTTTTTTAGGGTGTTGCAAGTAGTATCGGCTACCGGATATTATATTTTATGGTAGAATGTAAAATAGGGTTAGGGTTAGGGTTAGAAGAAAATGTGTATAAATAGTAAGTCCAACCCTTTTCCAAGGGTTAGTGAAATTGATAATTTTGTAGTCCATAGTAATAGAGAAGCAGTATTTTCATTTTAGTTGCAGAGCTCAATGCTCTTTGGTCTTAAAAGATTTCAGTAGTTAGATGCTCCCTTAGAGCCACCATTGTACCACGCACAAGTGCTTACTAGAAGGAATGTTAATGAAGAAGAGATGGTTCTTGCAATGATGTTGTTGACACTTTGTCTTCTAATTTAATGGTATTTTATGTTTAATGTTCTTCATGTCTTCTTCTCTAATACTTTAAGTAGATTAACGACCTCATTTTCCTTGCTACTGATTGAATATGAACTGATGGTTTTGTATTTATTTGGTATTTAGTGTAGTATATCAGAGCATTATTGATGTATTGAATGTTTAAACATAACTATAGGTAGATGAAATACCTCTAACCTTGCAGGATCTTTTTTAATTTATTTGCTAAGTGTAGAATTCTTGGAGAAACCCCACCTTCCTAAATCCCTGGAGAGAATGAGTTGAAGAAACTAGCTATACCCCTTGAAAATAGTCACATCTCCCAATTGAGCCCCGCACCATCGAGACCTGACTCTCAGGTGCTTGGAGGCCCGGGGAATCTCATTCCCCCAGCTAACCTTTACAAGAAAAGTTGGCTGGTACCCCCAGTACCCAGTGACAACTTATATCTACTAGCAGACCCGGTCACCAAAGTCCCATCAATAGAAACTAGCACTAGAAGGAGGGCATGAACTCGTCCCCCTCTCGAGATTCTGATTTTACACCTCCCAAAGGTTCCCCAAGCTATAGTTTTAGGAGTCAAGCCTTCAGTGGGATTGGGTCTTTCTCTCCAGCAAAATTTGAAAGAATCCTTAGGTCATCCCCAAACCCTGGAAGGTTTGTCAAACTTGAGCCTCCTGCTTGAAATAAGTAGACCTCGAAAACCATGCCAGCCACTATTGTCTAGGGGTCCAATACACCGTAGAATATCCAAACTCCTCAGACAACCCAAGGAACTAGCATCAAACTTACTCAAAATCCAGTTCCCCAGATGGCTGCATACTTCGGTAACACTAGGTCCCCTATGGGAACTTTTCTGGGTGCAATCAATGACTTACCCTTGCACTCAGAGAATATTTGCCCATGATATGAACACTTAGGCTCACGAACCATGGAAGAAAATTTATAGGCATACAAGGATGCCATGAACCGAAACCAGATCCAACATGAGGATGTTGTGACCCAAATGTTTCCCCTATCTTTGGGACAGGGTGAGTTGAAATGGTACCTAAACCTTCTTGCCAACTCCATCAATAGTTGGCAGGACATGGAGGATACCTTCCTGGCTACCTTTCACGTATATGTGGACCCAGCCTGGTCCCATAGCCAATTTATTTCTATCAGAAAGGAACTGAATGAACCCCTCACAACATTCAATCATTGGTTCCTGCGCACCTTGAAGCGATGCACGGGCCCTTTCATTCCATCCCCAGAAGTAACCATATAGACCTATCTCAATGTGATGGACCCCTTCATTGCCACTCTCCTCTAGAGAACAACCACCGTGGGCGACCGAGACACTTTTGCAAAATTTTACAACCTGGCCTTAGAGTTATCCTGTGGTCTTAACAAATCCCTAGGTGGGATTGGGAAAAGTACGCCCTTCAACATGATCCCCATAAAAACAGGGTACACTAGGGGATATAACCCCAATCTAGCAATAGGTGCCCCCATGATGGTAATGAATCCCCCGCCACCACCACTAGATCAGCAGGCCCGATATGTTTACCCATCACAGACTTAGACAATACCAGGTTTGGAAGTTTTCCCTTGGAACCAGCCATAGCAGACACAACAACCTCAGACACAACCTCCCAGAGTTCCCTTCTTTCAGTTGTACGCAGCTAAAGGATTACCATCCTTGACTTTGGTGAATGTTTCTGCCTTCCTAGGAAACCAACAACAACTGTCACACTGTGACGCAAACACCTAGTTAACCTTTGAGGTTGAGTCCCTCTAGTGAATGTTGTCTACCTTGACGATGGACATGGGTCAACTGAAGGTGGGTTCCTATGCACCCTAGAATTATAATTCCCAAAGAGGGAATATTTTCTTCGGCCAATGAAACAACAACGTCGAGGGAAGGAACTTCAACAACGGGCCTCAGCCCAACCAACAACAATGGAACAACAACATGAATACTGGGGGTCTACCTCTGAATCAAAATGCCAAATAGAATGATGCTGGACCATCACATTTCATGCCAGTTATAGACTTCTATCCCATGACCAATCGGTGTAGATTGCACGATACATTCTCCCACAATGAAGTGAAATGTGCCATGCTGGAGAAGGTCATCATGATCTCCCAACTGGATAGACAAAAATCACACGATGCTACTCCCCCAGAGCCTCCTATGCAAGAGTCAACCTATAGTGCCTTCACCTGTGAGACTATCTTCTTTGAAACTTCCAGGGAAGATGAAGAAGAATACAAATTGCAAGGATTCTTTGATGAATCAATCCTGCCCTTTGAGGCTAACGCCTTCACCAACCTATTAACTCCATAAAATACCTAGAGTCAGGCTGGTAAAGCACCAACTTACACGCCTACACCTCCCATCAAGGACACTCCTCCCCAGGATACTACAACTGATCGGTCCGCCCCTCTAAAAGGTTATAGCTCTAACCAAGTGAAAGACCTGGCCGAGGGAAGTCACCAATTCCTGGGAGGAAGATTCAACATCTCAAAGGAATTAGAATAAACCACCACCTCCATGACCTTGATGGAGGTTTTTCTAAACTATCCCGAGCAGAAGAAGTCTCTTCTGAAGCTCTTGGGAAACCTAGAAGTTGTCAGTCTCCTGCCTAAAATTGTCTCTTTTGAGGACACCAACGTGGCTATCTTCTAGAGAAACAATGAAGACCCTCCCTTCCTACTAGGCCTGAATATCTAAGGCAAAAATATATACAACTACCTAATAGACTCCAGATCCTTGGGCAACATCATGCCCTTATCCATATGCCAAAAGCTTGGGTTCCATCCCACCCCATCTAATGGTGCAGTAATTCAATTGGACAAGACTACTGTGAAAATGGTGGGAGAATTGAAGAACATCTAGATACAGCTTATCCAGGACCCCAGGATAGCCAGCATAATCAATATCCAAGTGGTGAACATCCCAAAGACTTATGGGATGTTACTAAGTCAAAATTGGTCCAAATCCTTGAACGGATACTTCTCAATTGACTTCTCCCACTTATGGCTCCCCTGGGAAGGAGAATCAAACATGATCCAGGTTGAGAGTGAACCCTGAATGAAGAAGGCCCTTATCCAAGTTGGGAGGGTTAGTGAGGTCTTCTTCTCTGAGATTTCCCCTGGGGTGTACCGACCCTTTGAAATCTTAACATTCAATTTCACCCCCGGGGAGGATCCGATAGTTCTATAGAGAACCCAGGACCTAGAAGAAAAGTTGAGGGTTGAAGTTGACTCTCAAGGTGCTGTAGTGACCCCTGCTACACTCTTGTCTGGTACTTGGTGCTGAGCACACTATCAGAAACATTTAGAGGTAGAGTGTGGACTTTGCCTTTCTGTCACTACCTGGCACATCGACACCTTCCAGAATAGAGAACGCATAACTGATCCCCTGGAACCCAGTATTCCTACTGAAATCACTTCTACGATGTCATTTCCCTGGGAACCTCAAACTCAAATGCCTTCAGAGGTAAACCTCACCCATACGCCAACAGTGTAGGAGGAAGTTCCTCCTGAGTCCCCCAAAAGCAATCCAAAGACTGCTCCTCCCCAGCTCCAGAATACAAATAATGATTTATGGACCCTTAAGTTTGACAGGTCCCGATCCAAACAAGGCTGTAGGGCTAGAGTATAATTAATCAACCTGTGAGGGAAATCCTTCCTCGCATCCTACAGACTGCAGTTCAACTGCACCAATAATGTTATGGAGTACGAGGCCCCGGTCCTTGGAATCTTATTCACGTTAAGGAAAGGAATCACCCACCTTCAGGATTTCGGTGATTCAGAGTTGGTTGTCAAATAGGTCCGGAGTCAATATACATGTCATGACAAGAGACTCGCCACATACCACAATCAGGCTTGGAGCCTTATTGAAAATTTTGATGCCTTTGGTATTGATCTTGTTCCCCGGTGATAGAATTATGTCCCAGATGCCCTCGCTGTGTCTGCTAGTACACTTGAGCACATGGCCAGCTCACGACTTTAGAGATTTTTAGTTGAGATGATCCCCACCCCATCCATTTCAAATAATGTCACCCACGTTCAAGTTTTTTAGGATGATCGGCATATCCTAGCCTTCATGGCCAATGTTGGTGTCTTTGAAGATCAGATAGTGGAGGAACGAGACCATGATGATACTTTATAGGGTGACAAAGATGATGGGATCATGGATCTACCCACTAACACCATCCCAAAGGCGATGGTCGCACTTGAATGAATCTTTGACTCAGACCCTTGGGGCTAGGAAAATATGTCATCCTCCTCTGAGGGAGGAAAATTCAAAAAGGTAAACATCAGCCAGCCCAGTGAAGAAAAGATGATACATATTCGCACCTCCTGCTCCCCTAAGGAGAAGGAGAAGATTCTTGTAGTTCTCTGAGAATATATAAACGTAATTGCATGGGGATATGAGGATTTGAAAACATACAACACATTTATTATGACTCATACTATTCCCCTAAAACCTGATGCTAAGATTTTTTGGCAAAAGCAACGGTCAGTCAACCCACTGATCGAGCCTTTGATTCATCAAGAGGTGGAGAAATTACTGTTAGCTTGGATAATCTTTCAAATCCGGCATACCACGTGGGTTTCCAACTTGGTCCCTGTTAGAAAGAAGAGCGGTGAAATCTGCCTTTGCATGGATATTTGGAATCTGAATAGAGCCTTCAAGAAGGATAATCACCCTCTCCCCTCGTTGGATGAGGTGTTGCAAATAGTGAATGGATCCCAAATGATGTAATTCTTGGATGGGTACTCTGGATATAACCAAGTCATGGTTAAATATGAAGATAGCGAGAAAATGGCATTCACCACCAAGTGGGGAACGTTTTCATACAAGAGGATGCCCTTTGGCTTAATTAATGTAGGGGCTACATTTCAAAAGGCTATGGACATCGCGTTCAAGGGCCTTGTGAATCGGTGCATAATCATCTACATGGATGATTTGACCATCTTTTCCTAGGATAGGTGTGAACATTCCACCCACCTCACTCAGATTTGTGAGAGATATTGCTGGTATGGGATATCCCTCAACCCCAAGAAATGTATATTCAGGGTCATTGAAGGGAAATTGCTCAGGCATATCATCTCTGAGAAGGGTATATCCATAGACCCTGAGAGAGTTAAAGCGCTGCTAAACTTATAGATGCCCAATAGCAAGAAAGAGATGCAGTCTTTCTTCAGAAAGATTAACTTTGTCCAACGGTTCATCACTAGATTTGCCGAGATAGTCAAACCACTCAACGAGATGATTAAAAAGGATACCAAGATTGAGTAGAGTCTTGAAGCAAAGTGGGAATTCACCTAGGTCAAACAGACGATAACATAGGCACCCGTCTTGGCTAGTCCAGACTACTCCCTCCCATTTTAAATTTACTCATTTGCTTCACTGCATTCTGTCGCGATAGTGTTGAATCAAAAGGTTGGAGGGGAAGAATGACCAATATCTTTCATGAGCTCCCCCTTTAAGAATGCCAAAGTTTGGTATTCATCGTTGGAAAATTAGGCCTTTGCTCTTGTGCACGTTGTGAAGAAATTCTAGCATTATATTCTCCGGAGCAAGGTGCATGCTATCATCTTGGACCAAGCCGTGAAATCTCTATTGATGCAGAGTGAACTAGGTGAAAGATAGGGGAAATGGATGGCCATCCTCCAGGAATGTGACTTGGAAATGTAGCCCATGAAGATAGTCTGAGGCCAGGGACTAAGTCGAGTGATGGCAGAAGAGACTCCCCACATAGAATGTCAGACTTATATGGTGGAGTCCATCACTCAAGACCCACAGTATACCAATCTGGTATATCTACTACAGAATAACAAGTTCCCAGAGGGGTTACCTCCCAATAAATTCCGCACCCTGCTATTCACTTCATGATCAAAAACTCCACGCTTTACCGCAGGAACTACGAGGTGGTGTACCTTTGGTGCACTGACAGGGACCAAACTGTGAAGATGATCGATGAATTCCATGGGTAGTTTGGAACCAGGCATGGCTCAGCTGATGCCACTGCCCATCAAATGCTCTAGGTTGGATACTATTGGCACTGTATATTTAAAGATGTTTACACTCACATTTGGAGATGCCACACTTGCCAAACTGCGGCGCATCATGAGTGTAACCTGGATATGCCTTTACAACCAATCTTTGAGGCTAGGCCCTTCACGCAATGGCTGTAATCATCTAAAAATGGTCGTCTAGACTATTAGCCCCTTTCTAGCATTATTTGCTAAAATCTTCAATTGCTCATTCTTGATCAAATCCTAGCTATGTCATTTATTCGATTATTTTCTATGGGCTAACCATTTTATCCTAAGTCTTTATTTATTTAAAAAGAATTCCCTCCCTTTTATTAAATAAAAAGACCCCACCTTTCCTCTTATCCTAAGTTGCACAAATAAAGCAATTTTTTTATTTTATAAAAAGAAAAAAGGACCTTTTTGTCTCACATGAGGCTCAAAAGTCAACACTTCACTCTCATTGGAGGAGACTTGTGCACATGGATTGCTTCTCTTTGATGCTCCACCGTTGATTAAAT
>MU226588.1:1163714-1181816 GCA_018584345.1 Thuja plicata | reverse complement strand
TTGCATCTTAGATTAATTTCATTTTCATGCTCTAGAGTAACTCATCTAGCTTAATTAGTAAGGATTTGTAAAACTTGTCTTTCCATTTTTAGCTTAGTTGCATTGTTTCTTCTTTGCATAGCTTAGTTTGCATTTCTCATCCTTAGTTTAGTTGCACTTTCATTTTGATTTGATTCTTGAGGACATTTGCACTCTTGCTCTTGTCTCCTTTAGAATCTCCCATTGCATGGTTTATTAGCAAGGTCATAGGCTTAATTAGCTCTAGCTGAGAGCAATACTTAAAATAGCCTTGCACTCCATGCCTAGGGAGCTCTAAATCGATTTCTCAAGGTTTCCAATCCATGGATCCTCTTGGAAGCAATGGTTTAGAGAAGTGCACCACTTGAGTGTGTACAATGGCCATTTGACTTCATTGGGGAAATCAACCCCAACTTGTCTGCCAACCACCAGTACATCCTAACTACTACTGATTACTACACCCGGTGGTTGGAAGCTATACCTTGCAAGAATAACACGGCTGACGTAGTTGTTAAATTCCTGAAAGAAAACATTGTCACAAGGTTTGGAATGCCCTTTGCTCTAGTATGTGACAATGGTCCAACATTTTCTTCAGCACAATTACTCAAGTGGACCTACAATGGGAAGATCACCCTGAAGTTTTCTAGCAACTATTACCCCCAGGGGAATGGTGTTGCTGAGTTAACAAACAAAAATCTGCTTGAAGTGATCAAACACCTACTAGAATAGAATCCCCGGGATTGGCACCAAAAGTTGAGATTCGCCCTCTGGGCAGATTGCATTTGAATTAAGGCCACCTTGGGAATGTTCCCATTCCACCTGGTTTATGGCTAGAACTCAGTATTCCCAATCAACTTACAGATTCCAGTTTTACAGTTTATGCAGGAATTTAGCACCTAAAATAATATCATGGAGGTTCGGCTCCTAAATCTGGTGTGGATGGAAGAACAACAAGATGCAGCCCTAGAACATTTTTCACATCATCAAGTGGTGGTAAGACAATGGTTTGACCGCAGAGCCCAAAACAAGGCTTTTCAAATTTTGAACTTGGTCTTGCTGTGGGACAACGCCCAAGAAAAGAAAGGTAAGCAATCTAAGTTCCAACGGCTCTAGCTTAGACCGTACTTAATCTCAGAAATCTATGGGAAAATACCTACTGCCTTAACACCATGACTGGAGAACCTATCCCATTGCCCATCAATGGACAGTTTCTCAAACACTATTTTGAATAAGGTAGGTTTGCCCAAAGTTGTATTTTGTGTAAAGTTTCTGGCTTGTAAATATCCCTTTCCCAATGCCTTTTTGGGAGGTACCTTGCCTTGTAAATAGTCTTGTTGGTTGTCCTCTGGGATAGTCCTTTTTCCTTGGTTTTTTTCATTTTTATTTCTTGTCTTCTTTTCGGGTTCTGACATTTTGTTCTCTTTTTGTGAGGATTGGAATGCCTTGCATAACACCTGGTCTCTGGGATGTTGCCTTTAGCATGATGAACTTAAGAATCTATTGTTATCATGGGGGGAATTGGTCAGGTCTCTGGAGTTATTTTACAAATTTGGTAGTACATTATGAGAAATCTTCATCGGGTTTATTTTTGGAAGTCTCGCAATCAGTGAACTAAAGTAAGGGACAAGTAATCAGACACATCGAGGGTAGATCGGTTGCACTAGTTGGTTGACCCAAGTCTAAACTTTTAAAAGGATTCTTTTCAGGTCTAGAGTTTTTTTTTCTCCCCTATTCAGCATAGTAAAAATAGGTGGATAGGTGAAAGGAGTACCGCCATTAAAATTAGCTAAGCTTAAGCTTAATGGTGAAAGAAGTACTGCCCTCCCACCCAACAACACAAGACAACAAGAAAAGGGAAGTGAGACAAAACTATGATCTTCGAGAGAAATGAGAAAATATAATGACTTTAGGGTTTGATACGCTTAGTGCCTCTTCTCTAATCCTCCCAGGGGTCATCAGTTTGATTTCCTTGCAAAGCACACACTTCACCACTGATGAAAGGATCATGGATTAAATCGCGTATGGCTGGATTTTCTCAAACATGTTACTCTTTGCATGTAAGATACTTTGAGTAATGATTTGTTCTTGTTTTTCTAACCAAAGATTATGTAGTTCTCAAATGCACTTAGACATTCATCCTAGATAGTCACCATTTGTTATGCCCTGCATCCCCGTCCCTACATTTTGTGTGCAAAATGTTGGGTCCCCCTTTTTTTTTTCTTTCTGCTTTTGGCTCTTGCTTTGTCTTTTTCTTTGTTTTATTTTTTTTCCTTCTCTGAGGTTTTCTTCCCCATGGTGTTGTTTTTGTTTTGTTCTTGCCTCTCATGTCTCCAAGACCTGGTCCCAGAGTTGGTCATCCTTTGTCGAGAGCCTGATTCTGGACTCCAGGATTCTTCACTGCGATGTCTTCTTTTCTTAAGATGGTATCATTGCGTGGAATCCCAGGGCCCAGAGTTCAGAGGTCTGTCTGTCTGGAGTTTTTGCAAGGAAAGGTAACTTACTTTTACCATAGGTATAAATAGAAATTACCTATCATCTTCACATTTAACGCAATTAAACACTTGAGAAATCTTAGCAATTTTAGAGCAATTTTATAGTGTTTTAGCCATAGTCCAATGCTAACTATTCCAAGCTGGTCTAAGCGATTATGAGTGTTTAGTAGTGGTAAGTGGTGATTATCTAATGATAGAAGCTATCACAGAGCATTCAAAATGGTTTCCTTTCCTTTCCCTTCTTTATCTTTAGGTTGGTGCCTTCTTTCCTCTCGGCTTTCCTGCCTTTTGGTTTTGTTTAGTTTTTGTGTTGTCTCATTCTGTTGTTTTGTCTTGTGTTTCTTTCTAGTTTTCCACCTGTTGGTGGGTCAGCTCTGCCAAAGGGTTGTCTACCCTTTGTGCAGATGTAGCATAGCCTATAGGTAATGTAAAAGTTGTAAATATTTTGTACATTAGCTGATTTTTGTAAATGTCAGCTCTACGTTCTGTATATATGTAAATTTGGTGTATATTGCTATATATCCATCTGGCCTGCATGTATATACCTTTCAGCTCTATGTATATAGTGTATATTTTGTGTATATTCTACTTGGTAGTCTGTCAAGATCACTATACTGCATCTGTTTGTGGTTTCTAATTTACGAGCTCGCTCTATGCAGAATACCGCCTGCTTGAAACTCAGCTCTCAACCAGTTTCAACCAGGTAGTTTTCTCTCTCCTCTGTAAACCAACCTATCCTTTATTTATATCTCATGCGCACATTTAAATTTTCCCAAGTGGCCTTCATTTTTTGTGCATTTGGATAGTTGGCTCTGTCACCGTCACCATAACTTCCATTTATTACATACACATGTGGTGCCCATGTGGGTCTGACGGCTCACTTTTTGTGCACACCTTCCAACAGTTACTTCCCTAGGCACTGAGTCTCTTGCCATCACCCATCCTATGTCCTTCTTTTTCTGAGTGTGATAAAACCCCCAAACTTGGATGGTTAGTTAAATTTCTAAGTTTGCAATACATGCTTTTTAGAGTTTTTGAACTAAGCTAACTTTTTAGGGGAAGCAAGCACCATGATGGTACGATCTCTAGACCCCAAAGTTTTTGTTTATTTATATGTTTTGATGGTCACCTTACCTTGCAAGTTTCTAGAACAACAAAATTTCAAATATGTCTGAAGCTTCCGCATCCTCACCACCTAGAAGTCCAGAACTTCCTTCTACAACGATTACCAGAGCAGTAGTTAGGTTCAAAATGGAGAAGGCTCTAGGAAAACTGCCCATGAGCCTAAAATTCATAAAAGATGGCATCATCATTAGCTCAAATATTGAGTCCAAAGTCCAGCTTATTACCAACACCAGCATCGGGACATGGCCTGAAATGTAGGCCTTGGTAAAATAATATACATCCAACAACAAGTCGGGGATCCATTGGCCATCAAAATTGGAAAGTCTGAGATTCTCAAGGCAGCTTGTTTCCCATGCTTTATGCAGTGACCAAAGCTTATTCTCACACTTGTAGCGCACTATAATACATCTGTCTAGGCTATCATGCTCGCAGCCCCGGAACCCACTGGGTATCCTACTCCCATGGTGTCCCTAGACCCTGATACCTTCTAGAGGGGCTTGGGAATCCCCAAATTTGACAAACCAGCTGTAGTCACCCGGTCATATGCCTTGGCCCAATTCACACAGCTGGAGGAGGTGGCCCATATTTACATGAACAATAATTGGCTCAAGCTCCCAAAGAGGGATGCCAAGAGGATGAAATTAGAGATCCCTAGGTCTAAATTCAAAGAAAGCATCCAGATGGGGATGATAGCATTATGCCGGGTCTTCAGGAAACAGCATGCCTGAGAATTCTTTGGGTGGATGTATTACTTCTTGCTTGGTATAAGCACAGACAGGGAGTATTTTGACTAGGCCACCATAATCTCAAACCATGTGGACTCCCAGTTCCTTCAAATGGCCAAGAAGAAGAAGTTTTATATGGCTTCCTATGTTCTCTGGGCCTTGGCACAACAATGGCCCCACACCAATGGGTTACTCACAAAGGTCGTACTCAGAATCGGCCCAGGCTAGAAGGCCCCTTGGGACCATTTTCCAAAAATTCAATGGGAGGCCAGTTTTCCCAATTTTTGCTGGGTAAACGATGCCTTCGTTTACTACCACCTGCTCATACCTACCCGGGACGTAGGATAATGCCTGTCTATAGAGGCGATGAATTTGGTCCAGAGTTATAGCCATTACTATATACAATTTCAAAAACATACATACATAAGGGTGACCGACTTCTCTAGGAAACCCTACTTGTTGCCCAAGCACTATGGGGACAAGATAATTCTCCTAGAGTATTGCAGGCAGATAATGGAGTTGCATGCATTCTATGCCTTGAAGAAAATAACAAATATTCCATTCCCAATCACTTGTGGGAATTATTCATGTAGTCTGGCCACCGTTAAAGAAGAAGATAATGAGCTTAAATGCTATAACCTAGCAAAATTTTACTTTGCGCAAAAATATTTTGATCCACATGGCAGGATTGCAACGGCACTTCCCTGGGCGTCAGAACCCCATCAATATCATATAGAATACTTCTGGGAAAATTTCCAAGACAACATGAAAGTATGGGGGTGGCATTATGTCAGAATGACCACAGGAATGATGGAAATATTGAAGCTCTAAAGATTCCTAGATGACTTCTTAGACACCGGCTCCACGATAGATCCCCAGTAAAAAGAAAATGGGATCGATAAATTGGCCCTCCCACCAGTGAACTGGGATGCCCAGGAAGGGCCCACTATTGAAGAGCTCACTTGCAATATAGTTGAATGTAGCCACCTCTATTTCAAGAAGGTGTGCCCTAAGAGTGTCCGTAAGGCAGCCCAGCCGATACTAAAGTTAACCCTAGGGGCTAGGACTTCTTCACAGGGAGTAGATAAAAGAAAAGGGATAGCCACAACTCTGACCTTGCAAGAGGTCCCCATAAAAGAACAAATAAAATAATAAATAGAAGCCTCCTAGCAAATGTGGGAGAATCTAAACATGCGGTTGGCTACCCCAGCATCCATGGCCAGACCAGTTCATCTTCCCACCTCTCCTTGACTGGTGGCCTTGATGGTTAAGGCAACTGGGGTAGACCCAGGAGAAAAAATAGCACTAAGGGATGTAGGGCCACCCTTAGTTACTAGGAGAAAGAAGAGGCTTAATCAAAAGCCTAAGATAGAGCTGGATCTAGGGATGCCCCAGATCCCACAAGTTGAGATCCTTTCCTCTGACTCCCCAGAACCAGAAAGGGAACCAGTGTTTGCTGATGTCTTGGACAATCCTCCCCCACAGGATGAGTTTGATGATATATTTCCAACCGACGAGTTCAGGAATCTACAAGGGGACATCGAGCAAATAGAGGCTAAAGTCCCAGCATAGGAAGAAGCCCTAGAACAAGAACCTGCATAGGAGTAGGGAGAGAAGATGGAAGTAGAGAAAGAAATAGAACAAAAGATCACCTCTGAGGTCCCGAAGATACAAAACACAGGAGTGGACCAATAGAAGCAGAGTGAACAAATGGCATCCGCTAAGGGAACCAGACCTATGGGAGCAACCGTAACCTCAGCCACTGCATTCCAAGTGTCACTTCCCAGAGCGACCTTTGGGCAGGTAATCACTATGGCCCAAACATTAAATCTTTGCCTGATACCTCCCCCATTGCCAAAAGATACACCAATGGAAGAAGAAATCCTGGTGACAGAGACCGAGGAACAAGAAGAGCGACAAAAGGAAGAAACCCCCAGAATGGCCAATGAGGGCCCAGATGAAGCAAAAGATGCAGAGGACAAGGAAGAAGAAACAAACATCACTGGGGAAGACATCGTCAAGGAGTTGAAGGCTGCAGAGAAGGAGCTGGGTGAGACTCACACCACTAAGGAAGAGCAGCAGCAAGATACTGGGGAAGAACCCAAGGAACAAACTTTGGCAAATAAGCCACCCCTACCGCCATAGTGGTTGGTCAAGACTAAGAAAATAAAAGCTCAGCCAAATCCCAAAGCTCATCTCTCCATAGCAGATATGATGGCTCAGGTCCACAATCCACCAAAAGCCAAGAAAGCCCAGATGGTTCATACTCTTCGAACCAGGCCGGGTAGAGAAATAGTTGCAGTTGTGGAAACACCTCTCCTAGATGCTGATGAGGCAACTTTCAAGGCTGGAGATTATGATATCATGGAGGTATCACTGGGAAAAAGAGTAAAATAGGGTCAAGTGGACCTGTTGAAAGAAGCGGCCAGAGCCGTGGAGGCCCGTTACGAAAAGGAGGCCCAAAGGCTCAAGGTGAAAAAGGAAAAGACTGCAAACCTTATGGGATTTCTTACTGAGTTGGCCCAACCTATCAGTGCCATTCCTCCAGAGGCCTCCACATCTAACGTGCCACTTCCATAGAGTGACATAGACTCCCTGCGAGCAATGAAGAAGAAGGCCCAAGTGGTTGATGAGTGGGTCGCTCTGCAGATAGGAAACACCCGACGCTTCTTGGTATCCACCCTCCCAGACTTGTATATGGCCTGACACATTCTACATCAAGAAGAAACTATTATCAACATATGGGAGGGTGATATAAAAAATTACAAAGCATGGAAGGTATAACTTGAAGAACTCCTCGGCCTTGGGGAGGAAATGGTCTCTAAGTCTGGGATTCTAGGAGAAGAATCATTCAATTTTGTGAAGACCCAACACTCCATACTTGACCTCACATTGGAGGTGCTCAAGCAACTGGTAGGGACTCTACATGATAAAATCAACACGGTCCAATATTCTTCAAATTTTTATAAGGCTTTTGTCACGAAGGTCTCTGGAGCTGACCCTTTTAGCACTGACACATGCACGCCAGAGAATTACATTTTGAGGAAGTTTGATGAATTAATGGAGTCAAGATATCAATCCCTGGAGGGAGTGGATGGAACTCAAATGGTGAGACTGACTCGTGTGATCCTTAGTGGTCATGATGCGGCAAAAATGGCCGGTGAATTCAAGGGGAATGTCCCAGAGCCAGGAGAACAGATCGAGGTGGCCAAGTACCGATGGTCTAGACTTAAAGAGATTGATGAGGATGGAATCTCCTGCCTCCTCTAGACCTTCAACAAT
The DNA here is from genome assembly GCA_018584345.1 of Thuja plicata. Taxonomy (NCBI): domain Eukaryota; kingdom Viridiplantae; phylum Streptophyta; class Pinopsida; order Cupressales; family Cupressaceae; genus Thuja; species Thuja plicata. The sequence continues at coordinate 1,174,174 of MU226588.1, read as the reverse complement.
AACAAGAAACAGTAAAGTTTCTCTGGGGGCTGAAGAAAACCTGAGCATTTTTTATTCTTTATTCATTCATAATGTAAGTTCCCAGATCTCGGAGTCCTAGATCCTAAATTTTGTATTCTTTCGAGTGATCTGTGTCCTGGTCCCTGAGGCTGACCGGTCACTTTCAAAAGTGGTTAATAAAGATTGTCAGAGGGTAGTTAGCTACATCAAGGCACGTCGGATAAATAGTTGGTCTTCTAAAAAATGGTCTTCTCAAGGCGCTGATGCGAGTATACACCTGGCACATTGGAGACAGGGCACCACATTTCCCATTTATGAGGCATGTAGCCTCAATCCTCGGGGGATCTAATTTCTTCCTTCTCCTTCTCGGCTCTCTTCTCAAGGCTGATTATTCCACTCTATCCTCTTGTCTTATTCTTCTAACATGTTAGACCTCCTTCATCTCAATGTCTTTTGTAGGGTGGTGCAAGTAGTACCGGCCACTGGATATTATATTTTATGGTAGAATGTAAAATAGGGTTAGGGTTAGGGTTAGAATAAAATGTGTATAAATAGTAAGTCCTGCCCTTTTCCAAGGGTTGGTGAAATTAATGATTTTGTAGTCCATAGTAATAGAGAAGCAGTATTTTCATTTTAGTTGTAGAGCTCAATGCTTTTTGGTCTTAAAATCTTTCAGTAATTAGATGCTCCATTGGAGCCACCATTGTACCATGCACCAGTGCTTGCTGGAAGGAATGTTAATGAAGAAGAGATGGTTCTTGCAATGATGTTGTTGACACTTTGTCTTCTAAGTTAATGGTATTTTATGTTTAATGTTCTTCATGTCTTCTACTTTGATACTTTAAGTAGATTAACGACCTCATTTTCCTTTCTACTGATTGAATATGAACTGATGGCTGTGTATTTCTTCGGTATTTAGTGTAGTATATCAGAGCATTATTGATGTATTGAATGATCAAACATAACTATAGGTAGATGAAATACCTCTAACCCTGTAGGTTCTTTTTTAGTTTATTTTCTAAGTGTAGAATTCTTGGAGAAACCCCACCTTCCTAAATCCCTGGAGAGAACGAGTTGAAGAAACCAGCTATCCCCCTCAAAAATAGTCACATCTCCCAATTGAGCCCCACACTGTCAAGACCTGACTCGTAGGTGCTTGGAGGCCTAAGGAATCTCATTCCCCTGAATAACCTTTACAGGCGAAGTTGGCCGGTACACCCGGTACCCTGTGACAACTTATATCTGCTGGCAGACCCGGTCACCAAAGTCCTGTCAATAGGTTGCTGATGCATTGAGCTGAAGGCTACTCAGTATTCAAGAAGTGCAGTTGGATATTATTGGAGTGGAAAGCTTTAAGGATATTTATAAAGAAGATGAAGCCTTCTCAGAGGCCTACAAGGTATACATGTATGGAATTCAACAATCAATTACATGGTCACTTTGTAGATTACACATTGCACAATGGGATTTTGTTTAGGGGAGGATAGTCATGTGTGCACAAGGGATCTATGAGAGAGAATATTATATAAGAAACACACAATGGGAGTCTTAGTGGTCATTTTTGTCCCAATAAGACCCTTGAATTTTTTCAAAGGTTATACTATTGGCCAAGGATGTAGAGAGATTTGAGGAAGTATGCAGAACAATGTGTTGGAGATTTTCCCTTGTGCAAATAGTTGACTATATGTTTGTCATTGATGACAACATATAGTATACAAAAATATACTGTATTCACTTTTCAGTATGGATATGTTGAAGCCTTGCACTGTTGCTTTTATATTTTAGACATAGTTATTATACCATGTTCATACATGCAGATTTAGATGTTCAATTACAGTTGAGTTATGTTAGTATGTTTACTAGCCACAGTTTTAGGGGATTGTTTTCAGAAAGTTGACAGTAATTTTATTGATTCTTCAGTTGTGCCTATCTATGGGATATGAGTGTTGAGATTCATGTTTAGCTATGAGTCAAAGATAATTAACCAAAGGAGCTAATTGTGTTTCATCCGAAGCATGATGTTTGGGTAATTTTGGTGGAGCCGACTATGTGAAGTGATGCATCTATTAATTTTGAGTTGCACGATTCTAATTATGTGGTGTGCTTAGTTTTTCTAAAAAGTGAAGCATTGAAGGGATTCCTACAACTGACGTGATCATATCTTTTGAAGAAGATACATATAGTAGTTCATTTGAGATCACTAAGTGTGAATGATAAGAAAAGAGACAGAAATAGAACAAAATAGAATGTTGATTGTTTTGGGACAGTAAAGCCATTTCATTCATCAGATAAAGATCTATGTGAAGAATCAGAGAGTACATACAATTCACTGGAATTGATCAAGACAACAAGTATACTCAAATATTTCATTATCAAATATAGTGTATATTTGTTTTACTAAAGGTTGTAGCCTTTATCATTTTAGTAGTCTACTTTTGGACAGTGAGTCCTCACCCCTAGCGGGGTTATTTGTAAAAGACTCCTAACAGGGTCCAACCCTTAACCAGGTCACTATACTTATTGCATTGTAAAGATCAACTCCTAATAGGGTTGTAAGATCTAATAAGGATTATTATACTCAAGTACAGTTCTTTGTGGGTGATAATTCCCACCAGGGTTTTTACCTATTTTGGTTTCCTCGTAACCAAAATTGTGGTGTTCTATTTTGTGTTATCTTACTGTATATATGCTTAATGATATTATGTACTTAATTGGAGAAAAGAATTAAAACTAGCTGATAACTGATTCACCCCCTCTCTTAGTTATCCCTTGGGACTATTCCAACAATTGGTATCAGAGCCAAGTGCCTTGGAGAGAAAGCCTAACAGCTTAAGGTAGATCAAATGACATACTTTAGGAAACAGAGTCCTAAGTTTGATGGAGAGAATTATCTTGACTGGAAAAATAAAAGGATAACACATCTTCAGTGCATTGGTTTTTAGATCTATGAGGTTTCTACTCACGCAATTGATGTTCCTACCTTGAAAGACCTTGCCGAAGAAGACTCTACTAATAAACAAAATGAAGTATTCACCCAAAATGCAATTGCCAAAGAAGCCCTAATCAGTGCCTTATTTGATAGTGAATTTTCTGAGATCAATAAGGCAGACAAAGCTTATTCAATATGGAAATACGTAGAAGACATCTTTGAAGAAGACATCCAAGCCAAGAATGTGCATAGAAAGACATGGAAGAAAAGATACAATAATTTAGAGATGCTACCTGAAGAAAAAATCAAAGCTTACAATCAGAGGATTAATGAAGCAGTCTCAGGAATCAGGAACAATGGTGGAGAAATTTCAGAGGAAGATATAATGGAGAAACTGATGACTACATTGATAGAAGATTATGAAATCAAGATAAACATATTGGATGAAACCATGGAATTCTCAAAGGACTTCAAAAGAGAAACCTTGATCAGCAAAATATCAGAATTTGAGATATCAAGATTGAAGACAAAACCTAAAATTGAAACAGCTTTCAAAGCCTTAGTCCATGGTAAGAATTCCTTGAGCATCTCTAGTAATATTGAGAAAGAAGAAGTTGATACAAAACTAGAAGAAATAATAGCTATGATTGCTAAGAAAGAAAGGAAAGGTAAAGGAAAGTATGAAGGACAACTACCATTCAAATATTTTTCATGCAACAAAGTTGGCCTCTTTGCATCCAAGTGTCCTACAAGAGTCAAGAAGTTCAAATCAGATTACAAACCCAAATATACTAAGGAATGCTATCATGCTTAAGATGGTGTGATTGATGATGATTCAGGAGAAGATGAAATTGGATTCATTGCAAGTAAAGATAATGAAAAAATGATTGATGAAATAGAAATTGAAGATAAAAAGAAAGCACAAGAATTGGCTTTAGTTTCAAAAGAAGACATCAGAACAGACTAGATCATAGACAATGAGTGTTCACATCACATGATAGGAGACAAAGATAGATTTGTACATCTAGATAAGTACAAAGGTGGCATGGTTAGATTTGGAGATAACACTCCCAAACCTATCATAGGCAGAGGATCTATCACCTTAGATGGAAAGAACAAGATAGATGACGTTCTATATGTTGATGGTTTGAATCATAACTTACTAAGTGTTGGACAATTGCTTGATAAAGGATATCAATTGGAATTCAAAAACAACAAGTGCATCATTAATAACAAAGAAGGTGACATGATTGCATCAGGTTCAAAGACCAAATGTAATGTTTTTTAGCTTAACTCTGAAGTAATTTGTTTTGTTGCAAAAGTGGATGACAACTATTTATGAAACAAAAGACTTTGTCATTTCAATTTTGACAACATAGTAAAAATAAGCAATGTAAAGGCAGTAAGAGACCTTCCTAGTATTCCAAGACCAGTTGATACTATGTGTAGGGAATGTGTGATGGGAAAGCATGTGAGGACCTCATTCAAAATAAAACTAAACACTACAGAGAAAAAATTAGATATAGTGCATACAGACTTATGTAGACCTACTCAAATAAGATCATACTATGGTGAAAGATATTTCATTTTGTTTGTTGATGATTTATCTAGAATGATGTGAGTTGCATTCTTAAAAGAAAAATCTGAGGCTTTTGATAAGTTCAAAATATTCAAAGATAAAGTTGAAAATGAGTCTTGATTAAAGATAAAATGTCAAAGATCTGATAGAGGAGGAGAATTCACCTCTAACAAGTTTCTTGAGTACTGTGAAGAACATGGGATCAAAAGACAACTAAGTGCACCCAGAACCCCTCAACAAAATGGAATTGCAGAAAGAAGAAACAAGATAATACTTGACACAACATGCCCTATCATGATTAAAGGAAAAGTTGCACACACCTATTGGAGAGATGCAGTCAATACAACCGTCTATACTATCAACAAAATTCAGCTAAGACTAGGTGTAGACAAAACACCTTATAAACTTTGGTTTGGTAATGTACCTACAGTAAAATACTTCAAAATATTTGGAAGCAAGTGCTACATCAAGAGAGATGATGGTGTTGGTAAATTTGATGCTAGAATCGATGAAGGTATTTTTCTTGGTTACTCTACTAAGATCAAACCTTACAAATGTTTTAATTTAAGGTTGAAGAAAATCATTGAAAGTGCACATGTGAAGATTGATGAGAAGCTCATGATTCAAGAAAGATATTATGAATATGCACCTATGATTGAAGATGAACCTAGACCTATCAATAAAGAAACAATTATTGAAGAAATGTTTGACTGTATTGATGTACCATGAAATAACCCTGAACCAAGTCAAGAAGAATCACAGATCACAGATGAGAGTGTCACACCTAACATCTCAAAATACACATATAGATACCATTCAAAAGAAGATATCATTGGAGATCAGAGCAGTAAAGTTTTGAAAATATCCAGATCAAAAGGTTCAATTGTTGATGAAGAGGTATGTTTACTTTCACAAATTGAACCCTTAAGTGTTGAAGATGCATGCAATGATTCAGATTGGAAAAATGCAATGCAAGAAGAATTAGATCAAATAATTAAGAATGACACATGGAAATTGGTCCCTAGACCTTGTGACAAGAACTTGATTTGAACTAAGTGGATATTCAAAAACAAAATGAATGAAGATGGTACAGTGATAAGAAATAAAACAAGATTGGTATGTAAAGGATATGCGTAGAGAGGAGTTGAATATTCTGATACATTTGCCCATGTGAGCAGACTGGAAGCTATAAAGTTGTTTTTGGCTTATGCAACATTCAATAACTTCAAAGTATATCAGATGGATGTCAAGTCAGCTTTCCTGAATGGTGACTTGAAGGAAGAAGTCTACATAGAATAGCCTGAAGGATTCAAACTTTCAGACAAACTAGACATGGTATGCAGACTAAAGAAGGCCCTCTGTGGACTTAAACAGGCCCCAACGGCATGGTATGAGAGAATTGATGGTTACTTGACAAAGATTAGATTCAAAAGGGGAGCAATAGATTGAAACTTATTCATCAGAGAGATGCTAGAAGGACTATTAATTGTTTCTATCTTTGTTGATGACATTATTTTTGGAGGTAATGACAAGCTTAGTGCAGAATTTGCATAAGAGATGCAGAGTGAATTTGAAATGAGCATGATTGGACCTATAAAATACTTTTTGGGATTAAATGTAAAGAAGACAGACAAAGGTATATTCATAAATCAGTCTAAATATGTGAAGGAGATATTGAAGACATTCAAAATGGAAGATTGCAAGCCAGTAAGCACTCCTATGATAACAAGAAGAAAGCTTTCTAAAAATGATGACTCCACAGCAGTCAACAAAACACTTTACAAGTCCATGATTGGAAAACTCATATATCTCACTCAATCTAGACTAGATATATCTAATGCAGTTGGCATTGTTGGAAGATTTGCAGCTAAACCCAAACAGAATCACCTAATGGCAATAAAAAGAATATTCAAATATTTAAAGGGAACTATAGACTATGGTTTATGGTATCCTAATTTAGAAAATGTAGAACTTCATGTGTACACAGATACAGATTGGGCAGGTTGCTTTGATGACAAAAAGAGTACGTCATGAGGAGTAGTATTTCTTGGAGACAGGTTGGTTACTTGGACAAGCAAGAAGCAAAATTGTATTTCTCAGTCAACGACGAAAGTAGAGTATGTAGCAGCCGCATTGAATTGTTCAACAATGGTTTGGATCAAATAGATGATTAAAGACTTTAGAATTTAGATTAATTATCCCATTGTCATTCATTGTGACAACACCAGCACCATTAACATGTCAAAGAACACTATGATGCATGCACAGACAAAACAAATAGAAATTAAATATCATTTTTTAAGAGAAAAAGTTGCAGAAAGGGAAGTGAAGTTGGATTATGTGAGAACCAAAGATCAGTTGGCAGACATGTTTACGAAACCTTTATCAAAAGATACTTGTGAGTATCTCAGGAAGAAGCTGGGAGTAATTCCCTTTCCCGAGTCTGATTAGAACTCATATAAAATGCATCAATCCTTGGTGATTGATGAGTGGTTGACTACTCTACTTCTGGAGTAGTACCTGTGCTTATTTATATTTGGTATCCTTTTCCATTGATGTCAAAGTGGGAGTATATAGTAAGGGGGAGCATATACTCTGGGGGAGTATATAGTCATGAAAATAAAAACACAGTCAAAGGAGATTTAGCAGTGAAGAGGAACCTTTTATGAGGATATTAAGAAGATTGTAAAAAGAAAGCAGACACTTTTGGATTGATGGTGTTTTGAATCATATGGTGCCATCAATGTCAAAGGGGGAGATTATTGGAGATTTTCCCTTGTGTAAATAGTTGACTATATGTTTGTCATTAATGACAACATATAGTATACAGTAGTATACTGTATTCAATTTTCAATATGGATATGTTGAAGCCTTGCGTGGTTGTTTTATGTTTCAGACATAGTTATTATACCATGTTTATACACTGAAGCTTCAGATGTTCAGTTGCAGTTGAGTTATGTTACTCTATTTACTAGCCACAGTTTCAGAGGATTGTTTTCAGAAAGCCGACGGTAATTTTACTGATTCTTCGGTTGCGCCTATCTATGGGATATGTGTGTTTAGATTCATGTTTAATTACGAGTCAGAGATAACTAACCAAAGGTGCTAATCATGTTTCATCTGAAGCATGACATTTGGGTAATTTTGGTGGAGCCGACTATGTGAAGCGATGCATCTATTCATTTTGAGTTGCTCGGTTCTAATTATGTTGCGTGCTTAGTTTAGCCAACAAGTGAAGCATTGAAGGGATTCCTATAGCCGACGTGATCATATCTTTTGGAGAAGATACATATATTAGTTCATTTGAGATCACTCAGTGTGAATGATAAGAAAAGAGATAGAAATAGAACATAATAGAATGCTGATTATTTTGGGACAGTAAAGCCATTTCATTCATCAAATAAAGATCTATGTGAAAAATCAGAGAGTACATACAATTCACTAGAACTGATCAATACATCAGGTCTACTCAAACAGTTCATTATCAGATATAGTGTATATCTATTTTACTAAAGGTTGCAACCTACATCATTTTAGCAGTGTGCTTTTGGACAGTGAGTCCTCACCCCTAGCAGGGTTATTTGTAAAATACTCCTAACAGGGTCTGACCCTTAACCAAGTCACTATACTTATTGCATTATAAAGATAAACTCCTAACATGGTTGTAAGATCTTGTAACAGGGATTATTATACTCAAGTGCGGTTCTTTGTGGGTGCTAATTCCCACCGGGGTTTTTACCTATTTTGGTCTCCCCATAACCAAAATTGTGGTGTTCTATTTTGTGTTATCTTACTGTGTATATGATTAATGATATTTTGTACTTAATTGGAGAAAAGAATTAAAAATAGCTGATAATTGATTCACCCCCCCCTCTCAGTTATCCCTTGGGACTATTCCAACACAATGTATGGTGTGTCAGAGAGCTAAAGGTATGACTTCCAATGCTGGTTTACATCAAAAAATACCCATTCCCAATAGGCCATGGGAATGTATGAGTATGGAATTTATTGTTGGGATATCAAGGACAAGCACTAGAATAGATAGTGTCTTTGTAGATGTTAATAGGTTCAAAAAGATGAGTCATTTTATTCAATGGAAAAATACACATGATGCAATCTAAATATCTCAATTATTTTTTAGAGAAGTTGTGACAATTCATGGGTGACCTCTTAGTATAGTCTCAAACTAAGATGGCAAGTTCATGGGGCATTTCTAGAAGACATTATGGAATAGGATAGGAGCTAATATTTCATTTGGGTCATCTTATCACCTCTAGACAGATGACCAAAAAAGGTCATAAATAGGGTCTTAGGGAACCTTCTAAGGTTCTTAAAAAAGGAATATGGACAAGTTTGGGATCTATTGGAGATTTTCTTCTGTACAAATAATTGATTGTATGTTTTCCATTGATGACAACATATAATATACAACAGGTATCTTATATGAAATTATAAGCACAGATGCTTTAAAGATATGCGTATTTATTTCCATGGTGTATACATTTTCTAGTTGCTATGTGCATTCATGCTGAGTCAGATATGCAGTTTCAGTTGAGTTATGATTAGTCAGTTATGGCAGTTACAGATTCTGGATTTTATATGTTAAGAGTCGATGTAAATATAGTGTTTCTTGAGTTGCATATATCTTTGGGATATGCATGTTTGTATTCATGTTTAGTAATGAGTTAAAGATAATTATCCAAAGGAGCTAAATGTGTTTCAACAGAATCATGATGTTAGATTTAATTTGGTGAAGTTGACTTTGTGAAGCGTTGCATCTATTCAGTTTGAGTTATGCGGTACTAATTTGTATTGCGTGCTTGGTTGAGCTGGCAAGGAAGTTGATGAAGTGTTTCCAGATACCTTTGTGACCTTATCCTTGGTGAAGATACATATAGCAGTTCAGTTATGTTCACTAAGTGTCAATAATGAAGTGAAAAAGAAAAGACAGAGAAGAGCAGAAAGTCAGAGAGAACAAGTTGAAGATCTATGTGAAGAAACATAAGTTGATTGCAGTTCATTGGAACTGATTAAGATAGTAGGTCTACTCAAATAGTTCATTTACCATATATAGTGTATATCTGTTATACTGAAGGTTGTAGCCTTCACCATCTTAGCAGTGAGCTATTGGATAGTGAGTCCTCACCCTTAACACGGTTATCTGTAAAAGACTCCTAACAGGGTCTGACCTTTAACCAGGTCTCTGTACTTCTTGCATTATAAAGATCAACTCCTAATAGGGTTGTAAGATCTTCTAACAGGGATCATTATAAACTAGTGTAGTTATTTGTGGGTGCTAATTTCCACCGGGGTTTTTGCCTATTTGGTTTCCCCGTAATTAAATTGTTGAGTACTCTATTGTGTTATCTGAATGTGCATTTACTTTATATCAAATAACATTAAGGAAAGAGAAAATAATTAATTTGACTAATAACTGATTCACCCCCCCCCTCTCATTTATCCTTGGGACTATTCCAATAATTGGTATTAAAGCCAAGTGCCTCAGAAAGAAAGACTAACATCTTAAGGTAGATCAGATGGCATACTTCAGGAAAGATAGTCCTAAGTTCGATGGAGAAAACTATCTTGACTGGAAGAACAAAATGATAACACATCTTCAGTGTGTTGGATTTGAGATCTATGAGATTGCCACTCAAGAAGTTGAAATTCCCACATTGAAAGTGTGTGCTAAAATGTTGACACACTTGTATGAATCATTCCATCCAAGGTTTCTCAAGAATGAGGCCTCAAATATTGATCCATATCTCTCTAGTCATGGAGTGCAAAGGTTTAAAATGGAGACCCTCAGATTGACCTAGTTAGTACCTATGCAAGTACACCATGAAACAAGAGATTCAAATGCATGAAAATGAGATCTACTCTATATGATAACAATGCATGAAAATAAATTAATCTAAATGATAACAATGCATGATTAATCTATGAAAGGAA
>MU226588.1:1148237-1163664 GCA_018584345.1 Thuja plicata | reverse complement strand
AATAAACATGAATCTAATCTACATGAGTAGCCATGAATGCAAGAAGAAGAAGACAAGAAGAGAGAAGTTGCAATATCCAAGCTCAAGTGCTCAAATCCTCCTCCAAAATTGCTCTCCAAACCTACAGGATAACAATACTATGAAAACCTAATATGAAAATAAGAAGGAGAGATTTCCTTATAAAGAAAAGTGAACAATTGAGATTAAGAGGCAAAAAGAAATAATCAATGGTTGAGATTAAGAGGCAAAAACCCACCACTTAGGAAGATGTGATGAAAAAGGGATTTTTATTTAATTTATATTTAATTTATTGTCTTTTTCATCAAATAAAGTGCTTTAAGTGGGGATTTTTATTTATTTAATTAAAAGAGGGGTTTTCTTTTAATTAAATAAATTAGAAGAATTTTATTTAATTAAATGGGAGGAATTTAATTTAATTAAATAAGATGAATTTTATTTAATTAAAAGGGAGAAATTTACTTTAATTAAATAAGATAAATTTTATTCAATTAAAAGAGAGATTAAATATTTTAATTAAATAAGATAAATTTTATTTAATTAAAAAGAAAATTAAATCTTTTAATTAGATAAAAATGATCAAACCTTAGGAAATATTGAAATAATTGAATAATTGAATTAATTACAATTTGATCAAGGAAAATGATTTGAATTGAAAATGTTGCAAAGCATTGATTCAGGAAATTGATAAATTGATAAAATGATAAATGGGGCCCATAGTCAATGCGACCATTTTAGGGTGCATACATTTGCCCCTCTTTGACTAATGTGTGATCATTCTGGGAACACATGTAGTCAAAGAATGTAGTTGAAGTGTGAGATCATTTTGGGATCACAAAACAACACAGATGTCAAAACCATTGTATATAAGTAATTGACATGTCAAGGTTGATATAATTGATAAAGCTAAATCAAAGATTGAAGTTTGATAGGTACTGCCCCCTCATGGTTGAAATTGAAATGAGATAGAGGAGAAATAGAAAATTGATAAATTTTGATCAAATCAAACTAAAGATAAGGTTCTTGATGTAAGATGAAAGATATAAAGATCACAGAACTGAAAGATAAATCATCAAGCATGAAATATTATGCCCCAAGATTTAATTAGAAGAAAAGAAGTGGGGTGAAAGTGAATGGAAGATAGAAGTTTGAAAGGGATGGAAAGAAATACAAGTTTGGAAGCATGAAAGAGAATTTTCCTCAAGAGAGAGAATGCCCCAAAATTAATCAAGTGTTTAAGATAGAGAATTTTGATTGAGATCATGAAAGAAGATAAGGAAATGAAGATGAGAATGTGATCACAGTTGATTAAAAGTCCACAAGAAAGATGAAGGAAAACCCTCTCAAACTCATAATGTAGCCTAAAATGCAAACTAACATGAAGTCTAACAATGCAAGCTACATGAAAATGCAAAGGTGTACTTTTAATAGAGCAACTGTAACATAGGTCTTTGTGTTCATCATTCATTAGATAATGTTAAGGAACTTATTTTCATCATTGGGAAATTATTAACGGACATCAGAAAATCACACAATCATCACTAGTCACAAGTGCAACCATGAAGATATGAATGTGATTTATATCGGATTGGAATGTGGAAAGATTCTAACATAAGCATCAAAGACATAAAGGTCAAGATGACTGTGATGTTAGCTTGCCCAATTTAATTAAATAAGATAAATTTTATTCAATTAAAAGGGAGATTAAATCTTTTAATTAAATAAGATAAATTTTATTTAATTAAAAAGAAAATTAAATCTTTTAATTAGATAAAAATGATCAAACCTTAGGAAATATTGAAATAATTGAATAATTGAATTAATTACAATTTGATCTAAGAAAATGATTTGAATTGAAAATGTTGCAAAGCATTGATTCAGGAAATTGATAAATTGATAAAATGATAAATGGGGCCCATAGTCTAGGCGACCATTTTAGGGTGCATACAGAAAGATCTTACAGCTGATGACTGTACTATGAAACAAAAGGAAGTGTTCACTAATAATTCAATTGCCAAAGAATTCCTAATCAGTGCCCTATCAGACAGTGAATTTTCTGAGATCAAGAAGACAGACAAAGCATACTCTATTTGGAAATACTTAGAAGACATGTTTGAAGGAGACATCCAAGAAAAGAATGTGCATAGAAAGACATGGAAGAAAAGACACAACAATTTAGAGATGTTACCTAAAGAAAGCATCAGAGCTTACAATCAGAGGATAAATGAAGCAGTATCAGGTATAAGAAACAATGGTGGAGAAATATCAGAGGAGGATATAATGGACAAGTTAATGACCACATTTACAACAGACTATGAGAGCAAGATCAATATCTTAGATGAGACTATGCAATTTTCAAAAGACTTCAAGAGGGAGACTTTGATTAGCAAAATATCTGCATTTGAGATATCTAGATTGAAGATAGAACCTAAAAGTGAGACAACCTTCAAAGTCACAGTCCATAACAAGAAATCTATAAGTAGCTCTAGTAAGAATGAAGAAGTGGATACAGAACTAGAAGAAATCATTGCTATGATTGCCAAGAAGGAAAGGAAAGGTAAAGGGAAATATGAAGGACAACTACCATTCAAATGTTTTTCATGCAAAAAAGTTGGTCACTTTGCATCTAAGTGCCCTACAAGAGTAAAGAAAATCAGATTAGATTACAAACCTAAGTACACTAAAGAATGTTATCATGCTAAGGATGGTGTAACTGATGATGACTCAAGAGAAGATGAAATTGGATTTGTTGCCATTAAAGACATTGAGAAGATGCTTAAAGAAATGGAAAAAGAAGATGAAGTAAAATAACAGGAGTTAGCATTAGTTTCAAAAGCTGACATCAGAACTGACTGGATCACTAACAACAGATGTTCACACCACATGATAGGAGACAAAGAAATATTTGTACATTTGGACAAGTACAAAGGTGGCATGGTTAGATTTGGAGATAACACTCCCAAACCTATCATAGGCAGAGGTTCTATCACCCTTGATGGAAAGAACAAGACAGATGATGTTCTCCATGTTGATGGTTTGCACCATAACTTACTAAGTGTTGGACAGTTGCTTGATAAAGGATATCAGTTGGAATTCAAAAAAAACCAGTGAATCATTAATAACAAAGAAGGAGACATGATTGTATCAGGTTCAAAGACCAAAGGTAATGTTTTTCAGCTCAACTCATAAGTAAGTTGTTTTTTTGCAAAAGTAGATGACAACTGGCTATGGCACAAGAGACTTTATCATATCAATTTTGACAACATAGTCAAGATAAGTAATGTAAAGGTAGTAAGAGACCTTCCTAGCATGGAAAGACCAGTTGACACCATGTGTAGGGAATGTGTGATGGGGAAGCATGTGAGGACCTTATTTAGGAGAAAGCAAGACTCTGTAGAAAAAAAATTAGATCTGATACATACAAACCTATGTGGACCTACTCAAACAAAATCATACTACAGAGAAGGGTGATCCCACAAAACTGTGTCCCACTTTTTGGCCAACTTTGACATTGAAATGAACATTTTGAAAAAAACCTTCGCTTTCGAACATCTATTTTCATTAAACCATTAATAATTTGAAGATGATGTAAACTAGTGGATTTTAGCATTTTTTTTCTAGTTTATAAATATATATTTTTTTAAAATGGAATTTATTTTTATCCATTTTTCCTTCTCCTTAAAAAATTATTTTTGTAAAAAATCAGGATTTTTCAGGAGTGACACTCACTTTGATCAACATAACTTTTTTTATAAAACTGATAAGAACATAATTATTTTGAATTTAGGTTTTTAACACAAATATCTAGGGAATCCATTTGGTTTCATTCAATTTGGTTGAATATTTAATATTTTATTGATTTATGAAGTGACATTAATTATAATTTGGACATAGGTTCACTTTGATCGCTCTAACTCTATCTCTATATATCGAAATTCATTTATTTTTTTTTTGATAGAAAGGTAACATAAATACCTATTTCCTAGATATTTTTCATAATTTTTTTCCCTAATTTACTATTTTTTTGGAAGCGTCAAACAAAGAAGTCGCTAAATGGTCAGACAACCTATGTTTAGTAAAACTTAAAAAGAAAAGTCTTAATAAACTCAATATATATAAAGCTCATAATAATTGGAAAGCTCTCTCAGAGTACTATCATCCTATATTTGGGTTTTTCAAATAAATTTATTTGATCCCACAAAAAGTTAATGTCAAAGTGATTTTTTGTCAGCATTTTGATGGGTTCAAAGGAGACTAGATTATAGGTGTGAGTGAGGAGTAGAGGGATTATACCAAAGGGTTTTTGATCCAAGATGATTTTATCTAGCCATTTTGAATTTACTCCTTCAAATGGGACCTCTCAAGGCTTAAATCATCATATTTTCTTAAAAATGTGCAATTTCAGCAAAAATAGGATGTTCAAAAAAGTGGGACACACTATTGTGGGACCACCTAGAAAGGTATTTTATTTTGTTTGTTGATGATTTCTCAAGGATGATGTGGGTTGCATTCTTAAAATAAAAATATGAAGCTTTTGAGAAGTTCAAAGTATTCAAAGCTAAGGTTGAGAATGAATCTAGATTAAAGATAAAATGTCTGAGATCTGATAGAGGAGGAGAATTCACCTCTGACCAGTTTTATGACTACTGTAAAGAATATGGAATCAAAAGAAAATTAAGTACACCCAGAACCCCTTAGCAAAATGGGATATCAGAAAGGAGGAACATGATAATACTTGACACAGTGTGCACTATCATGATTGAAGGAAAGGTTGCCCATACCTACTAGAGAGATGTAGTCAATACAATAGTTTACACTATCAATAGAATATAATTGAGACTAGGCACATACAAGACACCTTATGAACTTTGGTTTGGTAATGTATCCATTGTAAAATACTTCAAAATCTTTGGAAGCAAGTGCTACATCAAGAGAGATGATAGCATAGGTAAGTTTGATGCTAGAAGCGATGAAGGTATTTTTCTTGGTTACTCTACTAAAACCAAATCCTATAGATGTTTCAATCTAAGACTAAAGAAGATCATTGAAAATACTCATGTGAAGATTGATGAGAATTTTATGATTCAAGAAAGATATTATGACTATGCTCCCATGATTGAAGATGAGCCCAGACCCATCAATAAGGACACAATTATTGAAGAAATGTTTGATTGTATTGATGTTTCATGTAACAATCCTGAACCAAGTGAAGAAGAATCACCGATCACAGATGAAAGTATCACTCCTAAGAAGTCAAGGTACACATCCAAATACCACTCTAAGGAAGATATCATTGGAGATCAGAGTGCAAAAGTCTTGACAAGATCTAGAGAAAAAGATTCAACTGCTGATAAAGAGGTATGCTTACTCTCACAGATTGAAACCTTAAGTGATGAAGATGCGTGCAAAGATTCAAATTGGAAAAGTGCCATGCAAGAATAATTAGATCAAATAATCAAGAATGAAACATGGGAACTGGTCCCTAGATCTAATGTCAAGAACGTGATTGGAACTAAGTGGATATTCAGGAACAAAATGAATGAAGAAGGCACAGTAGTAGGGAACAAAGCAAGATTAGTATGCAAAGGATATGCCTAGAGAGAAGGAATAGAATACACTGATACATTTTCCCTTGTAAGAAGACTTGAAGATATCAAGTTGTTTTTGGCCTATGCAACATTCAATAACTTTAAGGTATATGAAATGGATTTCAAATCAGCATTTCTGAATGGTGACTTAAAGGAAGAAGTCTACATAGAGCAGCCTGAAGGATTCAAACTTTCAAATAAACCAGACATGGTATGCAGATTAAAGAAAGTGCTTTATGGACTTAAACAGGCCCCAAGAGTATGGTATGAGAGACTTGATGGTTACTTAACAAAGATAGGATTTAGAAAAGGAGCAGCAGACTGTAATTTATTTATAAGAGAGACAGATGAAGGAATACTACTTGTTGCTATATTTCTTGATGACATTATCTTTGGAGGTAATGACAAACTTAGTGCAGAATTTTCCAAAGAAATGAAAAGTGAATTTGAAATGAGCATGATTAGACCTATCAAATACTTTCTTGGATTGAATGTAAAACAAACAGACAAAGGCATATCCATAAATCAGTCTAAGTATGTGAAGGAGATATTGAAGACCTTAAAGATGGAAGATTGCAAACCAGTAAGCACTCCCATGATAACAGGATGCAAGCTTTATAAAGATGATGATTCTACAGTAGTTGACAAGACCTTATACAAGTCTATGATTAGAAAACTCATATATCTCACTCAATCTAGACCTGACATTTCTAATGCAGTTGACATTATTGGAAGATTTGCAGTTGAACCCAAGCAAAATCATCTAATGGAAATAAAAAAATATCCAGATACCTAAAGGGAACTATAGACTATGGTTTATGGTATCCTATCTTAGAGAACATACAACTTCATGTGTATACAGATGCAGATTGGAAAGGTTGTGTTGATGAAAGAAAGAGCACATTAGGAGGAGTAGTATTTCTTGGAGATAGGTTGGTGACTTGGACAAGTAAAAAGCCGAATTGTATCTCTTAGTCAACAACAAAAGCTGAGTATGTTGCAGTAGCATTGAATTATTCAACAATGGTTTGGATCAAACAGATGATCAAGGACTTTGGTATTCAGATTGATTATCCTATTGTTATTCACTGTGACAACACTAGTACTATAAATATGTCAAAGAACCTTGTGATGCATGCAAAGAAAAAACACATTGAGATCAAATACCACTTCCTAAGAGAAAAAGTTGCAGACAAAGAAGTAAATCTAGACTATCTAAGCACTAAAGAACAACTAGAAAATATTTTTACAAAGCCTCTATCAAAAGATACTTTTGAGTATCTCAGGGAGAAGTTGGGAGCAATTCCCTTTCCTGAGTCTGATTAGAACTTGCAGCAAGAACATCATTCCTTGGTGACTGATGAATTGTTGACTACTCTACTTCTGGAGTAGTACTTATGCCTAAAAGGTGTTTAACACCCTTTTTCATTGATGTCAAAGGGGGAGTATTAGTAAGGGGGGGCATATACTCTAGGGGAGTATATAGAGCAACAGCAGTAAAGAGGAACCTTTGATGAGGATATTGAGAATATTGTAAAAAGAAGGAAGACACTTTGAGTTGATGATATCATATGTTGCCATCAAAATCAAAGGGGGAGATTGGTGGAGATTTGCTTCTGTGCCAATAATTGATTGTATGTTTGTCATTGATGACAACATATAATATACAACAGGTATATCCTATATGCAATTATAAGTATAGATGATTTAGAGCTATGCGTGTTTATTTCCATGGTGTATACATGTTCTAGTTTCTATGTGAATTCATGCCGAGTTAGATATGTAGTTTCAGTTGAGTTATGATTAGTCAGGTATGGCAGTTACAGATTCTAGAGTTTATCTGTTAAGAGCCAACGTAAATACAGTGTTTCTTGAGTTACACCTATCTTAGGGATATGCGTGTTTGTATTCATGTTTAGTTATGAGTTAAAGATAATTATCCAAAGGTGCTAAATGTGTTTCAAAAGAATCATGATGTTAGAGTTAATTTGGTGAAGCCAACTTTGTGAAGCATCGCATCTATTCAGTTTGAGTTGTGTGTTCCTAATTTGTATTGCGTACTTGGTTGAGCTGACAGGGAATTTGATGAAGTGTTTCCAGATACCTTCATGAACTTATCCTTGGTGAAGATACATATACAAGTTTAGATATGTTTACTAAGTGTCAAAAATAAGTGAAAAAGAAAAGACACAGAAGAGCAGAAAGTGAGAGAGAACAAGTTGAAGATATATGTGAAGAGACAGAATTTGATTGCAATTCATTGGAACTGATCAAGATAGCAGGTCTACTCAAATAGTTCATTTACCAGATATAGTGTATATTTATTATACTAAAGGTCGTAGTATTCACCATCTTAGCAGTGAGCTATTGGATAGTGATTCGTCACCCTTAACATGGTTATCTATAAAAGACTCCTAACAGGGTTTGACCTTTAACCAGGTCTTTGTACTTCTTGCATTGTAAAGATCAACTTGTAACAGGATTGTAAGATCTTCTAACAGGGATCATTATAAACTAGTGCAGTTATTTGTGGGTGCTAATTCCCACCAGGGTTTTTGCCTATTTGGTTTCCCTGTAATCAAATTGTTGAGTACTCTATTGTGTTATCTAAATGTGCATTTACTTTATATCAAATAACATTAAGGAAAGAGAAAAGAATTAATTCGACTGATAACTGATTCACCCCCCCTCTTAGTTATCCTTGGGACTATTCCAACAAGATCAAGTCCTACCACAGGAAGATTTTTCTTACAATGACAGTGTAAATAGGAAAACAAGTAGGAGTCCTTTTGCAGTGGTTTATGGTGTTCACCCTAGAGGAGTTTGTGAGCTTAGAGATTTGGGAAGCATGGAGGGGAAGAGTAGACATGGTGAAGACTTTGCCCAATCAATTAAAGAAGTGCATGACCAAGTCAGGCACACACTCATAGAAGCAACACAAAGATTAAAAACCAAAGTGGATGGAAATAAAAAGGAGTTTCTATTTGTCATGGGGAATTAGTAATGGTGCATTTCAATAAAGCTAGATTGAAGGAAGGCCTCCCTAGCAAGTTGTAGATTAAAATGATAGGTCCTTACAAAGTCTTAGCAAAGTATGGAGAGAATGCTTATAAAATTGATCTACCTACAAAATTAGCAAACTCATCAGCATTCAATGTTTAGGACTTAGTGGAATACAAAGGTCCAATACTAGAGGAGATAGATATTACTAGTGACGTGGAAAATATTACAGTGGATGTACCCTTACCAACTCCGACCAAGCCACAAGAAGAAAGGGTACCTAACTCTAGAATTAAAAAGAAGAATATACATGGTCAGTACATGGAACACCTCATCAAGTGGCAACATCTTCCTAAAGCAGAGGCTACATGGGTTACTGAATTAGAGTTCAAGAAGTTGGGAATAGACCTAATTGCTTCTAGCCCTGATTAGTAGGAAGAATGGGAATCAATGGAGAAATGAATCCAATAAATTGATATAAGTTGGAATTGTGAAGTTAGATGGTCCAAGAACATATCCTAACTCCTAAAATTTTGGTGAATTAGATGGAATAATAGGAAGAGGACTTACTCTAGTGAACTCCATGGTAGCATGGATTGGTGACTTGATAAACTTGATAGGAGGATTGAAGGGAAGGGTTAGGAGACAAGTTTGGAATGCTCCTAGGATCTTTAGGGATCACTAAGACCCTAGAGAAAGTCCTATGTGACTTGAGTTGAACTTGGGCTAAGTTGAAAGGTGTACAATCTCCCTATCAATGCCCTTTGTCCCTCATGGTAGGGAAGTTCTTCAAAATATTTATAAACATGTTTCTTGCAACCTAATATTTTCTATTTGTATTCTGGTTGATGAAAACCATAGGCTATTTATATCCAATCATAATGCATTCTTTTGGGTTTATCATTTTTAGGTAACAGGGAAATCTTGGCTACCTATTCTTTTTCCCTATATTTCATTAACTACCCTACATAATTGATCGCATTTCTTTCCCATGAAAATTCACATATCAGATTCCTGATAGAGTCAAGTTCCCTCTCATAAGAAGCCATAAATTATTGTGGTGAGGCTATGCTTGGGTTGAGGTCTTTGAAAATTCCCATCAATTTGAACATAACAGATTGTTCTTCCATACATAATGCATATAACCTTGGGGTTGGGCTGCATTCCATTACCTTGGGAATCAACTCTACTATTAAATATAATTATTGTTGCAAATATTGTACTTCCTACTTCTTCATATCTATTTATTTCCTTAATTTATACCTCTCTATCTCGCACTGGTTTTTCATACTCCATTTTCTTATAAAATCTAGATATAGAGAATGAAAATTTACCTTTATTTGCTCAATTTTTGGACTCTGTCCTTCATTTTTCCCTTCTCCTCTATTCCCTTCCATATCCTAAGTTGGATCATTCATAGATGAAATTTTCCATAATATCATTTTGTATATGGTATTGTGATCTATCAATTGTTCAATTGCAGTAAATTGAAAATTTTCCCCTTGATTCCCCTCTTGAATCAAGAGTTGATTATCATTCTCCTTTTGTTGATTAAAAGCTTCCTCAGTCGATGGGGCTGTAGGATCCTCCCCCCTTATGTCTTGGAATTCTTGAGGTGGGATGCTAATATTGTCTTGAGGCTCATCTGGCAGTGGCTCTTTTATGGAACTTTCTAGTACATTTTCCTGCATGGCTTTGGGAACTCCTTTGGGTGTTACCGCTCCTATATGAAGTCAAACACTTCTTCTTGGAGGATTCCTTGTAGTGTTTGCATGTCATTTCTTTGGGGTATTTTTCCTCTTGGAAGAAGTGGTTGCAGCAGACTTGAAAGTAACAGGGGGAGTGTTATCTGATACCGCAACTGCAGGAGACGGTCGAGTGCCAACATTAGGTTTTCTCCTTTTGGAACCCATGGAATTGGGTTAAGGAGTGACCTTTGTCTCCTTCCAAGATATTTCTGAGTCATTTTCCCTTCCCCTTATCCTTCTAGTTTCTACTCTGACCTACCATAGGATCTTGTGATGCTGCAGGTATCTCGTGCTCAACTGCTTCAGAATTAGGGTTTGGATTTTCAGATGCCCTAGTTTCCTGACCTTCTTTCTCAGGGGAAGGGTTAGAGGTATACAACTCCTTTATTAGAGTAGAATTTTCTTCTACAACATTATTTTGTTCCTCATCAACCCTGTGGTCGAGTACTTCATTGATGAATTACACTTCTTGGGCCAAAACAAATTCCTCCTAGGTCATGGGGGACACATCCCTTAAAGACCTTTCCACCAGTAATTTAATCAGCCCATAATGGGTTATGGAATGTTTTCATCCTTTCTTAAGCTCTTCTGAACTCAAATTTAGCATTGAATAAATAAAAGTTGGAACATTCATATTTTTCCTATGTCGTAAATGGCCAAGCAATTTGAAATGCATTGTATGTAAGAATTAAAAAAAGTCCCTCCCAGGTCAAATACCTAATAACATGGACCACAAGTTTTGGATATTATTTCTTTAAAATCTTGTGGTCTCTCTAGCCATATGTATTGATTATGCACACTACTCAGCACATGACATATCCAATCAGGATGAAATTCTATGGGAATTTCCACAGCATAAGTTCAATCCTTTTCCTGTAAATGTTTGTGCTTGACTTTCAAATTTCCATTTATACACAGAGTCTTGTATTCTTTCCATATTTATTCATCTCCCAATTCTTCAATTCTACAATGAATGTAAGAACAAAAATCTTGAATAAACATCACACCATGAGGAATAGTGGATAGGGCACCATACATATATATATCTTAGCCTCTTTTCTTGAATGCAATTTGAATACAGGTCGAGGTTACTAAAAAATGTTCACTAGAATAGGTGTATTAACATTCTCTGCTATTGCGACCAACTACAACATCACACAATTCTGACCATCGACTAAAATGATGTTCTACATTGCATAGGTTAGAGTTCCACGAAAACTTGATATGAAATAATCACTAGATCTTGATCACAAAAGTTTCTTTTTGCACACACTAGCTTAAGATAACACTTGTATTTCTTTAGAAGAAAGTGAAAAGTGTGAAAAGAAGTTACTTTTTCCTTTATATATATCACTAGAGAAATAGACGTTGCATACATAATGGTAGGAATAGTGACGCATTCTATGACATGTCATTAATTAACACTTAACCATTGGTTGGTGCTCAACCAACAACAATAACCACTCTCAAATATATAATTGATCTTGAAATCTCAGTGTGTTCCATACACAGTCTCAAAATGCAAAATCATATAAAATTATACCATAATGTGCATATAGATCTTTACCGCTCTTTCATCTAGGGGTCAGTAATGGTTTGTTTTTTAAGTTCTCCCCTAAGCAAATGACATACTTATTTTATCAATGGAATATCCACAATTCCTGAACTTGTGGATTTCTCATTCAACTCAGAGGAATTCAATTCACCTTTCTTGACTAAATTCTTCTTCATATTACTTCTGACTTCATCAATATCAATAACCAACTTTCCTTTTCTATCTTCAAACTAATGAGGTGATTGATTCTTAAACCAACAAGCTTTTCCTATATGATCTATCTTGTGACAGACAAAACATGTTTTACCAGTTGATTTCCAATGACCAGTATTACCTCTCATAGTTCTCATTCTACAATTCATTGCTAGGTGTCCATAGTTACCACATACAAAAAATGTAGTATTGAATTTTATTTCCCTTCTAATTGTATTCACTGATGGAATAGGTGACATAGGTGCATATACTCTTGACCTACAATGTTCCCATTTGTGTCCATACTTGTTGCATGAAAAACAATATCCATCAAAGTTACCACCATTGGAGCTACTGCCAGATCTACACTCATATGCTGCATGCCCATACTTGTGACAATTATAACAATAACCCTTAAAGTATTAGGGTATATTCACCGATATGCTTCAACACACATTTGTAGTATGACCAAAATTTCCACAGTTATAGCAAGTAGGTTTGTTAGGTTTCTTACATGAGTTGGTTGGATCTACCATCTGATCTTTATGTGCCTCCTTAGGTTCAACATTAGAGGATTCTCCAACTTTGAATATTCCTTCTCTTGAATAACCTAGACCGATTGTATCTCTATGTCTTCATTGACTCTTTAGTTGTTCATCAAGCTCTTGTGAGATTTCATTGTATCTTTTTGGTTTTTCATTTGGTTCTTTCTCAGATTTTAGTTCTTTCCTCAATGTCTCATTCCTCTTCCTTAGTCTTTCATTCTTTTCTAATACTTGAAATCTCTCTATAATAGTAGATCTTGCATTTGACTCTTATATAGGGTATATGCATGTCTTAGTTTGAAAATTTCTTCACATTTTTATTTTAGGGCATCATCAACAATTTTCTTAGTAGCTATTGCACTCCTTTTCTCTTCTAGATCTTCACACATCCTGATAGACTGACTTTCTAGTTCTCTTTTTAGATTAGTTATATGTTCTTTAAGCTTGTTTTTATTTTCCAACAGATTTGCTACAACTTCGTTAGATTCTTCAGATGTACTTCCTTCAAAAATTTGTTCTATGTATTCTTTACTTTCACTTAGTTGATCAATGAATTCTTTCCTCTTTTCAAGAGAGGGTCTCATCTTCTCCTTTAGCTCCCTGATCATCTTTTTTCATTATCAAGTTGCATCTCATACCTATCCTCTTATACGATGAAGGATCTTTACCCCAAGCTGTTAGACTTATCACCAAAGAACCTATGCTCTGATACCAATTGTTGGGAATAATATGTACTAAGAGGGAGGGGTTAATCAAAACAAATCGATATTTTGCTAATTCAACGACTGACCAAAATAACTACTGCTATGCTTTTCAAACCTATAAAGTAAGTATCTTATGCAAATATGAATGAAATAGTGATAAGAAGCATCCACAAATTTCACACACATAACAGAGTAATTTTCACACGGAAACCCTTATAAGAGGGGAAGAAACCACTATGGGGATGACACCCACAAGCCCAATAACTGTAGCATATGAGTTTTCCCTGTTAGGAGCTACAATACCCTTTCTAAGGGTTCACCCTGTTAAAAGTGACTAGTACACTATTATGAGTACCATAAGATCAGGTATGATCTATCTCGCTAGAGGATTTAAAACCTCAATAAAGAATTCACCCTGTTAAAGGATTTACAAATAAGATCTTGTTAGAGTTCACCTGGTTAAGGGATTTGACCTGCTACAACTGTTAGATAACAACAAGATAAATGATACAAGTGTAGCACTAATTTCTTAACATATCCTATAAGCTCTTCATACTCTGTACTATGTACTCTTCTATGTTCTCTGATCACAACTTCAACTTAAAATCATAAAACCCTAATCACCCAAAGAAACTTAACAACAACAACAATTCTTGTAACAAGAACTTGTAACTCTCTCTTTGATTCCTTACAAAAACAATTTGCACCGACTTGAAAATGATCTTCAAATTGATTTCCCAAGACAAAACCATGTGTCCAATTGATAATCTTGATAATAAAAATGATTTTCCATGACCACGTTAGGTCAAGATAAGATCTACAAGTTTATATCTCCAAGATAACTAGCACATTTTTGCTTCTCCAATGTAATCCCTTAAATCTGTCTTAAATCCTTGCATCAGTCATGTAAATACAAATACATTGGATGTACAACCTTTATTCCACATCATCATATCAATAAAAATGATCTCATACACTTTATTACTCACCGCTCTGTGAACTACTGATTGGTTGGTCAAGAACATTAAAGTTCTACCTATCAAGTAGTGTATGTGTCTCTCAAAACTTTATCACCGCTCCACCAAATGTGTTGTTGTTGGAACTACATTACAATGTGAACATATTTAGTCTTTATATGTGACTACTCCACACAATTATGTTTATATCACAACCTTCACAATGTTGTTTGAATAGTCTACCTATCTTTTGTACTTAACCAAATTTTAGTATACCTTCTTACCGATTATAACTTCACTTTACTTATTCTATATTGACTTATATTTAGTTAGTTACACTATACAATCTTAGTTGACATCAATGAAAATAATATAAATGACTCCTTACCACTGCACCACAATAGTTATCAATCAAATACCAATAGAAAATATTATAATAGGGTGCCAGCAAGAAGTTGAGTCCACTTTTTGGGCAAAAAGTGGAAGTGTTTTTCCTATTTTTTAAATGTGCAGTCAATTGATGTCAAAATTTGAGGCACTTAGAGATTGAATCTCAGAAAAACTCACTGTTAGAAAATGTATTTCTTGGAGTCTAGTTTCCAAATATGTAATTTGTTTTAATACCCACATGGTAAAAAATATATTTTAGTAGGCATGTTTAAAAACCCCTTTTCAAAATATCTGTTTCAGGACCATACCACACGTGTACGACCACCCTATTTTGAAGTAAATAAATGAATTTTTGTAAATCCTTTTGGGGAAAGGTAGCTAACACATCAAATATTGGTCAGAATATTTTTGATTTTTTTTTAATAGAATATTTTTTTTTATTCATTTTTAATTGAGTATAAAGTACATTTTCAAAACCTCTGGTGTACGGCCACCATAATTTGATGAAAATTTCACTTTTTTAGGATTTTCTTTTTTTTTTATCTTGAAGGAAATTCTATTTAGATTGGTCACATATAATTTATTTTTTCAAAAACCTAAAATAAAAAAAAGTTATTAAAATTTTAGTTAACCTTACTATTTCAACTTTAGGTACCAATTTGGCGTAATAATTATTGGAAAAATACTAAAATTTGTCATATCATTATAAAAATTATATTTTTATAATCTGT
>MU226588.1:1106729-1128921 GCA_018584345.1 Thuja plicata | reverse complement strand
AGTGGCCAAACACTACGTCTTGATGATTATAACATGCAAATTTCCCATGTGCACAAACTGCTCTGTTGGCAAAGACCGAATCGTGTGTTTTGAGGAATTCTTTTGCCATGGCAGGGGAAGATACCACAACGGTGGGCACAGAGCCCAAGCGTAGAGAAAAGATGGGTCCGTATTGTTTCGCCAGAGCGGCAAAAGCCTGATGAGGAAGGTTTCCCAAAAGATGGAGATTTCCTATAACAGGCCATGGACGCGGTCCGGGAGGCAACTTCACTTTCCTGCCATTGCTCCTCAGCTTATACAGAACGAGGAAGATAATCACAATTCCAAAAGTGATGGCCTCATTCAGGGAGCAATCCACGCTGCTGCTCATGAGAAAAGGGAAAATTGCTCTTCTGCAATCAATACAATTTTTAAAGTCACAAACCAACCATTATAATATGCTTTAGCGGGTTTGCTGGTATGACACGACAGAGCCGCAATCAGATAGAGGAGCTTTGTTGTGTCGGCGACTTCTTGGTAAATACAATAATTAATTTCGGTAAACCAAAAAACATCTGATCACATCAATTATAAACTTTTAAGCACTCTAGTTTTCTGTGTTTTTTTCATGTATCACAATTATACATTTATTGCAAATTCTATGTTCAATATAAACTTAGCTGTTATCTGGTGAAATCTAGAAGCATAACCTATTAGAGCACATGGAGGAAGGACACTCCAAAAGCAGAGTACATTCAAATCTATTTGGGGCCTCAAAAGATCAAAGAAAATAGAATAACATATCCTCTTGGAAGTAGGATGAATGGAGGAAGACTTAGATTTACTTTCCTCTTGTCAACGACCAATAATGAGAGCACTTATAAACTTTGGTTCCATTTTGTTTTATATTGTGTATTAGTGACAATTTTCTATGTTGTTGGAGATCAAGTGGTATGACCAAGAAAAGTAGAGTTATTTTCATTTATGTGTTTGTTATATTCTTATGTAATTCTCTTGTGTAAATTATTGTATTGAACAAAATTACTTATGTAATGAAGTTTATGGATCTTAAAATTGTTATTGCTAATGTAGAAAATCATATGAGGTGAACAAATGAGTGTGTATCTATTTATATTTGGGTTTATGATAAATCTCATTAAAATCCACAAAAGGTTAATGAGAGATTGCTTTCACTTAAATCAATATCATGAGACACAAGAATTTGAAGTAACAGGGGAATAAACGAATAAAACTAGTCATTTTTCTAATATCGATTTAAAATATTAAAAAATGAATTTTTCTTTTGTTCTAATATGAAATAAATCTCCCTCTTTCAAACATTAATAATTAGTACATAATTGTTTTATCTTGAGGATTTTAAGTTAATTTGATTCATTGCACTAGAAATATAATACTAATAACACAGAATTAAAATTATTTAAAATAATAAACAATTATTTATTAACTTCATAATTCTTTGAGGCAACTCAACATTTGTCTAACATTAATTATTTTTCACAAAAAACATTTTTTACATAATTCAATGCAATGTGTTAAACTTAGATACAATTAAAATAGATACTTATTTGTTGTCTTTTCAGATCCAAATTTATATGAGGTAATCAAGACTCATCTTCAACTCAAACTATGTGAAATTTTGAAGAACGAATACAATTAAACCATATAATATAACCAAAGAAAAGTAATAAACACGCACTATGACATAAACAATATAGATCATTAATAATTAACACCACTTATACATGAACATATAACAATCAAATTAAATATAAGATGTGGATAAGATGTTTTTCGCTGGTTGTCAGCACTCCTCGTGCTGGCTGTGTCTGTTCAGGTCAGCCCCCCAGTTTTGGCTGCTTTTTAAAACAAAAACAATCAGATCTATAATATAAATATATAAAGATGGTAATTGAGTAGAACACTAGGATTATCTTAATCATGGAAAACATAACATATACATCTTAATATACACAACATAATACAGATTTCAATTATAATGTTTTTTTTGCGTAAAGGCTCTCACATGTTCAATACGTATAATAAATACGTTACAAGAAACTCAGTTCCTTCTGAGGAGTTTTTGTAATAACATACACAACACAATATATATATTCTAAACACATGTCATAAAATATTGAGTCCAATAATACCGTGCCCAAACAAACAACTAATAAAATTGCTACATTATCAAATTCGTGTTATAAGCTCTTAATCCCCAACGATCTCCATCCCAGGTACGACAGAATTATGGTGGCAATTTCCCTCCCAACAAATTGCTTAAAGATAAGGATCTGGTGGATGGGATCTCTGGAAAAACGAGGATCAATTATTAGTATACAGCTGGCTCTCATCCCCTCACTACAGTACGCCGACTATTACAGTACAGATTCTGAGAACGACTCAAAGAAAAAGGTAAGAAATCATTTAATAAAAGTTAAAATGAACCAATGAGTAGTTCAGGGCGGTCTAACATCTTGAAGGGAATCAATGGCAACGCATATAAAGTTGGATATTTCCTACACTCCTCAATTCCATGGAAATCTCGCCTTTCGCTGAGTGGACCGGATAATAGTTGTTTGCTGTCAGCAGTGATATCAGCATTTGTGAATGAAACACAGTAAGATGTCGATTTCTTAGCATGGCCCGGCGACCAACTGAGCTACCTACAAATATCACGAGCTAAACATTATTCACAAAATAAGGGAGCCGACATTTCTTTGCATAAAACTCAGAGAAAGATATAACATAGGCTAGGGCTACAAATAAGGGACGGGCTATTCATATTTTTTCGATGTGTCTATTTAGTTCAAGTCAATTTATTTATATTTACCACTTTTCAATTGGATGGTCCAATGATGTACAAATCTAATCTCTTACTAGTTTCAGCCAAGTGGGAGTATTTATCTAAATTTTATTAAATCACACAATATCGATCAGTTGTCATCAAGAATTAAAATAGATTGACTAATTTTTTTTATATTTTCTAAAAAAAACTTAAATTACACAAAATTCATTTTTCTATCATTCTATTGGATAACAATACTCTACATTCTTATTAGATCGACGCCACCCTTTCAAATGTCAAAGAACCCACCAATGAGAAGCAAAAATTAATATACATTGACCAAATTCCAAATTTTTAGATTTTTGTTAAATTTGCATGTGCATTCTTTACACTATGACACAATAGTGACTCATGTTGTCTATTGTTTTTCACTATTACATAAGAGTCACTTAATTTTTACTCAAGCCCCTTGATTTTTTAATAATAATTTAAAAAATACACACTTGTAAATCTAAAACATACGAAAAAGATTATAATGGCACAACATCGACCAATCATTATCAAGAATTAAAATTATTAGGTTGACGTCACTCTTTCAAATGTCAAAACATCCACCAATGAGAAGCAAAAATTAATTTATACTGACCGAATTACTTATGTTTAGACTTTTGTTTGCATTTTCATGTTTGTCCTATTGCTTTTCACTATTACCTAATAATGACTTATTTTATCGTAAAGTCCCTTGACTTCTCATAATAATTATAAATATTAAACATATGAAATGATTATATTTATAATTTTAAATAGCTCATTTAAATAACGATGTATGTGTGTGTCTATATATATATATAAAAGATAATTGAATAATCATCAGTTCACAACCTAAGGAAAAAGTTGTTGGCATGAGTGGTAATCATTATTCTACTAGCCCTAGAAATTAATATATTATAGGTTTCATTAGATGAATTGTAGTGCATTGTAAGTTTCTTCATAATGAAGGACGTTTCTTCTTTTTCAGAATCGGGGGAATTACAGAGTGTGGCTCCTCTCACATTAATGGAGTATAGGTCGCGTAACTACAGAGTGACTATCTCAATTGAAGATTGGGAATTACCCTTCTTAGAGCATGTTTCAGATGAACAATTATGGCAAATCTTCATTTTCCAATGTCTGAATCTAAGAGTAGTGTGAAAATGATTATAGAGATGAAATCCTCTAACGATAGACAATGAGAATTATATTCCCTTCTTAATTAATTTTTATCTTCCTTTCCAATGCATTGGATCTCTTATAGTTGATGTTTTCATTAGGGCTAATTGCACATAGGGTTATTAGACCAAAGTTTCTTCCTGACAACAAATTGTTACATGTCGTTCAGAAATATGACTTGTGGAAAGGGAAAGCCCATGTGGGCAATCTTTTTAGTAGACACTTTCTTCTTAAAAATGAAACCTTTGTAGTTATTTACGATTGCATTAAAAAGACGTTTGAATTACAGAGCATCATATTTTTTCAACAGGGCCTCCGCAATCATGAAAAAGCATTAGGAATAGAGTTAAGATGCACAATTCATTGTAAGGTTAATGCATTGTTGGCAATTCTGGGTCATGATCATGATTCACCAATTGTCTCTTCAGATCACCCTTCACAAGATGATTACAGACACCAAGGAAATGTTATTCTGCCTCGATCCCCTTTAGTAGTCCTACATCATCCTTCAATGTTGAGTTGTAATCAGGTACACAATATAACCATTAATGAATACCAACTAGAACAGCAGGATGAGAACAATGTTGAATTGCAACCAATGGAAGAATAGAAGTGTAATTTTAAATGAAAATTTTGATAATCATGCACC
Source organism: Thuja plicata (assembly GCA_018584345.1). Taxonomy (NCBI): domain Eukaryota; kingdom Viridiplantae; phylum Streptophyta; class Pinopsida; order Cupressales; family Cupressaceae; genus Thuja; species Thuja plicata. The sequence continues at coordinate 1,124,278 of MU226588.1, read as the reverse complement.
TTTGAATTTTTTTGTATTTAGTAGGCAATTCTCAAGCCTAAACAACTAATGTAGTCAACTATGTAATATATAGTTAATTTTTTTTTGATGAATAGTGCCTTTTCTATTAAATAATATTAAAGTTACATATCCACAAAAAAGGGGCCAGGGGATATAGAAATCGTCCCGCAGAGTTCACACGGCAGAGCCGAAAATGAAAACTATTCATCAAAAAAACATAAAGCCCTCAGGGTTAATTTTGATAATCAAGCCCATGACATTTTATGAAATGTCATTTTTGAATGGCTTTTGTAACTATGCAAAATGTAAAAGTGATAGTCATATGAGCCTGAATTGTATAGAGTCCGGTCTTGTAAATATTTGAGTCAGTTTCTCCATAATACTTTGTATTTAGAGCCATGATAGGAGGTTTTCTTAGCTGGTTATTTCGTGTTGGTAGCTCTTTGAACCAGTTTATTATATTGATATATTAAGTGGCTTGCCACCTTTGCCTAAAAAATAATAATTGAATAATTAATGCTTTTTATTATTTAATCATTATTATGTAGTTATTGTTCTAATAGATAATAATTAACTTTAATTGAGTGATAAAAAAATATTGCACATTGACTTTTAATTTTGATTTTGCATATTCTATTTTTGTGTGAAAAATTTCTTATACAAATCTAGTTTTTGTCAATGCATCTTTTGTTTACTTACAAAGGAAAATTATTTTATGTTTTAAAGTTTAATTTTAGATGCTTCAAGATGAAACTTTCTTCAATACTATTTTTAAAAGATTTACTATATTATTACAATAATTATTTTTCAAAGGATTCCAAATTACTATATAACCATGTCAAGATTTTTATATTATTAAAATGTACAAAATTTCCATAATTATTACTTCAATTATTATTTCAAGAGTTCCAAACTATTATATAATAATCTGAAGATTTAATATCATTATCACAATCCAAAAAAATCCAACTTCAATATAAAAGCATTATGGCAGGAACATGATGCAATCACGTCTTGTTGTTTTATGATGTTATTTTTATAAATAAGTGTGACATTTTACTCATAAGGAAACAAATACATATATTTGAAAAGAAATGGTCAATGCAAAATCATACTCATAATGCCAAATGATAAAATTTCATAGTGTTTATCATTATAAAATAAAGTTGCCTAAGTGGTGAGAGTAACATCAATTGGAGGAGGAGGATCTTAGAAATCCTGTTTACCTCATACTTCAACACATTCCAGGGTAACAAAGAGAATAAACCATCTATCATCTTCTTTATGTATGTAATTCCCCTCAATGTAGATAAGATAAATATTCAAAGCCAATCAGGGGAATCACTTCAAATCATTATGAGTTAGACAACCACAACCACCACAAAATGATAACGTTGTCCTTTAGAAGACCAATCAATAGTGGAAACCCAAGTAGGGAGTAGTAGAGCATCATTGAGTAGGATAAGAAGATCCATTGTAGCTACCAAGAAGGTAGAAAACAGCTTGGGATCTAAGGGACCAGGAACAACATACTAACCCTGATCTCAACATTGACCATGACAATAAGAATGACTATAGGAGGTATATGGGTTTGGAGGCACCTTATAAAAAATGCATGAGGAATTGTCCAAATTATCAAGAAACCTCTAGAGGTAAGTAACATCTAGTTGCGACCTTGTGAGTTTAAACCTAAATATGTAGCTTTTTTCAGCAAATTGCAGCTTTAGAGTAAACTAGAACATTTGTATCAACAAAGAGATGAGGAAAAAATGGAGAAATTCTATTGAGTATACTTGAAGGGAATGCGATGGAAAATCTGAAAAAGAATAATATTTAGGAGAAACGACACAAGCCAAAGGCACAAAAAAAAACATGAATCCATATCCATAATTATTGGGCTCTATGATAAAACAAGAAGAGATGTTTGGATGACTTGAATTACCCATAGAATGGAAAATGAGGCTCTTCAATACCCATGTTCTTTATATGAGATCCCATGGGTAAGATTTGGAAAGGAATACACCAAGCAAAGTGGTTGAGCTTAGGATTTACAATAATCAACTATATATTACAAAATTTGCATTTCTAGAATGGGAGTGGTGATTTAGTTGGCATCTCTTATTTAAACTAGCCACCATGGGAAGACGTTGTGAAAGAAATGATATCCCTAACATTGTAGTTATGGAAAATAATAGTAGGACTCAACCACCAATTCTTGAACAAGGGTCTACAATAGTGGACCTCTATTTAGTGAAGTATTTCCATAGAAATAGTTGATGCAGTCACATTTGGAGTTTCCCCAATAGAGATGGTCCAACTATGCAGCAAGAGTCAACACATCAAAAAAACCAATGCATGATCATTAAGAACTCGATGATGAACAATCAACATGTCTCTCAGGCCTTCTTATTATCCAAATTCAAATATTTACATCATACATGCCAGAAACATGACAGCTTACATTCCAAGCACACATGTCTGCTTAAAATAAAAAAAATCCAAATCTATGCTAGATGCTAAGCTACTAAATTTATCTACCCCTTAGAAAGCTCATGAAGGAACCAAGACTACAAATATATACAAGATTACAAGCCACAAGTCAGCCATAAAATATTACATTCTCCAATAAAGAAGAAAACATATTACAACATATAGGTCAGTACCCAAATTCATAAGAACACCTCCAAATAGATATGGAATGAAGTGCAATCACACAAAGAGGTCTGCCACAAGCATAAAAACATTGAACAATGCACCAATTAGCATCGACGATCGTAGAATTCCAATGCAAGCCAAATCATGACAACCTGGCCGTTAGAAATGACCAGACCAATCTTAGGATATCTTCTCTAAGAAATAATGAAACATTATGTAAAGGTACACAAAGGTTCTCCAAGATGTCTATAACACACCATCAGGAATGCATAAGAAAATGAGCCAACTGGATCGATCGCTACCTAAAACACATAAACTTCCCAACTGGAAAAATACAACAAACAAACTATATGGAAATGTTTTTGGGTGATGCAAGATTGCCAACGACCCAAGGTTTCTCTTGCATTAGACACCCTAAGTGAGAATAAATATTCCATAAGAGAACATAAGAACATTTGACAAGTTATGGAACATAAATCCGATTCTTGTTTTTTATCCAAACATCTTCTTTATCGACAACTCTATGTCTTTGTACCTCTGTCCTATCCTATGTCAGATCCATAAGTCTACTCTACTTTGTACTTAATTTTTCATATCTCACACTAGCACCAGAACTCTAACCACTAACTCCTTTCTTTTGTAAGATCGAATTGCCTCTATTACCGACCTTGTTCTGATTAACAACAACCAAGGTCTTCTACTGATTCTCTTTACCCAAAATTTTCTCAGTTCTTCCTTCAAGATATTTCTTCCAATCGATACCAACCTCTGTATCTTGCTTCTTGAATATTAATTCTTCCCCATGCTTAGATTTATTGTACTTCTTCCTTCTTCTTCCTTCAAAGCAATCAAAGTAAACTCTTGTCTATCCTTCTGTATTGTGAGTATTTTTCTTCTACAATCATCTATATTTTTTCTATCAAATTGTAAAGGTTTACCCAATAGAACATGACCATGACTAATATATATCACATCACACAACATTTCATCACTATAATGTGCCATATTAAAGTTGACCAAACACCGCTCTTTCACCTCCACCATGTGTTCATCTAAAAACCAACTTATCCCACAAGGACAAGGATATCTAAGCCTCTTAAATCCAAGCTTCTGCACCATCTCTTCTAAGAAAACATTATCAGTACTACCACATTCATAATAACCTTACAACATTTATCTCCTAATTTTCAAACAATCCTAAACAAATTCCTCATTTGTATATGGTGCAAGAGCACCTTATGGTCCTAGTAGAGATCCTATTCAAATTTTTTCTTGTAGGTGGTTCTAGCCAACCACCAATTAATAAGGACTATGATAAAGTCCCAAGGTGTGTGTTATTTTCTTGTAAATAGGATTTTTTAGTTTCATGTCTTTGTTTCAGTCCAAAAGGTCCTAACTAGTCTGTTTTTACATTAAGAACTAAGTGAGTCAAAGTTTGTCAAAATGTGGACAAGACTCCAAAATGAGTTGTAAGATGTCAGATGACATATAGACATGGTTTTGGACCAAATATATTTGTTTTAAATACAAATATGCAAGTTAGGAGTAATGAAAAGTCAAAATTGCAAAAAATTACAAAAGTTGCTCATGACAACTTTGCAACTTTGAAAAGTTGTCATGACAACTTTCCTAAAATATTACAAATGGACATAAATGAGGTAATAACCTGATCTTAGGGCATGAACATGTTTGGGAGGGATATGTAAGCCTAAGTAAAACCTAATTGAATGGTTGGTCTTCATATTGTACGAACTATTTTGGAGAAAGGAAGTAATTTACATGTTTTTGTAACACAGAGACACTTTTGAGCCTTCATCCACACTAACATGGATTAAATGGTTAAATTTTATGCATTGATAGTTTAGTAATTTATATGTAGATACCTTGTGTGGTATTTCTTTTGAAATTGTACATTTCTTTATCATTTTATAAATTCTTTTAGTTTGACAGGTTTGATGTCCTTAATAGAGCTAGTTATGTAAATATGGCTCCTTCTTGAATTCCAATGGTTGAATATTTATGGCTACTTGGAATCAAGTAGGGCACTCTATATACTATCTAAATATGTATTTGTGGTTCTTTCTGTGCAAGGAAGCCAATTTTACTAGCAAGCCCTAGGAGACTCCATGGTTACCTGGCTAGGAGCTTGTAAAGTTGCAGAGGTTTAAAGAATAGTTAGATAGCTTGTTGTGTGCCAATCCCAAGTTGTTAAGTGTAGGGGTATGTGAAAAGGTCATGTGGTTGAGAGGAGAAGTGAAGATAAGTTCTTTTGAACACCTTGTGATCCATCAAAAGATAGACTAGTCCAGAGACCCTAAAAACCCTTAAAAATAGGGATTTGTTGAAAGTATAGTGTACAGACACTTGAAGGAGACAAAACCTAGAAAATAATGAAGCCTAGGTTGACTTAAGAACAAATCCAAAGTTACTTTGGAGGATTTTTAAGGAATTTTGGAATCTATTCCAAATTCTACCAAATTAGGAGGCCTAATTGGAACAAAAAAGGCTACAAGGCCTAAAATATAGGGAATCAAGAACTCAATTGAAAACCCATGAAAGATTAATGGAAAGGGTTCTAAAACCTATTGGAAGTGATAGAGAAAAAGGATAGAAACCTCATATCATGCTAGAGAAGGATTGAAACATAAATTTCTTTGATAGGACCCATGAGTGCATAGAAGGTGGTGAAGGAGTGAAAGAGAGTTTGAAGTTGATTGGAGAGATTTAGTGGAGTGGAGGATTGACAGAAGTGTCCTCTGGTTAGGGTAAATATAATTTCCCTAGGAAGGCTAAGATAAATCCTTAAGAAGAGCTAGGAAATCTCAAGTTATTGGATCTCCCCATCAAAGTGGTATTAGAGCCAAAGAAAGGCTTGGGAATAGTGCAGTGCATGTCAAAGGTGAGTGAATCAATAGGAAAGAGAACCATGGTGACAAATGAAGAGTTGGCAAGGGACTTGATAGAGAAAGAAGAGAGGAATAGACTTATAGAGGAAGATATGGAGGAAATGAAGCAAAGGCTAGAAGAAGTTGCAGAGACTACTGACAAAGTGAAGGAGTAGTTAGAGGGTGATAAAGGTAAGGGAAAGCACTAAAAGAAGAAGATGTAGAACTAGAACCAGACCCGCCATTACCATAGAAACCTTTCCTCAAATCCCTCAAAGAATTAAGAGGTAAGGCACTTGAAGGTATCCCTATGTTCACTGGAAGAATGGATGCAGAATTAACTTTATGGAATGGATTGAAGGTATGGAGAATCACTTAGAATGTGATGGGATTATAGAGGCCCAAAAAGTAAAGATAGATAAGTCTAGTTTGAGGGGAAAAGCCCTAACTTGGTGGAAGTTTCAAAAAGAAGAAAGAGAGAGATAAAGGGAAGAATCCTATAGTGAATTGGAAGGCTATGGTGACTAAGGTCAAAGAAATTTGTCTACTAGACGATTATGAAATTCAATTACATAAAAAGAGACAAAATATTAGGCAGAAGGAGATGGATGTTTCCTCTTATGCGGAGAAGTTTCAAAAGTTGTGCCTTAGGTTTAAGGTACATGAAGAGGAAAGTATCAAAGTGGAAAGATATCTAAATAGACATAGATAGAGAATTCAAGAAGAGTTGAGTCTCTTTACTCTCACTACCATCCATGGTTGTGTGTAAATGGCCCTCAAGATGGAGGAAAGGAACAAGGAAAAGAAAGAATCTATCTCTAAGGGAAGAGGGAGAGGTAGAGACTTTAGAGGAGCACATAGAGGAGGTTCTAGTGGTATAAGAAATGAACATAGAAGTCAAGGTGGCTCCAAGTTTATTGAAAAAGTAACTGATCCAAGAAATAGAGGTAGTTATGGCAAAGGTAGGAGTTTCAATAGTGGTGTAAGAGGTAGGAATGGTGGTTTTAGCAGAGGTTCACACTTTTCTAGTATGAAATGTTACCATTGTGGATAAATGGGACACCCTGCCTATAGGTGTCCAGAAAAAGAATCATCCTCACATGGTGAGAAGAGGATAGCATATGTCCAAGAAGAGGATAGTCATGTGAAGCAATCAGAGATAACTCTTGATTCAGAGAAGGGTGAGAGTCTCATGCTTAGGAGAGTTTTTATTAAAGAGCCTGGTAAAGAAGAACACAAGAAGAGGAGAACCCTCTTTAGGATAAAATGCAAGATCCTTGGCAAGGTGTATAGAGTCATCATAGACTCTGGATCAACAAATAATGTAATCTTAGAGGAGGAAGTGCAGAAGTTGAAGCTAAATAAAATACCCCATGCTTTTCCCTACAAAGTGACTTGGTTAAACAAAGGGAAAAACATACTAGTTAATGAACAAGTGTGGGTTGAATTCACCATAGGATAATACTAAGACAAGATACTCTGTGATGTCTTAGACCAAGACAAGGTACTCTGTGATGTCTTAGTTATGGATGCTTTCCATCTATTGCTAGGAAGACCATGGTAGTATGACAAAGAAGTAGTCCACTATTGCAAGGAGAATAAGTAATCATTCAAGAATAATGGAGTCACCTATAAGATACAGTCCTTCATAGAGGAGGAAACAATGAATACTATGGACTCCAATACACTCCTCATGAGTGGAAAATAATTCCTACATGATATGAAGAAAGAAGAAGTTTGTTATGCAGTCATTGTGAAACCCAAGGAAGAAGAGACACAAAAATAAGCACTTATGCCTGTAGAGGTCAAACAGTGGTGGGATCAATTCCAAGACATCATTTGTGATGGGACACCAGTAACCCTACCTCCACAAAGAGCTATCATCCATCAGATTGATTTTTTTCCAGGGGCATCATTTCCTAACAGAGCTTCTTAAAAGATGACACTAGAACAAAACAAGGATATTACAAGGAAATTCCAAGACTTGTTGGACCAAGGACTTGTCAGAAAGAGCATCAGCCCATGTGTTTTTCCATTGGTTTTGGCACCCAAAAAGGAAGGTAAGTGGAGGATGTGTACTTATTCTAGGGCAATAAATAGGATCATAATTAGATATAGATCTCCTATTCCTAGGATAAAAGACTTGATGGACTGTCTTGGGGATGCTAAGTACTTTACAAAAATTGACCTTAAGAGTGGTTATTATCAAATTAGGATTAAAGAGGGGGATGGGTGGAAGTCTTCCTTTAAAACTAGAGAGGGACTCTATGAGTGGCTAGTAATGTCATTTGGGCTTACAAATGCACCTAGTACATTTATGAGAGTAATGAATGAAGTCTTAAGAGATTATATAGGCATGTTTGTAGTAGTTTACTTAGATGATATCCTCATCTTTAGTAAGAAAAAAGAAGAGCATACAAAACACCTAGAGATTGTGTTGAAGAAAATCCATGAAGAGAAGTTGACCATTAACCTTCAAAAGAGTGAATTCATAAATCAAGAACTTCTTTACCTAGGTTTTTTAGTCCCCCAAGGTGATCTAAAAATGGACAAAAGAAAAGTAGAAGCAATCCTAAGTTGACCTACTCCAAAAAAAGGGACAGAAGTGAGGAGCTTCCATGGTTTAGCTTAGTTTTATAGGAAGTTTGTGAGAAGGTTTAGTGAGATTTGTGCACCTATGCTAGATACCATAAAGGGTGGAGTTAAGACTATATTCATATGGACTAAGGAAGAAAATGATGGTTTTCAGACTAGATTCATATGGACTAAGGAAGAAAATGATGGTTTTGAGAGGTTGAAGAAAGAGGTAGCTACACAAACCATCCTTGTGCTACCTAGTTTTGATATATTATTTCCTGTGGAGTGTGATGCAAGAAATATAGTTGTGGGGGTAGTGTTAAGTCAAGAAGGAAAGCCAGTATCCTTCTAAAGTGAGAGGTTGAATGAAGCTAAGTCAAGATATTCATCTTATGATCGAGATATTTATGCCTTGGTCCAAGCTCTCAAGAATTGGAGGCACAATCTATTGGCAAAGGAATTTTTTGTATATACAGACAACTAAGCTCTAAGCTATATCAACACACAAGAAAATATCAGGCTAAGGCACATCAAATAGATGGAATTCCTACAATCATACACATTCACCATAAAACACAAGAAGGGGTTGAACAATAAAGTTCTAGATGCACTTAGTAGGAGATTGCTAACTGTCCTAGAAATCCAATTGGAGAGCATATGAGTTGAAGGATTCAAGGACTTATGTGTAGGGGATGCATATTTCTCAGAAGTTTATAAGGTATGCAATGATATGGATAATCACTTTCATAGTAGGTTTGCTAAATACACCCTGTAGAAGGGTTTTTTATTTGAAGGGAAACAATTGTGTGTTCCAAGAGGACCCATGAGGGAAAACCTCATCCAAGAGAAACATAATGGAAGCATAAGTGGTCACTTTGGGTTGAATAAGACCTTAGATCTAGTGGAAATATTCTACCATTGGCCTAAAATGTAGAAGGATATAAGGATATATGTAGAACAGTGTGTGATATGTCAAAAAGCCAAGGGTACCTCTTCAAATGCAGGACTCTATCAACCATTACCCACACCTTATAGGCCTTGGGAGTGCATAAGCATGGAATTTATAGTGGGACTACCTAGAACAAAGATTGGTTTGGATAGTGTCTATGTTGTGGTGGACTGATTTAGCAAGATAAGCCACTTTATACCTTGTAAAACAACCCATGATGCTAGTTACATTGCTCAACTCTTCTTTAGAGAAGTGGTAAGGATCCATGGCCTATCAATCATAATTGTCTAAGATAGGAATGTGAAACTTATGAGGCTCTTTTGGAAAACACTCTGGAAGAGGTTGGAAACTAATCTGGCACATAGTTCTACAAATCATCCTCAAATAGATGGTCAAAAAAGGGTAATCAATAGTGTTCTTGGAAACTTGTTAATATGTCTAACCAAGGAGTATGGTCAAGGATGGGATCAATTAATCTCACAGGCTTAATTTTCCTATAATGACAATACAAATAGGTCAACTGGTAAGAGTACATTTGAAATTGTATATGGACTACAACCAAGGGGAATTTGTGACCTTGAAAAGTTAAAGGATCATGAAGAAGTGAGTGGACATGTTGATGACTTTGCACAATCTATGAGAGAGGTCCATGAGCAGGTGAATAAGACTCTAATGGAAGAAAACCAAAAACTTAAGGCTAAGGTAGATGAAGGGAGGAGAGACTTACACTTTGAAGTAGGAGATATGGTTATGGTATATCTCAACAAATCCAAACTATAGAAGGGAATTCTAAGAAAGATTCAGATGAGAAGAGTTGGCCCATGTAAGGTATTAGCTAAGTATGGTCTTAATGCCTATAAATTGGATTTACCCAAAGACCTATCAATCTCCCCTGTCTTTAATGTCAAAGGCTTGACCAAATACAAAGGTAAAGATGTAGAGGAGAAAGAATAAAGTACATAAATGGCTAAGGATGTGGAAGAACTCAGAGTACATGTCCATACCAAGCCTCAAGTTGAAAGGATTCTAGACTCTAGGTTGAAGAAGAAGAAGAAGACTAGACACATAATCTACATGCAACATCTAGTCAAGTGCGAGCATCAACCTAAATCAGAGACTACTTGGATAGAAGAGGGTGATTTCAAGAAGCATGGAATCATTTTAGATCTCATTGATAAGCCTCCTTAAAGGCTATCTTTTCAAATGCTTTTTTTTTTCTTTCCAACAGTTTACTTGTAGAAAAAATACTTAAAATTATGGTTATTATATGTATATTTTGTATATGTAAGGACATAAGTAGTAAAATGGATGAAAAGGGAACATAGTATATTTTCTTGGAACTGATGGATAAATTGATAATATGCAGTAGTTATATGCTAATGAATGATCCTATTTCCTCTGCAATGTTTGTGGGTAGTTTCCTTCCTGTAGCCATGTGTCTTGCAAGAATATTAATTGGAATATAACACTTATTTCCTAACATTAATGATGAAAATATGTATGTTTTAGAGGTTGTGTGTCCATTGATTATGTGGCAGGGATCAGTCGTGGTGAATTAAAGATCAGCATCGTGATGCTGAAGAAGTCAAAAGATAGTCGTTGTTGCAAAGATGCCATCATGTCAAAGAGGCCAAGCAAGCATTTGAAGCAAGTTAAGGCATCACTACAAGATCTTCATGGGAAGAACAGGTCAATTCAATTTCCTATTAAAGATAGCGCGTGGATCTAGAGGCACCACATACTATATTCTAGGAAGACTAATTCTCTGTGGCTGATATTTCTATTATGAAGCATTATGAATCTGTAATGTTCCTCATTAATGGAGTGATCTTATATTTAGGGAGTAGCTGTAGATTTCCTTTAAATAAGATGACTATTGTAACTCTTTCGAGTTAGTCAAGTTAGTAGTTATTTTTTAATAGAAGTTGATACAATTGTTATACTATTTATCCAATGTATTTTCCATGAATGAATAGAATACACAAGTTGAGTTCAATTTTGATATCTTAATTGTGTTTCTATTCACTCATCCAAGGGGGCCCACTTAGTGAGTGAATTCCCTTGTTAGAGTATAATTCATTTCCATGTTTTAGAGAAGTAAATAGAACTATGTTGTTCCTGTAGCCACTAGTAATATAACTAGTAGATTGTTCCTCGAGCATAGGTGGGTAGAGCAGTTCCTATCCATAATTACATTTTTCCTAGAGTAAGAGCATTTATTTGAGTTAGCATAGATTTCTTGAAGCTTAATGCATTTCAAGTTCATAGGTTTAGCTATGAAAATTAATGGAGTTTGAAGCATATACTTTGAAAATGCCATTCCAAGTTTACGTCCCTGGTCAATAATTAAATGAGACTGAATGATCCAATTAGCAACCATTTAGGGTGTCCAATCTTGAAATAGGTAGTCTAATGCTATGGGTTTCTAAGAAAATTATTTATCCAAGAATTTTTGGCACCGCTAATGGGGATGGTGTTAGTTCAAACTTACTTTGATGTTCATGTTTCCAGTTTTCATAATTTAGGACTAAGTTTCAAGTATTCCTTTTATGCATAGAAGAAGAGACCCTCATGGGAGATTCCTTCCTCACAATCACCAGGTAGAACCATTTGATATTTTTAATCCTAAGATAGAGGAACCCTGAGTTGAGAGTGAAGAAGAAAACCCATTCAAAAATCCATTTGCCAATGCCCAAGGAGAAATATCTTTTCCATCATCCTTTGAAGGATCACTATGTTTGTGTGACCTGTTTGATGAACCTAGGTATCAAGACAACCCTTTATCCCTTTTCATCTATCAACCACAACCACTAGGATCTCCCCCAAGGATGCCTCAGCCTACCTTTCCTTTCCCTATTCCTCCTCAGCACAGTAATCATAATCTAGAGAACATACCTACCTCTACACTGTCAAAATTTTATGGCCTCATCACTGAAGACCATGAGACTTTCCTTTTTGAGTTTGATATCCTTTGTAGGACCTATGATTACACCACTGACACCCATAAGATGAATTGTTTCCCATCTACTCTTAAGGAGGCTACTCTAAGGTGGTACATGGGGCTAGGAGATAATGCTATAGAAAATTGGGATGACATGAGCAACATGTTTCTTTCCAAATATAAGGAATACTGTAGGGGTCAAGATTTAAAAGGGGATGACATTTTCAAAATGTCTCAAAAGGGGGATGAAACCTTGGAGGACTATGTCTCAAGGTTTATGGTCAACCTGTAGTGGAATACCCAACATAAAATGAATGAGGAGTCCAAAAAATATCTTTTTCTAAAAGGTGTAAATGATGGGAGTATAGAAGCTTTGGATCTTATGGCTAGTGGAGACATCACTTAGAAGAACTGGGCTGATATAAAGAACATATGCCTTAACTATTCAAGGGCTACTGTGAAGAAAGGAAGAGGAATAAGATACTTTCCTCATAAATCCAATGGTTCAAAAGTATCCAAGTTAGAGTCATCCAATATTTTGTCTTACTTTAAGCAGTACATCATCAATTACATTGCTACTCAGTTGGACATCATGTAAGCACAAAGAAAAATGGAGGATGTAGATGCTATGTTGGCTGAATTTTGCTCCCACTGCAGAGAGAAGAAAAGAAATTTTAAGTGCAAAATAGCTGCGTCTATGGACACTACCTCAATGCCCATGGAGTTTAAAGCTATAGATGAGGAGAATGGAGAGGTTTTCTATGTTGCTCAGAGGAGACCATGGGCTCAATGACAATGTATGCCTCAAGACCCCCTGAATAATTTTGGTTATAATAGTAGTAGTCAATGGAAAAACCATAACCCTTAGAATTCTGGCCCTCAAGGATAGAATTGGAATTAGAACTGGTCTAACCAACAACCATAGTATAACCAAGATTATCAGCAACAACCTCTATTTAACCCACACCAACAACAATTTAGCCAATATCAGCAGCCATAGTAGAATAACCAATGGAAACCACATGGTAACTAGCAACAACAACCTCAATGGGGACCCAATCATCCTAACTAGCAACAAGCCATTATGCCTCCACCTGAGAAACAAGATATTACACCTCCACCTCCTGTAGCCAATAGTAATCCTCGGAAATGAACACAGCTACCTGCGCAACCAACTCCAAATCCTAATAACAAGTAGCAAGCTTACTCCCTGCAAGTGAATGATATTCACTTAAGATCAGTAACAACATTGCCAACACCTAAGGAGCCTATAATAACTAAAGTTTCTAACATCGATGAAGTAACTGAGAATCAACCCACTGCTGCTCCACCTAATCTGTAATATACTCTAGTTTTGAAAAATCTACCTTATCCGCAGAGATTGGCTCAAATAGAACCCTTAAAAGAAAGCCCCATTGTAGCTGATTTGATTGACTAACTTATGCAAATGACTATTCAAATACCTCTATTAGATACCCTTAAAGAAATTTGCATCTATAATAAAGCAATCAAGGAAGCCTATATCAAGCACCATGGTAGGAAGAGGAAAGATCCTGACACTATCCATGTTCTTGGGCAGCTCTCTGATCTCATGATCAATGAAGTATTAATGCCTAAATACTTTGATCCAGGTAGCCCAGTGGTTACCATTCATATTAATGGCATCCAAATACAAAATGTCTTGATTGATTTAGGAGCATCCATTAATGTGATGACTATGGAAGTTTTTTTAAGACTTAGTATCATTGATTTAAGGGAAACATCTACAATACTCTATTTTTCTAATAATTCCACAGTGAAGCCAGATGGCATGGTGGAGGACATTGTTATCACACTTGATTCCTTTGATTACCCCTCAGATTTCCTAATCTTGTCCCCCAAAGCCACACTAGGAGGATATCCATTAATCTTAGGAAGGCCTTGGCTAGCCACAACAGATGCTTTCATTCCATGTTGCTCAAGAAAAATGACAATATCTAATGGGATCCATACCAAGAAATTAACCCTATACTCTCTAGCCAAGCCTCAAGCTGACCTAGACCAATTTATCTGGTCAGACCTAGGTGATGCTTCCCTAGAGGCAAATCCTGTACACCAGCTCATGGTTATTGGAAAAGATCCATTTATGGTATCCCAAGAGGAAGATGACATACTAGTGGCAACTCTTACCAACTAGTATGGATCTTTTGCATCCTCTTTTCATGTCCCTCACTATTCCCTCCAAACTATATTGCCCAAACAGAACCCACCTAAACTTCCTACAACACCGAATTATCTTCATACCTTATTACCACATGAGATCAAGTCACCCTTGTTTGTAGAATTTATGATGTTGGATAAAGTTAAAAGAGTAGAAATAGCCTTAGGAAAGGAGTTGAATGTTAACAAGACCCTCACCAAGTCTCATATGACCAGTCTTATTCAACTGTTGAAAGATAAACAACAAGCCTTTTCATGGGACTATACTGATATGAAGTGGTTAGACCAAAATCTTTGTACCCATAAGATTTATATTAGCCCAGAATCCAAACCAATTAGATAATCCTAGATGAGAATCAACCCTCCTCTAAGAGATATAGTAAAGACCGAGCTACAAAAACTCCTTAAATTTGGCTTTATTTATCCCATTTCTGACAACCAGTGGGTCTCTCCTTTAGTTATTGTTCCAAAAAAGGGGGGAAATGGAGAGTTTTTGTGGACTATAGGGAGCTCAACAAAGCCACTAAGAAAGACCACTTTCCATTATGTTTCATTGACCATGTACTTGACAACCTTACTGGTAAAAAGTATTTTTCATTTTTAGATGGGTTTAATGGCTACAACCAAATCCAGATAGCACTTGAAGATCATGATAAGACAACGTTCACTTGTCCATAGGGAACATTTGCTTATTCTGTCTTGCCATTTGGATTGTGTAATGCACTTGCTACTTTTCAGTGGGCGGTAATCAGTATCTTCTCTAAAATTTCTACTGACTGTGTTGAAATATACATGGATGAATTCACTACATATGGAACTACATTTGAGGAGGCTCATGCTAACTTGGAGAAAGTTCTTAAAAGATGTTAGGAATACAACCTCTCCCTTAATAGTGAGAAGTGCTACATGATGATGGAAGAGGGAGTTCTCTTAGGGCATTACCTCTCATCCTTTGGTATCCAGATTGATCCTAAAAAGATTGTAGTCATCACTACACTTCCAACTCCAGTCAAGCAGAATGATGTCTGGATTTTTCTTGGTCATGCTGGATACTACAGGAAATTCATTAAGGACTTTAGCCAACTTGCAACCCCATTGTATAACCTGTTGAAGGAAGAAGCTGAATTTGAATGGACAGCTGACTGTGAACTATCATTTCAGCAGTTGAAAGATGTTTTGACTCAAACACCTATTTTTAGAGGACCTGATTGGAAGCTTCCTTTTCATATTCATACAAATGTATAAGACTATGTCATTGGGGTAGTGCTAGGCCAAAAGGAAGGTATAGTTGATCATGCTATATATTATATTAGTAAAAATCTACAAGGTGTTGAACTGAACTATACTGCTACTGAAAAGGAATTACTAGCAGTAATCTATGCATTTAATAAATTCAGACATTACATTACTGGTTATGAAGTTTTTGTATATAGTGACCATTCAGCAATCAAATACTTAACGAACAAACCTGCCATATCTGGTAGGTTAGCAAGATGGTTACTCCTCATGCAAGAGTTTAATGTAACAATCATTGATAAACCATGTAAGGCTAATGTGGTGGCTCATTTCTTGTCTAGTTTACAAGTTCTAGATGATCCTACAGCAATTGATGATAGCTTACTTGATGAGAACCTCTTCTCTGTTAACACTTACAATGCACGGTATGCCGATATCGCAAACTACCTTGCTACAAGGACACCACCTATTTCTCCCCAAGAGAACGTAGAATTCTGGTTGAGAAAAGCTTCAATTTCTCATGGATATCAGGATTTATGTTTTACACAAGTCCTGACCAGGTCACCTGAAGATGCATCTGTGAAGATGAGACTTATGACATCATTTAGGCATGTCATGATGAACCATGTGGTGGCCACTTTGCAGGGAAGAGGACAACATACAAGATATTGACAAAAGGTTACTAATGGCCTACCCTACATAAATATGTCGCTAAGCATGCCAGGAACTGTGACCAATGCTAGCATATGGGGTGCCCAACCAAGTCAGATGAAATTCCCCTATAGCCTTAGGTGGTGGTAACACCATTTGACAAATGAGGTATTGATTTCGTGGGACCTATCAACCATCTTCTCACGGTAAGTCATATATCTTAGTATGCATTGATTATGCAACTAAATGGGTAGAATCCAAAGCAATGAGGCATGCTAGAGATCATGAGGTAGCATAATTCCTTTATGAATATATCTTTACTAGGTTTGGTGTACCTTGTGAGATAGTAACAGACCAAGGTGCATAGTTTACTTCTAATCTTATTGTTGAGTTGATGCATGAGTACATAGTAAGGCATGGTAAATATTCCCCTACCATCCTTAGGCGAATGGGAAGGAAGAAATAAAAAATCAGGAGATTGATTCAATCTTGACTAAAATAGTTGTTGTTCACAAGAACGACTGGGCTACCTGTCATGCCCAAAAGTTCAGGTCAAAACACAACCAACAAATTTTTTTTGAAGTGAAAAGTTCCACGTTGAAGTTGCGGGAAAGAGGATCCAACAACGTGACCAAAAGAAAACTCTGGCGAACAACCTCAACAATGTTGTAATCATATGATGCTATGTGATATCGATATAATCGAAGAGGATTGTTGATCATCTTCTCGGTCAATATTGTCGATCATCGATCTAAAAACTTAAAGGTTATCTAGGAGGAATTGAATGTTATAGTTTACGTCATTTTAAGAATTAGGCTAACCATATCCCAATAGGGTACATATCAAGCCAATATGATTCTATAATCGTGTGGTCCAATTATGGAAATAATGATTATAAAATTAAATTTGTCGTTTACATCAATATTTGTTTTCAAATGAATAATTACTGATTCAATTTTCAACAAATATAAAATTTAATTTGACGCTTACATCAATATTTGTTTTCAAAAGATTAAATACTAGTTCAATTTATAATTATGACATACCCATTTAATCGATGTACTTTTAACCAATAAACACTTTCAAGGGTAACATTAGTTTATGTTAAATATTATCTAGTTTATGATTCAATAATATTTATGGTATTAATAGATACATATGATATTTATTAATTAACTTATAATATTAATTATTTAGTTACTATACTTATAATATATCGATTATTAATATAATCATGCTATACATTAGCATATGGTACCATAAATTCTAACTAAATATCCTATTATATCTTTGTCATGTAAAATCCATTTATAATTATTAATTATCCTTGATCATTATCATTACTAACTAACTACAATAAAAACAAGACTTAATTATCAAATTACATATTTTTATAACATCTTAAATTAACTTTATTAAAAATACTAACAAAACTACACTAATATTAAAGACATGA
>MU226588.1:1046421-1081029 GCA_018584345.1 Thuja plicata | reverse complement strand
AGAGTTGATGTTGTTATTGAATCCTTTTTAGTAGCTAATGGATTGATAGTAAATGGGGACCCAAATTGTTCGATTAAATTGTAACTAGATTAGGAAACAACGTGACTCTCTAGACCACCTATTTCAATGTTAGACCTCTCATAACAGAATACCATCTTGATAATTATTCGAATGTTAAAAATTGGACTTAAGGTAAAATCAACCAATCCAGTTATTCTCATAACCCGTATGGCTGGTTAATGTTCTAATTTACCTCTGTAGGTGATGTACTTGTAATTTAAATTATGCATACACCTTGCAATTCGAAGACTACTCTTATCGTGATAACACATTACCTCAAACTTCATCCCTGTTAGTGGGTTGCACGTGCGTATTTTAAAAAAAAAAATTGTATGTGTGTTTTGCCCTAGTTTTGGGCATGACAAGGTCCATCTAGTTAGAGAGAAAGAACATACAGACTAGGAACTACATTCATCACAGAATATTGAGGCTACAATCTGTGCTTCCAGGCATAGATGGGTAAGGATTTTGCATGATCTGAAGGTTCATGAACCTCATTCTCCGCAGAACTTAAGTCTTGCCACTCACCAAGTTCCATGGTACATAATATTGGGAAGAACACTGCACAATTACTGGATTCCATTAAGGTTCCAACTGCCTATTCTCCTGTAGCCTCTGTTAGTAGTAAATGAAAGTGCAAAAGAGCATGACATGGTTAAAGAAGTGTAGAGGTGGGAAAGAATTCAGGAAAATCATGGGTATTTCAACCATGTTGTTGATAAGTCTGGAGAAAAGACTACTAGTGACAAAAGGCTTTGAGCTAGGATACGCAACTTCATGATTCCTGGGGACCAGTAATAGGAGAGTTGGGGGAATGATGGGCCTCCTTAAAGGCCATCTTTTCAAATGTTTTTTATTTTATTTCTAGTAGTTTACTTGTTGAAAAGATACTTAAACTTATGGTTTTATATGTATATTTTGTATATGTAAGGATATAAGTAGTAAAATGGATGAAAAGGGAACATAGTATATTTTCTTGGAACTGATGGATAAATTGATAATATGCATTAGTTATATGCTAATGAATGATCCTATTTCCTTTGCTATGTTTATGGGTAGTTTCCTTCCTGTAGCCATGTGCCTTGCAAGAGTATTAATTGGAATCTAACACTTCTTTCCTGATATTAATGATGAAAATATGTATGTCTCAGAGGTTGTGTGTGCATTGATTATGTGGTAGGGATCAGTCGTGGTGAATTAAGGATCAACATCGTGGTGTTGAAGAAGTCAAAAGACAGCCATTGCTGCAAAGATGCCATCATGTCAAAGAGGTTGAGCATCTAGTTGAAGCAAGTTAAGGCATCGCTACAAGATCTTCACGGGAAGAATAGGTCAATTTAGTTTCTTCTTAAACATGGCGCGTGGATCTAGAGGCACCACGTACTATATTCTGGGAAGACTAATTCTCTATGGCTGATATTTTTGTTATGAAGCACTATGAATTTGTAATGATCTTCATTAATCAAGTGATCTTATATTTAGTGATTAGTTGTAGATTTCCTTTAAATAAGATGACTATTGTAACTCTTTGGAGTTAGACGAGTTAGTAGTTATTTCTGAAGAGAAGTTGATACAATTGTTATACTGTTTAACCAATGTATTTTCCATGAATGAATAGAATGCATATGTCGATTTCAATTATGATATCTTAATTGTGTTCATATTCACTCATTCAAGGGGGCCCACTTGGTGAGTGAATTCCCTTGTTAGAGTAGAATTCATTTCTATGTTTTAGAGAACTAAATATAACTTTGTTGTGCCCGTAGCCACTAGTAACAGAACTAGTAGACTGTTCCTGCAGCATAGGAGGGTAGAGAAGTTCCTATCTGTAATAACTATTTTCCTATAGTAAGAGCATTTATTTGAGTTAGCATAGATTTCCTGAAGCTTAATTCATTTCAAGTTCATAGGTTTAGCTATGAGAATCAATGGAGTTTGAAGCATATACTTTGTAAATGTCATTCCAAGTTTACGTCCCTGTCGATAATTAAATGAGACTAAATGATCTAATTAGAAACCATTTAGGGTGTCCAATCTTGAAATAATAAGTCTAATTCTATGGTTTTCTAAGACAATTGTTTAGCCAAGCATTCATCAAACCTCAAGTAACTTAAGTTTCTTGTTGCAGGGGGAGAATGGTGCAGGAGCACCTTAGTGTCCTAGTAGAGATCGTATTCAAATTTTGGCTTGTAGGTGTTTCTATCCAACCAAAAATGAATAAGGAATATGATAAAGTCCCAATGTGTGTCTGTGTGAGTGTCTTTTAAATAGGAGTTTCTAGTTTCATGTCTTTTTTTTAGTCTAAAAGGTCCTAACTAGTCTATTTTTACATTAAGAGCTAAGTGAGTCAAAGTTGGTCAAAATGTGGACTAGAATCTAAAATGAGTGGTAAGATGTTAGATGTGTTCTAGACATAGTTTTTGACAAAATATGTTGGTTTTCAATCAAAGTATGCAAGTTAGGAGTAATGAAGAGTCAAAATTGCAAAAATTACAAAAGTTGCTCATGACAACTTTGCAATTTTGAAAAGTTGTCATGACAACTTTCATAAAAAGTTGAAAATGGATATAAATGAGGTAAGAACCTGATATTAGGTTCTTAAAACATGTGGGAGGTCTATATAATCCTAAATAAACCTTAATTTAAGGGCTGGTCTTCATATTGTACAGGTTGTTTTGGAGAAAGGAAGTAATTTATTGGTTATTGTAACACAAAGACACTTTTGAGCCTTCATCCACACGAACATGGATTGAATCATGAAATTGTATGCATTAAAATTTGAGTACTTTGTATTTAGATACCTTTTGTGGTCTTGGTTTTGAAATTTTGTACATTTCTTTAGCATTTTGTAAATTCTTTTAGTTTGATAAGTTCATTGTCCTAAACAGAGCTAGTTATGTAAATATGTCTCCTTCTTGAATTCTAACAGTTAAATATTTATGGCCACTTGGAATCAAGAAGGGAACTCTTTATAATATTTAAATATATATTTTTGTTTCTTTTTTAGAGTGGGATCCAATTTTACCACCAAGTATTAGGCGAGTACATGGTTACCCGACTAGGAGCTTGCAGAGTTGCAGAGGTTTAAAGAATGATTAGATGGATTGGTGTCTGCTAATCCCATGTTGGTAAGTGTAGAGGCATGTGAATAGGTTATGTGGTTGAGAGGAGAAGTGCAGATGAGTTGGTTTGAACATCTTGTGAGACCTCAAAAGATAGACTGGTCCAGAGACCCTAAAAGCCCTTAAAGATAGGGGTTTCTTGAAGGTACATTGTATGGACACTTGGAGGATCCAAAACCTATTAAATATTGAATCCTAAGCTGACCTAAAAATGAATCCAAAGTTACTGTGGTGTCTTGGTAAGGTAATTTGGAAGCAATTCCAAGTTCTATCAAATTAGGAGGCCTAATTGGAGCAAAAAAGGCTACAAGACCTAAAATATAGGGAATAAAGAACTCCATTAAAAACCCATGAAAGATTGATGGAAAGGGTTGTAAAACCTATTGGAAGGGATAGAGAAAGAGGATAGACACCTGATATCATGCTAGAGAAGGATTGAAACATATATTTCTTTGATAGGATCCATGAGTACATAGAAGGTGGTGAAGGAGTGAAAGAGAGTTTGAAGTTGACTGGAGAGATTCAGTGGAGTAGAGGATTGATAGAAGTGTCCTCTGGTTAGGGTAAAGATAATTTGCCTAGGAAGGCTAAGAGAAATCCTTAAGAAGAGCTAGGAAAGCTCAATTTATTGAATCTTCCCATCAGTATAGGTTCAACTTCCTTCTTACTCAACTTGACTCTTCTAAGCATAAGAGACTCTCATATCTCAGGTTCTACCGTATTTTCCTCCAGTTCATCAGTATCTTTCTCCTCATGTGCCACATGATTCCCTATACCCAAGTTCTTACTAGATCCTTTAGAACATTGAATATTTATTCATATGCCACCATATTTGAAACAAGTACCTTTGAATTCCTTACTACTACTGCCTCTCCTAAGTTTCTTCACATCACGGTCCATCTCAATGGTTTTCTTCTCTTTATCATTTCTACTTTCTTTATTTTCCTTTCTACTAGGGTTACTCAATATTATTTTCAACTTATCTTCTTCCCTCAATGCATATGGATAAGAATCCTCCACTATATAAATCCTCAACATACTCAATTCATCCTGAATGTTAAATCTCAGACCATTAACATACCTAGCCACCTTCTCCTTAGATACCTCTGGGTGTCCAAATCTAATAGTCATCTTATAGAAATTATGTAATGATAATTCTTTCTCACAACCCTATCTTCTCCTAGGGTGTTCTATAGGCCTCTTCTCTAGCCTTTTAGGGTTCTTGGATAATCCTAATTTTCCAAGGATTCTCCTCTCAAATCATTCTCCTATTCAACTTGTTAACATCATCTAAGAAATCAAATCAACCATCTATATGCTCCATGATTGTCTTCTTGCATCTTCACACCAAGTGATCCAACAAGGCTATCATTGTTAATCAATGGAGAGGAAGGTCCAAAACAAGTCAATTGCATCCAACACAATGCTTAATAACTTATTTTTCAATGTAACCCTAAATGAGTTCAAGAATTTGCTCCAAACTCACTAAAACAGGGCTACATGCATTAGGCCTAATTAGGTACCTTTTTTCATATAACTTGAAAATATTATTAACAAGATGAAAAACTAACTCCAGATCTTGACACCCTTTTTGTATACCTAAAGGATTTTCTAGGTCTTTCCTTCCCAAACTATCTGTATAGAGGGTTACTATTTTCAAGCCTATATTTAAGGGTTTCACCATACACTAAGCATACCTATCAATGTTTTAGTTTTCACCATGAAGAACTCATCACCAGAACTTCGCATTGGATTTGGGGCTTCTACATACACATTTCCTCCTCTCCACATCCTTTTATTGAAGAAACCAATGCTTTCAATCACTCATATTGCCTCTGTAATTCACTGTGATCCATAGCCATGCAACTCTGGTTCGCTTAGGGCATCATTGCAAAAATAGGAAAAAAAAATTCTAGGGTCCAACCTTCTACACACATATAGTACAAGGAGTCACCTCACCCATCCCAAAAGCCTATACAAGTGCCATGGTGGAATGATGAGCTATCACCCCATTTACAAAAATTGTTTGGTTCAGACCAGTGACAGTGCACAAAATAAAAGTATTTACAAAAAAAAAAGAAATGAGAACAAAAAAACTAACTAATCACATGTAGAATCAATTAATTACATAATTTTTCTCATGCGCAAGTCACAGTGCAAATTTCAATCCATTAAAACCTAAAATGTGTACAAAAATGCTCGACTGTAACCAAGATTTCAATTACACAGTCCATACACTCACTTCCAAACTTCATCCAACCCCACAAACAGGTTGGGGGAGGCATTATATAGTTGACCATGGCACAAATCTAACTATTTCCAATAGTTATACATCTAAATTCTTGAAGATTCATAATTGCAAGAAATGTTTTCAATGTTGTCAATGACAACATTGACAACTTTTACAACTTTTTGATTCTTGCACTCTAACTTGGTCAACACACTATGCAACTTATCCAAATACACTATTATTCCTATTAGACCTCAAAATAGCTCTCCTAGACTCTAATAAGCATAAAATCCATGGTTCCGCCATTCTTGGAACACTTCCCTAAATTGGACAAACCATTGCTTCTTAATCATCAAATGATCTAGTTTGGACTTCTAACCAAATAAACACACCTTAGGACCTATCTAGTCGTATTATTTAACTAGTGGCTTGGCTAAGACCACTACAAGAAAAATTAAAACTAGGAGCCCTAGGTTACTATCTAGCCTTACCTAGGTGCTCCTGCACCATACCCCCCACAAAGGAAAGCCATGTCACTCTTATGGACACAATGTCTTCAGGAATGCCCATCTTCTTGAAATATGTATCTGCAATCCATATATGTTGCCTCTAACTCTGGTTTGTGCTTCCACTTGATGAGGTTCTCCATGTACACCTTATGTCTAGTAGCCTTCTTGAACCTTGAATCCAACACCTTATCTGCTTCTGTCTGCATCTTGGGAGGTAAAGCCTCTGGTTCTACATCCTTGCCAACCTCTTCTCTGTTCACATCTATCTCTGTCAAAGGTCCTTTAAATTTTATCAAGTCTGACACATTGAAGACAGGTGAGATGCTCAATTTAGTAGGTAGATCCACCTTATAGGAATTAGCCACATACTTAACTAAGATCTTGCAGGGTTCCACTCTCTTCATCTATAGTTTTGTAGGCTTCCCCTTCAATAATCTATACTTAGTCAGATGTACCATAACATAATCACCTAGCTCCAATTGAACATCTTTTCTCTTCTCATCTACTTTAGCATTCAAATTTTGGGTAGACTCCACTATGTTGACGGGGTTTTGCTAACCGGGTCTGCCAATAGTCATAAGTTGTCACCGGGTTCCGGGGAAATCGGCCAAATCCGCCTACAAAGGTTGTCCGGGGAAATAAATCCTCCGGGCCTTCAAGCACCTGGGTGTTAGGTCATGACGGTGCGGGGCTTGGTTGGGAGAGGTGACTATTTTCGAAGGGGATAGCTGGTTACTTCAACTCATTCTCCCAGAGATTCAATACAGTAAGGGTTTCCCAGAGCATTCTACACTTAGCAAATAAAATGAAAAAGATCCTGCAGGGTTAGAAATATTTCATCTAACTATAGTCATGCTGAAATGTCTGGAACATCAACAATACTCTGAAAGACTACACTAAATACCGAAGAAATACACAACCATCAGTTAGCATTTTATCAATAGCAGGAATAAAGGGGCGTTAATATACTTTAACATATTCAGAGCAAAGGACATATAGAACATTAAAACATGAAATACCATTAACTCAGAAGCAGGGACGTTAACAACATCATTGCCATGAATCCTTCCTTCTTCATTAATATTCTTTCTAGCAAGCACTGGTGCGTGATACAATGGTTGCTCCAGGGGAGCAGTTAAATAACAAGAACAGAACAATGGAGCATTGAGCTCTGCAACTTAAACTCAGGAATTACTTTTGCTATTGATATGGACAACAAAATCATCAATTTTTCCGACCCTTGGAAATGGGTTGATCTGCCTATTTATACAACTCTCTAACCCTAACCCTATTTCATTGTGCTTCAATAAAATATAATATCTAGGGGCCGGTACTACCTGCGCCACCCTATAAAAGACCTGGAGATGGAATAGGTCTGCCACGTCATAAGAAGAAGACAAGAATATACATCAGAAGAATCGNTCGGTCTCAAGAAGAGAGCTGGAGAAGAGAAGGTAGAAAGTAGGTCCCCCGGGGACCGAGACTACATGCCTCATAAATGGAAAATGCGGCGCCCTGTCTCCAACGTGCCAGGTGTACCTTTAAATGGTGCCTTGAGAAGACCACCCTATCAAAAACCAACTGCCAAGCCAATGCCTCTTGATGTACCCAACTACCTTCTGACAGTCTTTATTAACCACCTCTGAAAATGACCGATTGACCTCGGGGGCCGGGACATAGATCATTTTAAAGAGTATAAAATTTTGGATCCGGGACTCCAGGATCTGGGGACTTACATCCCCAAAAGAATAAAGAATATTTAATGCTGAAGTTTTCCCGGCTCCCGGAGAACGCTCAAGGCTATTTATTATCACTGAAGGCCTGAAGGAGGCAAAAAATGCTATCTTCATCAATCTTTTTTAGGCTAACCCTTATGTATCTGGCCACTTCAACTTGTTCCCCCAGTTCTGGAACATTATTTCTGAATTCATCCGCCATCCTTGCGGCGTCATGGCCCTTCAGCACCATTTCAGTCAGTTTTACCATTTGGGCCCCATCCATCCCCTCCGGAGATTGATACCGAGATGCCATCATTTCATCAAAATTCCCCAAAACTGTTTCCTCAGGGGTATAAGTACCTGTACTAAGGGGATCAACCCCGGAAGCCTTTATTACAAAAGACTTATATAAATTGGAAGAATTCTTCACTGTATTTACCTTTTCTTGTAAGGACTCTACCAGTTGCTTGTTTACCTCCAATGTGAGGTCCAGTCTGGAGTGCTGAGCCCTTACAAAATCAAATTATTCCTCACCCAAAATTCCGGATTCAAAAATTATATCTTCTCCCAGGGTGAGGAGCTCTTCAAGCTCTTCCTTCAATGCCTGGTAATTCTTGGCATCAATCTCCCATTGCTCAATCAATGCTTCTACGTGGAGAATAACCTGCTGGGCCATATATAGATCTGGGAGAGTGGACACTAGGAAACGCCAGGTGTTTCCTATCTGCAAAGTGACCCATTCATCTACTGCTTGGGCCTTCTTTTTCATTACTCGTAGGGAGTCTATGTCACTTTGCGGTAATTCCTTTGATGTGGAGGTTTGTGGAGGGGTGGCATTGATGGGTTTGGCCAACTTAGTAAGCAATCCCATAAGGTTTGCATTCTTCTCTTTCTCTGCTTTGAGCCTCTGGGCCTCTTTTTCATATCGGGCCTCCACTGCCCTTGCTGCCTCCTTCAGTAGGTCTACTTCGCCATGCTTTCCTCTTTTGCCCAAGGATACCTCTGCGATATTATAGTTTGTGAGATCCACGGTCACTTCATCGGCGTTTGGGGGAGGGGTTGCCACCACTGCAATTGCTTCTCTGCTCAGCCTAGTTTGTAGGGTATGAACTGTCCGGGCCTTCTTCACTTTTGGCGGGGCCTGAGCCAAGGCCATCATCTCGGCCAGGGAGAGAGGGATCACCGGAGCAGATTGGGCTTTTCTTTTCTTGCTTTCCACCAGCCACGGAGGTGGGAGAGGTGGCCTTCCTGCCAGAGTCTATTCTTTAGATTCTCTCCCGGTATCCGGTGGTGGCTACTCCTTTTCAACATATGCTTCCTCTGTTCCTCTCCCTGCTAGAACCTCTTCTTCAGCAACATTCTCCATAATTTATGTCTCTTCAGCCTAGCCCCGGATGTCAATTGATGGGTCTGGACCCTGGTCGGCTTCCTCGGGGATTTCCTCTTCATGCTTCTCTTCTTCTTCTTCCTCATCTGTCAATAGTAAGGGAGGTATCAGGCCGAGATTCAGAGTTTGGGCTGTTGTGATTACCTGCCCGAAGGTTACTCCCGGGAGTGGCACTTGGAACGCGGCGGTTGGGGTTACGGCTGCTCCCGAAAGTCTGGGTCTGGGGTCCCCAGTGGATTCCTTTTGTTCACTTATTTGTTGTTGGTCCACTCTCGGACCTTGCACTGCCTGAGCCCCGTAGACAATCTCCGCTCTTGGTTCTTCTGTCTGCTGCTCTTCTTGTTCTGCAGCTTCTTGTTCTAGGTCCTGTAGGTCCACAGCCTCTTGTTCCTTTTCCGGGACTTTCATCTCCTCTTGCATGTCGCCCCTTGAATATTTCCAAATTCATCAGCTGAAAATAAATCAAACTCCTCTTCCAGACGGGGACTGGCTAGGACCTCCGCCTATTCTGTCTTTTTCTCCAGTTCTGGGGAACTAGAAGAAAGGATTTTCACTTCTTTGAGGAGGGATGCCCTTGGCGCTGGTTCTGCCTTTGGCTGCTGGATGTGCTTTCTCTTCCTCCAGGTAGCTAAAGGCGGCCCTGCATCGGCTATTGCCGCCGCTTCCATGGGATCCACCCCAGTCGCCTTCATCATTAAGGCTGCCAGCGACGGGGAGGAAGGGGGACGAATCGGTCTGAACATGAGCGGGGGAGTGGCCAGCCTCGTCATTAACTGCTCCCTTATTTGCTGGGAGGCTGCAACGGATTGCTAGATTTGTTCTTGTATACGGGTCTGCTGTGCGGAGGGGGTTGTGGATATCCCCTTTCCTTTGTCTACACCCTGTGCAGAAGTCCCAGCCCCCGGAGTCAATCTAGGCACTGGCTGTGGTGTTACTTTTGGTACCAGTCGGGGAGCTTGGCGTATACTCCCAGGGCACACCCTTTTAAAATATGCGTGACTTTGCTCGACTATTTCCCAAGTGAAGTCCTCAATTGTGTGCTCTTCCTGGATGGCCCAATTTATTGCCGGCAGTGCCATTTTATCGATCCCCTTCTCCTTGTACTGGGGATCTACGTTGGGGGCAGTGTCTGAGAAGCCCGCTGGGAACCTCCAGAGCTTTAGCTCCTGCATTATTCCGGCCATCATTCTATCATAGTATCAGCTTCGCACATCCACGTCATCATGGAAATTGGCCCAAGAAGTCTTCCATGTGTGCGTGGTGGGGCTCCGAAGCCTGGGGCAGTGCCATCGTAATTCTGCCATGTGGATCAAAGTTCTTTCGCGCCAGATAAAATTCCTACAAGTTATAACATTTCAGCTCATTGTCTGCCTCCTTTGCGGCGGCCAGACTGTAGGTGTAGTTCCCACAGGAGATTGGGAACAAGACATTAGGGACCTTCTTGTGGGCCAAGAAGGCATGCAACTCCATCATTTACTGGCAATATTCTAGTAGCACGATCTCGTCCCCACAATGGTTGGGCAACAAGTAGGGTTTTCCGGAGAAGCCGGTGACCCTAATGTATGTATGCTACAGGGATTGGATATAGTAGTGCCCATAACTACTAACCAACTTCATCACCTCAGTAGATAGGCGGTATCCGACATCCCAGGTGGGCGTGAGCAGATGGTAATAAATGAACAAATTGTTTACCCGGCAGTAACTGGGGAAGCTGGCCTCCCATTGGATTTGTGAGAAATGATCCAATGGTGCTTTTTGTCCTGGGCTAAATCCGAGGACGTCATCTGTAAGCAGGCCATTGGAGTGAGGCCTCTATTGGGCCAAAGCCCAGAAAACATAAGAAGTCATATAGAACTTCTTCTTCTCATTCAACTGTCGGAACTGGGAGTCGACATGATTGGAGATTATTGTCGCCCAGTTGAAGAATTCTCCTTTGGTGGAGATGCCGAGGAGGAAATAGTACATCCATTTTGCAAATTCCTGGGTGGAGGGTTTCCCGAAGACCCGGGCCAATGCTATCATCCCCATCTAGATGCTCTCCTTGAATTCAGAGCGGGGGATATCTATCTTCATTCTCTTTGGGTCCCTCTTCGGGACCTTGAGCCAGTTGGTGTTTATATACACCCGGGCAGCATCTTCCAATTGAGCAAATTATTTCAAGGCATGATTCCTTGTTACCACCGCGGACCTATCAAATTGTGGGATGCCCAGGCCTGCTTGAAAAGTGACTGGGTTGAGGGACACCAGTGGAGTGGGGAATCCCGTGGGTTCTGCGGCTGCGAGCATGACAGCCCACACAGAAGGATTGTAGTTGGCCGCCAATGCTAAGATAAGCTCCGAGGACTACACAGAGCATGGGAAGCAAGCTGCCCGGAGGATTCCAGAACCCCCGATGTTGATTGCGAGTTTATCTCCAGCCTGACGCTGGATGTGCATTACCTTTACCAGGGCCTGCATTTCCGCCCAAGTTCCAACGCTAGCGTCAGTCATTAGTTTCACTTTGCACTCAACCTTTGAGCCCACAATCTCATTGTCTTGCACAAATTTCATGGTGAGGGGCAGCTTTTCTATGGCCTTCTCTATCTTTGACTTTGCTGCTGCCCTGGTCTCTGTTGTGGTTGGTAATTCTGGACTTTTGGGAGGAGATGATGCAGATGCTTCAGACATGGTTGGAAGTTGAAGTTCGGACCTGCGAGATAAAAATGACCGTCATAATATTTTTTTAAAATAAAAATAGTTACTCCGGGGTCCGGAGATCTCACCACCGCGCTGTTTGCTTTTCCTGAAAAGTTAGTTTTTCACAAAGGTATCCGAAAAGAAAAACACATCAAAAACTTAGGATTTTCACCACATCTTCGAGTCTAAAAAAATTTATCACTCTTAACGAAGACATAGGATGGGTGGTGGTAAGAGGCTCGAGGCCCGGAGAAATGACCATTAGCAAGGAAGAATATGAAGGTGGGTCCACGTGTGTGCCACATGCATTGACATTAATTAGATGTGATGGCGATGACGGCGGAGCCAACTGTTCAAATGCGCGAAAAGGGAAAGCCACTTGGCTGGAAGTAATTGCACGCATGGAAAATAAATGAGGCTCTAACAGCCTTGATGGAGGAGAGAGAAAACTGCCTGTTTGAAACCAGTCGAGAGCCGAGTTTCAAACAGGTGGTTTTCTACCTCGAAGCAAGGTTGGAGGCAAAAAATCAGCAGCAAAAGTGACTCGACCAGCTTGTCAAGCCACCCGAAAGGATACACACAGAGCCGAAGGATATATACATGGAAAGGAGGGGATATATAATGGCTATCTATAGATATGTTCATACATACATGAATATACACATGGGATGACTCCCGCGGGAATACTAGACAAGGCAAGAATGGATATATACAACCATTTACATTATGTACATGTTATTTACAGACTTTACACGAAAACAGCCTCTACACAGAAGGTGGACAACCTTCTGGGAGAGCCGACCCACCAACAGGTGGCAAAACCAGAAGACAAAAGAAAGACATGATAGAGAAACAAAGCCAAACAAAAACCAAACCAGGCAAACCCAAAGAAAACCAGAAAATAAAAGCAAAATAGAGAAGAGGGAAGCAGAAGCACCAACCTGAAAATGTAGAAGGCGGAGGAAAGGAAAGATTACCAAGAGAACTCTGCAACAACTCGAATCATCAGGCTATCAAGATCACCACCACAAAGCACTTGCGTATGTCTGAGAACAACAGAAGGTGTTAAGCTTTGATTATCACAAATTTCTCTGTAAATGCTCTGCTAATCACTTTAAAATTGCTCTATTTCACTCTAAGTGCTCGAAGGTTTTAATCGCGGTAAATGTGAAAATGACAGGTAAGTCAATTTATACCCGTGGTAAAAAGTAATCCTTCTCCTTCCGGAGATTTCAGGTCAGGCGAAACCTCCGGACTCCGGGCCCGGGGATTTCTTACAATGATATTCCTAAGATCATCATGGCAAAGAATCCCGGAGTCTAGAATCTGGCTTTTGACACAAGACAACCTCCGGGACCGGAATCCCGGAGGAGAAAACCAAACCACAAAGACAACACACACCGGGAAGAAAACCCCGAAAATAGAAGGCAAAAGGAAAAGAGAGAAGGCAAAGCCACAGCAAAGAGCAAAACAAAAGAAAAAAAGGGGGGGACCCAACATTTTGCACACAAAATGTAGGGACGGGGATGCAAGGCATAACAAATGGCGACTATCTGGGACAAATGCCTTAGTGCATTTGAGAACCATAGAATCTTTGGTTAGCACAACTGGAACAAATCTGCCTCCCGGAGCATTTGACAGACCAAGAGTAGCATATCTGAGAGAACCCGACCAAACAAGAGTCAGTCTGTAGCCTTTCATTAGTGGTGTCGTGTGTGCTTTAGAAGGAAATAAAGCCAATGACCTTTGGGAGGAATAGAGAAGAGATACTAATCACATCGAACCAATCATCAATTTGCTCGTTTCTCCCCGGAGATCGGAGTTCTGTCCCGCTTTTTTTATTTCATTTGTTTCCAGGTGGGGAAGGCGGTACTTCTTCCACCATTGAGCCTAAGCTTAGCTAAATTCAAATGGTGGTACTTCTTTCACCTATCCACCTATATTTAGATATTTGAAGAGAGGATAAAACTCCAGACCCGGAAAATTTTTTGTTATATTCTCAAACGTAGGTCAACCAATTAGTACAATCGATCTACCCCTGGTGTGTCCAATTACTTGTTCCTTATATTATTTGTATTCACTGATTGCCAGACTCCCAGAGACAACACCCAATGGAGACTGCTCAAAAATGTGCCATGATCCGTAAAATGATCCCAGAGACCAGGTAGATTCCACTGTGCTAAAGATAGATTCTAAAGTTCACCATGCCGGAGGCATTGCACCAGAGGCCAAAGTTATGCGAAGCATTCCAATTCCTGCAAGATGGAACAAAACGCTGGGACTGAAAGAAAACCGAAAGAAAAAACAAAGACTGTCCTGGAGGACAGCCGACAGAACTATTTACAAGGGAGGGTATCTCGCAACGAGGCACCCGAAAGAGATATTTACAAGCGGAAATTTACATATAGTACAACTTTGGACAAAATTACCCTTATTCAAAGTAGTGTTTGAGAAAGTGTCCATTAATAGGCAACGTGACAGGTTCTCCAGTCAAGGTGTTAAGGCAGTAAGTGTTGGCCTCGCAGATTTTTGAAATTAATTATGGTCTGAGCCAGAGTCATTGGAACTTGGTATGCTTTCCTTTCTTCTCCCAGGCCTTCTCCCACAACAGGACTAGATCTGAGATCTGAAAAGCCTTGTATTGGGCTCTTCTGTCGAACCATCATTTTACCACTGCTTGATGATGCGCGAAATGTTCAAGTGCCGCGTCTCGCTGTTCTTCCATTTGCACCAGATTCAAAAGTTGAACTTCCACGATGTTGTCCCTGTTGTTGAATTCCTGCATAAACTATAAAATTGGGATCTGTAAGTTGACTGGGAATATCGGGTTCTGGCCATAAACTAGGTGAAATGGGGACGGCCCCAGGGTGGCCTTAATGCGAATGCGATCCGCCCAGAGCGCAAATTTCAACTTTTGATGCCAATCCCGGGGATTTTGTTCCAGCAAATATTTGATCACCTCAAGTAGGTTTTTGTTTGTTGATTCAGCAACGCCGTTCCCCTGGGGGTAATAGTTGCTGGAAAACTTCAATGTGATCTTCTGATTGTAGGTCCATTCAAGTAATTGTGCCGAAGAAAATGCCGGACCATTGTCACATACTAAAGAAAAGGGCATTCCAAATCTTGTGACGATGTTTTCTTCTAAAAACTTGATAACTACGTCTGCCATATTGTTTTTGCAGGGTATAGCTTCAGACCACTGAGTGCAATAATCAGTTGCAGTCAGAATATGTCGGTGATTGGCAGACAAGTTGGGATTGATTTTCCTGATAAAGTTAAATGCCCACTGGGCGAAGGGTCTAGCCTCGTAGACTGGTTGCAGAGGCATGGCTAGGTTACGCTCATGATGCACCACAGTTTGACAAGTATGGCATTTCCTAACATGAGCATAGACGTCTCTGAATATGCATGGCCAATAATATCTAGCCTGAAGTATCTGATGGGCAGTGGCATCAGCTGAACCATGCCCAGTTCCAAACTGTCCGTGGAATTCATCAATTATCTTCATAGCTTGGTCTCTGTCAATGCACCGGAGGTACACTCCCTCATAGTTTCGATGGTAAAGCGCAGAGTTTTTGATCATGAAATGGGCACTTTTCATCCGCAAGGCACGACGTTTGTGGGGAGGTAATCCCTCTGGGCATTTTTTGTTTAGCAGCAAGTACACCAGATCGGTATACCATGGGTCTTGAGTAATGGACTCCACTGTATAAGTCTGACATTCTATGTGGGGAGTCTCCTCTGCCATTGCTGGACTTAGTCCCTGGCCTCGAACTATTTTCATGGGCTGCATCTCTAATTCATATTCCTGGAGGATGGCCATCCATTTCCCCCGTCTCTCACCCAATTCACTTTGCATCAGTAGAGATTTGATGGCCTGGTCCAGAATGATAGCGTGTACTTTTCTCCAGAGAATATAATGCCAGAATTTCTTCACAGTGCGAACTAGAGCAAAGGCCTATTTTTCTAGTGATAAATACCAGACTTCAGCATTCTTAAAGGGGGAACTCATGAAGGCTATTGGTCATTCTTCCCCTTCAACCTTTTGGGTCAACACTGCCATGGTAGAATGCGGCAAAGCAAACAAGTAAATGTAAAACGGGAGGGAGTAGTCTGGACTAGCCAGGACAAGAGCCTCCGTTATGGTCTGTTTGATCTGGGAAAATGCCCGCTTTGCTTCAGGACTCCACTCAATTTTGGTATCCTTTTTCATCATCTCATTGAGTGGTTTAACTATTTCTGTGAATCCCATGATGAATCGTCGTACAAAGTTGATTTTTCCAAAGAAGGATCGCATTTCCTTTTTACTGCCAGGCATCTGTAAGTTCAGCAATGCTTCAACTCTATCAGGATCTATGGATATACCCTTCTTAAAGATGATATGCCCTAACAATTTCCCCTCGGTGACCCCGAATATGCACTTCTTAGTGTTGAGGGATATTCTGTACCAGCGACATCTCTCACAGATCTGAGCGAGGTGGGCAGGATGATCACGCCTGTCCCTGGAAAAGATGGTCAAATCATCCATATAGATGATTGTGCATCAGTTTATGAGGCCCTCAAATGCAATGTTCATGGCCTTTTAAAATGTAGCCCCCGCATTGATTAGGCCGAAGGGCATTCTTCTATACGCAAACATTCCCCACTTAGTGGTAAACGCTATTTTCTCTCTATCCTCATACTTGACCATGACCTGATTGTATCCAGAGTATCCATCCAAGAAAGACATCATCTGAGATCCATTTACTATCTGTAACACCTCATCCAATGAGGGGAGAGGGTGGTTATCTTTCTTGGAGGCCTTGTTTAGATTTCAGAAATCCACGCAAAGGCGGATCTCACCATTCTTCTTTCGCACAGGGACCAGGTTGGCAACCCACATAGTGTGTCAGATTGGGAAGATAATCCGAGCCGATAGCAATTTTTCTACCTCTTGACGAATTAGAGGCTCTATCAGGGGGTTGACTAGTCTTTTCTTTTGCCGAAAGGGCTTAGCGTCAGGTTTCAGGGGAATGGTATGGGTCATGATGGATGTGTCATACATTTTTAGATCTTCATAACCCCAGGCAATTACATCGATGTATTCTCAAAGAACTGCGAGAATCTTCTCCTTTTTCTCAGGAGAGTAGGAGGTACCAATGTGAATGATCTTCTCTTCACCGGGCTGACCAATGTTAACCTTTTCAAACTTTCCTCCCTCAAGGGAAGATGACACCTTCTCACGGGCCCAAGGGTTTGAGTCGAAGATCCGTTCTAATGCAACCATCCCCTTAGGGATGGTGTTGGTGGGAAAATCCATGATCCCATCATCTTCATCACCTTGCCCTATATCATTGTGGTCTCGTTCTTCCACTATCTGATCTTCAAAGACACCAACATTCTCCATGAAGGCCAAGATATGTTGATCATCCTCAAAAACTTGAAAGTGGGTGACATTATCTAGAATGGAGGGGGTGGGGACCATCTCAACTAAAAATCTCCAGAGTCGTGAGCCGGCCATTGGCTCAAGTGTGCTGGCAGAAATGGCTAGGGCATCCGGGACATAATTTCGGCGTCGGGGAATGAGATCAATGCCAAAGGCATCAAAATCCTCAATAAGGCTCCAAGCCTGGTTGCGGTATGTGGCCAGCCTTTTGTCATGACATGTGTATTGACTCCGGACTTGTTTAACAACCAACTCAGAATCACCAAAAGCCCGGAGGTGGGTGATTCCTTTCCTTAGCATGAATAGGAGTCCAAGGACCAAAGCCTCGTACTCCGTGACATTGTTCGTATAGTTTAACTATAGCCTGTAGGACGCGAGGAAGGATTTCCCTCATGGATTGATTAATTCTACCACGGCCCCATAGCCTTGTTTGGATCGGGACCCATCGAACTTCAGGGTCCACAAGTCATTGTTTGTAATCTGGGGCTGGGAAAAGGGGGGTTTCTTTGGATTGTCACCGGGAGACTCAGGGATTTTCTCCTGGACTACCGTCGTGACAATAGGATTTACCTCTGAAGGTGTTTAGACTTGGGTACTGGGTCTGGAAGAATCAGTTGTGCCTTCATTCCGAAAGGCATCAAGTTGTCGGTTAGCGACCGAGAGACATGGCTCACACTCAAGCTCTGAATGTTTTTGGTAGTGTACCCAGAACAAAGTGTCAGACAGGAGTGTGGTTGGGGTTGCCTCAGTGCCTTGTGAGTTGACTTCAGCTCTCACCTTTTTTTCTAATCCTTGGGCTCTCTGTAGCACGACGGGATCTTCTCCGGGGATAAAATTGAATGTTAAGATTTCAAGAGGGCGGTATACTCCCGAAGAAACCTCAAAAAAAAGGACTTCATTGACCCTCCCAACTTTGGTAAGGGCCTGTTTCATCCGGGGTTCTCTTTCTACCCGGATCTTGTTTGATTCTCCTTCCCACGGAAGCCATAGGTGGGTGAAGTCGGTAAAAAAATATCCATTTAAGGACTTAGACCAATTCCAACTTAGTAACATCCCATAAGTCTCTAGGATATCCACCACTTAGATGTCAATAATGCTGGCTATTCTGGGGTCCTGGATAAGGTGTATCCGAACGTTCTTCAATTCCCCCACCATTTTTATAGCAGTCTTATTCAGCTGGATTACTGCGCCATTAGATAGGGTGGGGTGGAGTCCGAGCCTCTGAAAAATGGACAAGGGCATGATATTACCCGAAGCTCTGAAATCTACTAGGAAATTATGTATATTTTTGCCATAAATGTTCAGGCCTAGTAGGAAAGGAGGATCCTCATTATTTCCCTGGAAGACAGCCGCATTAGCATCTTCAAAGGAGATGGTCTTGGGTGGGCGGCTAATGGCCTCCGGGTTTTCTAAGAGCTTCAGAAGAGACTTTTTCTGCTCAGGACAATTTAGCAAAACCTCCATTAAGGTCATGGAGGTGGTGGTCTGTTCTAACACCTTTGTAATATCGAACCTTCCTCTCGGGAATGGGTGACTTTCCTCGGTGAGGTCCTTCGCCTGGTTAGAGCTGGGACCTTTTGGAGGGACGGGTCGATCATTCGCGTTGCTCTGGGGAGGAGGAGCATCCTTGGTAGGAGGTTCGGGCGTGTAAGCTGGTCCTTTACCCACCTGACTCTGAGTATTGTACGGGGTCCGAGGGTTGGTAAAGGCATTGGCCTCAAAGGGTAGAATGGATTCATCAAAGAACCCTGGCAATTTAGATTCTTCTTCATCTTCCCCGAAAGTTTTGAAGAAAATGGTGTCACGGGTGAAGGCACTGTGGGTTTATTCTTGGGCAGGGGGCTCCGGGGGAGCGGTATCGTGCGATTGTTGCCTATCCAGCTGGGAGATCATTATGACTCTCTCCAAAGTGGCACAATTCACCTTGTTATGTGAACCCATGTTGTGTAGTCTACACCAATTAGTCATGGGCTGGAAGTCTGCGACCGGTGTAAAATGGGATGGTCCAACACCATTTTGGTTGGCGCTTTGGTTCGAAGGTGGGCCTCCGGTGTTAGCATTATTGTTCCACTGCTGATTGGGCCTAGGCCCGTTGTTAAAGTTTCTTTCTCCAGCATTATTGTTTCATTGGCCGGAGAAGATATTTCCCCTCTAGGAATTTGAATTCTGGGGTGCGTAGGACCCCGCCTTCAGTTGACCCATGTCCATAGTCAAAGTGGACAGCATTCGCCGGAAGGATTCGACCTTGGTAGTCAACTGAGTGTTAGCATCACAATGTGACAGCTGTGGTTGTTGTTAGCTTCCCGGGAAGGCAGCAGTATTAGCTGGAGTCGAGGGCGGCAGTCCTCCGGTCGCAGACGACTGGAAGAAAGGCACTCTGGACGATTGTGTTTGAGTCTGTTGTGTCTGCTAAGGTTGATTCCAAGGGAAGACTTTCAGACTCAACATTATCTGGGTCTGGGCTGGGTAGACATATCGTGCATGTTAGTCTATCAAAGGTAGCAGAGGATTCACCGCCATTGAGGGGGCACATATTGCCAGATTGGGATTATATCCACCGACATATGCGGTTCTGCTAGGGATCATATTGAAGGGTGCATTCTACCCAATCCCGCCCGGGGATTTATTGAGACCACGAGACAGCTCTAAGGCCAGGTTGTAAACTTTTACCAAAGTGTCCCTGTCACCCACAGCAGTTTTTCTCCAAAGGAGAGTGGCAACAAATGGGTCTATTGCATTAAGATAGGTCTATATAGTCACATCTGGGGATGGAATCAAGGGGCCCGTGCACCGCTTCAAGGAACACTGGAACCTATGGTTGAATGCTGCAAGAGGTTCATTGGGTTCCTTTCTAATGGAGATGAACTAGCTGTGGGACCAAGCAGGGTCCACGTGCACACAAAAGGCAGTCAGGAAGGCGTCCTCCATATCCTGCCAAGTGTTTATGGAGTTGGTAGGCAAGTGCAAGTACCAGTTCAACTCACTTTGTCCTAGGGACAAGCGAAACATCTGAGTCACAACATCCTCATGTTAGATCC
Organism: Thuja plicata; assembly: GCA_018584345.1. NCBI lineage: Eukaryota > Viridiplantae > Streptophyta > Pinopsida > Cupressales > Cupressaceae > Thuja > Thuja plicata. The sequence goes on along the minus strand of MU226588.1, from coordinate 1,060,864 downwards.
AGTGTCGGTTCATGGCATCTTTGTATTCCTGTAGGTGTTCTTCTGCGGTCCGTGAGCCTAACTGCTCATATCGCGGGCAAATCTTCTCCGAGTGAGAGGGTAAATCATTGGTTGCGCTCGAAAAAGTGCCCATTGGGGACCCAAAATTTCTGAAATATGTAGCCATTAGGGGAACTATGTGTTGGGTAGTTTGGGTACTGGTTCCCGAGATCGTCTGGGGAGTTTGAGTATTCAAGGGTATAGTAGACCCCCAGACAATAGTGGCTGGTAGGACTTTCGATGTCCGCTTCCTTCGAGCAGGAGGCTCGAGTTTGACAAACCTTCCGGGCTTCAGGGAAGACCTAAGGACTCTTTCAAATCTAGCTGGGGAAAAGGACCCAATCCCACTAAAGGCTTGTCTCCTAAAACTACAACTCGGGGAACCCTCGGGAGGTGTAAAATCATAATCTCTAAGAGGGGATGAGTTCATGCCCTCCTTCTAGCTCCAGTTTTTTTTGACGGGGTTTTGCTGACTGGGTCCGCCAACAGTCATAACTTGTCACCGGGTTCCGGGGAAATTGACCAACTCCACCTGCAAAGGTTGTCTGGGGAAATAAATCCTCTGAGCCTTCAAGCACCTGGGTGTCAGGTCACGACGGTGCGGTGCTCGGTTGGGAGAGGTGACTATTTTCGAGGGAGATAGCTGGTTACTTCAACTCATTCTCCCAGAGATTCAATATAGTGAGGGTTTCCCAAAGCATTCTACACTTAGCAAATAAAACGAAAAAGATCCTGCAGGGTTAGAAACATTTCATCTAACTATAGTCATGCTGAAATGTCTGGAACATCAACAATACTCTGAAAGACTACACTAAATACCGAAGAAATACACAACCATTAGTTAGCATTTTATCAGTAGCGAGAATAAAGGGGCGCTAATATACTTTAACATATTCAGAGTAAAGGACATACAGAACATTAAAATATGAAATACCATTAACTCAGAAGTAGGGACGTTAACAATATCATTGCCATGAATCCTTCCTTCTTCATTAATATTTTTTTCAGCAAGCACTGGTGCATGATACAATGGTTGCTCTAGGGGAGCAGTTAAATAATAAGAACAGAACAATGGAGCATTGAGCTCTGCAACTTAAACTCAAGAATTACTTTTTCTATTGATATGGACAACAAAATCATCAATTTTGCCGACCCTTGGAAATGGGTCGATCTGCCTATTTATACAACTCTCTAACCCTAACCCTATTTCATTGTGCTTCAATAAAATATAATATCTGGGGGCCGGTACTACCTGCACCACCCTACAAAAGACCTGGAGATGGAATAGGTCTACCACGTCAGAAGAAGAAGACAAGAATATACATCGAAAGAATCGGTCTCGAGAAGAGAGCTAGAGAAGAGAAGGTAGAAAGTAGGTCCCCCGGGGACTGAGACTACATGCCTCATAAATGGAAAATGTGGCACCCTGTCTCCAACATGCCAGGTGTACCTTTGAATGGCACCTTGAGAAGACCACCCTGTCAGAAACCAACTGTCGAGCCAATGCCTCTTGATGTGCCCAACTACCTTTTGATAGTCTTTATTAACCACCTTTGAAAATGACCGGTCGGCCTCGAGGGCTGGGACACAGATCATTTTAAAGAATATAAAATTTTGGATCTGGGACTCCAAGATCCAGGGACTTACATCCCCAAAATAATAAAGAATATTTAATGCTCAAGTTTTCCTAGCTCCCGGAGAACGCTCAAGGCTGTTTATTATCACTGAAGGCCTGAAGGAGGCAAAAAATACCGTCTTCATCAATCTTTTTTAGGCTGGCCCTTCTGTATCTTCCCACTTCAACTTGTTCTCCCAGGTCCGGAACATTATTTCTGAATTCATCCACCATCCTTGCGGCGTCATGGCCCTTTAGCACCATTTCGATTAGTTTTACCATCTGGGCCCCATCCATCCCCTATGGAAATTGATACCGAGATGCCATCATTTCATCAAAATTCCCCAAAACTGTCTCCTCGGGGGTATAAGTACCTGTACTAAGGGGATCAACCCCGGAAGCCTTTATTATAAAAGACTTATATAAATTAGAAGAATTCTTCACTGTATTTACCTTTTCTTGTAAGGACTCTACCAGTTGCTTGGTTACCTCCAATGTGAGGTCCAGTCTGGAGTGCTGAGTCCTTACGAAATCAAATGATTCCTCACCCAAAATTTTGGATTCAAAAATTATATCTTCTCCCAGGGTGAGGAGCTCTTCAAGCTCTGCCTTCCACACCTGGTAATTCTCAGCGTCACTCTCCCATTGCTCAATTAGCGCTTCTGCCTGGAGAATAACCTGCCAGGCCGTATATAGATCTGGGAGAGTGGACACTAGGAAACGTCGGGTTTTTTCTATCTGTGAAGTGACCCATTCATCTTTTGCTTGGGCCTTCTTTTTCATTACTCACAGGGAGTCTATGTCACTCTGTGATAATTCCTCTGATGTGGAGGTTTGTGGAGGGGCGGCGTTGATGGGTCTAGCCAACTCAGTAAGCAATCCCATAAGGTTTGCGTTCTTCTCTTTCTCCACTTTGAGCCTCTGGGCCTCTTTTTCATATCGGGCCTTCACTGCCCTTGTTGCCTCCTTCAGCAGGTCTACTTCACCCTACTTTCCTCTGTTGCCCAAGGATACCTCTGCAATATTGTAGTCTGCGGGATCCGCGGTCACTTCATCAGCATCTGGGGGAGGGGTTTCCACCACTGCAATTGCTTCTCTGCCCAGCCCAGTTCGTAGGGTATGAACTGTCCGGGCCTTCTTCACTTTTGGCGGGGCCTAAGCCAAGGCCATCATCTCGGCCAGGGAGAGAGGGATCACCAGAGTAGATTAGGATTTTCTTTTCTTGCTTTCCACCAGCAACGGAGGTGGGAGAGGTGGCCTTCCTGCCAGAGTGTGTTCTTCATATTCTCTCCTGGTATCTGGTGGTGGCTGCTCCTTTTCAACATATGCTTCCACTATTCCTCTCCCTGCCGGAACCTCTTCTTCAGCAACATTCTCTGTAATTTCTGTCTCTTCAGCCTGGCCCCGGATGTCAATTGATGGGTCTGGACCCTAGTTGGCTTCCTCAGGGATTTCCTCTTCATGCTGCTCTTCTTCTTCTTCCTCATCTGTCAGTAGTAAGGGAGGTATCAGGCCAAGATTCAGAGTTTGGGCCGCTGTGATTACCTTCCTGAAGGTTTTTCCCGGGAGTGGCACTTGGAATGCAGCGGCTAGGGTTACGGCTGCTCCCGAAGGTCCGGGTCTGGGTTCCCCAGTGGATGCCTTTTGTTCACTCAGTTGTTGTTGGTCCACTTCCAGACCTTGCACTGCCTGAGCCCCTGAGACAATCTCCAGTTTTGATTGTTCTGTTTGCTGCTCTTCTTGTTCTACAGCTTCTTGTTCTAGGTCCTGTAGGTCCACAACCTCTTGTTCCTTTTCTGGGACTTCCGTCTCTGCTTGCGTGTTGCCCCCTTGAAAATTTATGAATTCATCGGCTGTAAATAAATCAAAATCCTCTTCCAGAGGGGGACTGGCTGGGACCTCCGCCTGTTCTGTCTCTTTCTCCAGTTCTGGGGAACTAGAAGAAAGGATTTCCACTTCTTTGGGGAGGGATGCCTTTGGCGCTAGTTCTGCCTTTGGCTGCTAGATGTGCTTTCTCTTCCTCTAGGTAACTAAAGGTGGACCTGCATCGGCTATTGCCACCGCTTCCATGGGATCCACCCCAGTCGCCTTCATCATTAAGGCTGCCAGCGATGAGGAGGAAGGGGGACGAATTAGTCCTGACATGAGTGGGGGAGTGGCCAGCCTCGTCATTAACTACTCCCTCCTTTGCTGGGAGGCTACCATGGATTGCTAGATTTGTTCTTGTATAGGGGTCTGCTATGCGGAGGGGGTTGCAGCTATCCCCTTTCCTTTGTCTGCACCCTGTGCAGAAGTCCCGGCCCCCGGAGTCAATCTAGGCACTGGCTGTGGTGTTACTTTTGGTATCGGTCGGGGGACTTGGCGTATAATCCCAGGGCACACCCTTTTAAAATATGCGTGACTTTTCTCAACTATTTTCTGAGTGAATTCCTCAATTGTGTGCTCTTTCTGGATGGCCCAATTTATTGTCGGCAGTGCCATTTTATCGATCCCCTTCTCCTTGTACTGGGGATCTGCGGTGGGGGCGGTGTCTGAGAAGCCCGCTGGGAACCTCTGGGGCTTTAGCTCCTGCATCATTCCAGCCATCATTCTATCATAGTGCTAGCTTTGCACATCCACGTCATCCTGGCAATCAGCCCAGAAGTCTTCCATGTGTGCGTGGTGGGGCTCCGAAGCCCGGGCAGTGCCGTCGCAATTCTGCCATGCGAATCAAAGTTCTTCCGCGCCAGATAAAATTCTTGCAAGTTATAACATTTCAGCTCATTGTCTGCCTCCTTTGCGGTGGCCAGACTGTAGGTGTAGTTCCCATAGGAGATTGGGAATGAGACATTAGGGACCTTCTTGTGGGCCAAGAAGGCATGCAGCTCCATCATTTGTCGGCAATATTCTAGCAGCACGATCTTGTCCCTATAATGCTTGGGCAACAAGTAGGGTTTCCCGGAGAAGCCGGTGACCCTAATGTATGTATGCTAGTGGAATTGGATATAGTAGTGCCCATAACTACTAACCAACTTCATCGCCTCAGTAGATAGGCGGTATTCGGCATCCCAAGTGGGCGTGAGTAGATGGTAATAAACAAATGAATCGTTTACCCGACAGTAACTGGGGAAGCTGGCCTCCCATTAGATCTGTGGGAAATGATCCCATGGTGCTTTTTGTCTCGGGCCAAATCTGAGGATGCCATCTGTTAGTAGGCCATTGGAGTGGGGCCTCTGTTGGGCCAAAGCCCAGAAAACATAAGAAGTCATATAGAACTTCTTCTTCTCATTCAACTGCCAGAACTGGGAGTCGACATGATTGGAGATTATTGTCGCCCAGTCAAAGAATTCTCCTTTGGTGGAGATGCTGAGGAGAAAATAGTACATCCATTTTGCAAATTCCTAGGCGGAGGGTTGCCCGAAGACCCGGGCCAATGCTATCATCCCCATCTGGATGCTCTCCTTGAATTCAGAGCGGGGGATATCTATCTTCATTCTCTTTGGGTCCCTCTTCAAGACCTTGAGCCATTTGGTGTTTATGTACACCCGGGCAACATCTTCTAATTGAGCGAATTATTTCAAGGCATCAGTCCTTGTTACCACCGCGGCCCTATCAAATTGTGGGATGCCCAGGCCTGCTTGGAAAGTGACTGGGTCGAGGGACACCAGTGGAGTGGGGAATCCCGTGGGTTCTGTGGCTGCGAGCATGACAGCCCAGACAGAAGGATTGTAGTTGGCTGCCAATGCTAAGATAAGCTCTGGGGACTACACGGAGCATGGGAAGCAAGCTGCCCGGAGGATTCTGGAACCGCCGACGTTGATTGCGAGTTTATCTCTAGCCTGTCGCTGGATGTGCATTACCTTTACCAGGGCCTGCATTTCTGCCCAAGTTCTGACGCTGGCGTCAGTCATTAGTTTCACTTTGCACTCAACCTTTGAGCACACAATCTCATTGTCTTGCACAAATTTCATGGTGAGGGGCAGCTTTGCCAAGGCCTTCTCTATCTTTGACTTTTCTACTGCCCCAGTCTCTGTTGTGGTTGGTAATTTCAGACTTCTGGGAGGAGATGATGTAGATGCTTCAGACATGGTTGGAAGTTGAAGTCTGAACCTGCGAGACAAAGCGACCATCAGAATATTTTATTAAAATAAAAATAGTTACTCTGGGGTCTGGAGATCTCACCACCGCGTTGTTTGCTTTTTCTGAAAAGTTAGTTTTTCACAAAGGTATCTGAAAAGCAAAACACATCAAAAACTTAGGATTTTCACATCTCCGGGTCTGGAAAATTTTATCACTCTTGAAAAAGACATAGGATGGGTGGTGGTAAGAGGCCCGAGGCCCAGAGAAATGACCGTTAGCAAGGAAGAATACGAAGGCGGGTCCATGTGGGCGCCACGTGCGTTGGCATTAATTGGATGTGACGGCGATGATGGCGGAGCCAACTGTTCGAACGTGCGAAAAGGGAAAGCCACTTGGCTAGAAGTAATTACACATATGGGAAATAAATGAGGCTCTGACAGCCTTGATGGAGGAGAGAGAAAACTGCCTATTTGAAACTGACCGAGAGCTGAGTTTCAAATAGGTGGTTTTTTGCCTCGAAGCAAGGTTGGAGGTGAAAAACCAGTAGCAAAAGTGACTCAACCAACTTGTCGAGCCACCTGGAAGGATACACACAGAGTTGAAGGATATATACATGGAAAGGAGGGTATATACAATGGCTATCTATAGATATGTTCATACATACACAAATATACACACGGGATGACTCCCGCAGGAAAACCAGACAAGGCAGGAATGGATATATACAACCATTTACATTATGTACATGCTATTTATAGACTTTACAGGAAAATAGCCTTTGCACAGAAGGCGGACAACCTTCTGGCAGAGCCGACCCACCAACGAGCGGCAAAACCAGAAGACAAAAGAAAGACACGATAGAGAAACAAAGCAAAATGAAAACCAAACCAGGCAAACCCAAAGAAAACCAAAAAATGAAAGCAAAACAGAGAAGAGGGAAGCAGAAGCACCAACCTGAAAATGCAGAAGGCGGAGGAAAGGAAAGATTACCAAGAGAACTCTGCAACAACTCAAATTGTCAGGCTGTCAAGATCACCACCACGAAGCACTTGCATATGTCTGAGAATAACAGAAGGTGTTAATATTTGATTATCACAAATTTCTCTGTAAATGCTCTGCTAATCGCTCTATTTCGCTCCAAGTGCTCAAAGGTTTTAAACGCGGTAAATGTGAAAATGACAGGTAAGTCAATTTATACCCGTGGTAAAAAGTAATCTTTCTCCTTTCGGAGATTTCAGGTCAGGTGAAACCTCTGGACTCCAGGCCCAGAGATTTCTTACAATGATATTCCTAAGAACATCATGGCAAAGAATCCCAGAGTCCAGAATCTGGCTTCCGACACAAGACAACCTCTGGGACCAGAATCCCGGAGGAGAAAACCAAACCATGAAGACAACACACACCGGGAAGAAAACCCCAGAAATAGAAGGCAAAAGGAAAAGAGAGAAGGAAAAGCCGCAGCAAAGAGAAAAACAAAAGAAAAAAAGGCAGGGGACCCAACATTTTGCACACAAAATGTAGGGACGGGGATGCAGGGCATAACACACTATAGTGTTCTTCACCTACTCTTAGATATCCTTCATGGTTTGAGTGAAGTCTTCAAAATGAACACTCCTAGAATCCATGGCTCCAAGGTCTCTAAGGTCACATACACCCCTTGGGTGCATCCCATAAACAACTTCAAATGGGCTTCTACCTATTTTTTTGTTAACATTGTCATTGTATGCATACTCTACTTGGGGAAAGACCACATCCCATGTCTTCCCATACTCCTTGGTTAGGCACCTTAAAAAATTTCTAATCACTCTGTTAACCACCTTAGTTTGGCCATCAGTCTGAGGATGGTAAGCTAAACCAAATGACAACTTGGTACATAATCTACTCCACAGTGTTTTCCAAAAATGGTTCATGAACTTAACATCCCTATCTGATACAATAATTAGGGGTAGTCCATGGATTCATACAACCTCCTTAAAGAACAAGTGTTCAATTTTAGTAGCATCATTTATAGTCCTACAAGGTATAAAATGACCCATCTTACTAATATGTCTACCACAACATAAATGTTGTCATGGCCATGCTTTGTCTTAGGTAACCCTACAATGAAATCCATGCTAACACACTCCCATGGTCTATTAGGGATTGGAAAATGTTGTCACAAACTTGCATATCTAGCTCCTCCTTTTTCTTTCATGCACACTACACACTGTTCAACATACTTGGTTACATCTCTCACCATCTTTGGCCAATGGTAAAACCTTTGAAATAACTCTAGGGTTTTGTTCACACCAAAATGGCCACTCAAGATTCCATTATGCTTTTCCTGAATGATATTTTCTCTCATTCAACCCTTAGGAACACACAATTGGTTCCCCTTAAATAAAAACCCACTCTACAAGGAAAAATCAGAAAGTTGACTATGAAAGTGATTCTGAAAATTAGAGCATATCTTATAGGCTTCACCAAAGTCTTCATCTTCTCTATAGAGGTCTTTGAAACTCTCTATCCCAATGCTCTTCAATTGAACTTCTTGAATGGTTAGAAACCTTCTGCTTAGGGCATCTGCAACCTTGTTCAATTGTCCCTTCTTGTGCTTTATTGTGAATGTGAATGCTTGAAGGTATTCCATCCACTTCAAATGTCTCTTATTCAGCTTCTCTTGTGTGTTTATATAGCTCAAGGCCTGGTTGTCAGTAAAAACCACAAATTCTTTGGGTAAAAATTATTGTCTCCACTTCCTAAGACACTAAACCAAAGCATATAGTTCCAAATCATAAGAAGAATATTTCTTCTTGGCTTCATTTATCTTATCATCGAGCAAGGCTACTGGCCTACCTTCTTGCCTTAACACACCCCCTACTACCATCCCACTTGCATCACACTCCAAAGTAAACAATTGATCAAAACTAGGGAGTCTAAGGATAGGTTGTGTTTCTACTTGCTTCTTCAACATTTCAAATGTTTTCTCTTCTCCAGAAGTCCATCTAAACTTAGTCTTTAGACCTATTGGTAAATATATTTGTCCTTTCTTACTTCCTAGGAATATGACTCTTAGTGCCCAAATTATGAACAATATCTGATTACAACAGTTGAAAAGCCATTCTCTGATTGTTGGCTTTTCTCTGAATTGGTAGGTACAACTCCCTTTTGGAATGATATGCAATGAATTAGGTTTTGATTCTAAACTAACATGGGGTATTCTCTTAACCTGAGAGCAGAAGAGGCAAACTAAATTAAGCCTAAACAGAACTTAATCCAGGCAAGGAGAGCTTTCTAATCTATGAACTAAGTTGTAGAACTCACAAATCCTATGAATTCATACACTCAGCATAAACTAATCTATAGCTACTGCTAACAAAGAATGAAATGATGAAAAATTCTAATGAATCCTTCTACAAATATCCCATAGCACATCCTACTGAGGTTCATTCACATCCTCAAAACAAAGGAATGAAACATCTTTTCCTTCCTACTGCAATTCAAATTAAGAAAAAGAAATCATATCATTAACAACTTCTATTTATCTCTTCTCTGAATATCCCACAGCACATCCTACTGAGGTTTATTCACATCCTCACAAAAAAAGAATGAAACATCCTTTCCTTCTTAATGTAACTTAGATGAAGAGAAAGAACCATCTAATTAACAACTTCTAACTAATTGGAACAGAAAATCATTGACATAAAACACTCTTCAATTGTCTCTATAACATCAAGTATCTTACACCAAAAATTTGCTGACCTTTCATTAATCTTTCAGTTTCATACATATAGAGCCAGGGGATGACCGTTACAAAGGAAGTTTAATCGGTTCATCTCCCTCTAAATGACAGATGGAAATAAACCGCTTCTGTTGCTAACTAATTGCAAGGGAAAAGAAATGGAAAAGACAAGGGGAAATTAAATCATTTGGCCTCCTTTCCTTTTTCTATCTTTTCCTGATAAGTTTTGGTAGCAACCACTATTGGAACTAACTCTTCATGTCTGGGCACGTAGACATTGGTATATATTAAGAGCCACTGGGTGTGATCTTTAGCCACCTTCTTCGTTGCGTTTAACTTCTTCGGCAGCTCTTCCATGGCCATGTGTATGTGCCCGCTTAGCTTTTGCAATTCTGTAGCTCTGTTCGTGCCACTTGCAGACACATCAATAAAACTATCTAAGTACTTAGAGAAATTCTCTTTCATCATATTGACATCAACTAACACCTTCTTTTGGCTGCTAGTTTGGGATTCTATATGGAGTTCCCTTATTAGCTCAAATCCCCTCTTCTGGATTTCACTTATTTTATTCTCTGTTTCACTAAGTCCTTTTTCTACGGATAGTATCATTTCAGACCTAAACAATATACTTTTAAACCATTCAGCTATAGGCTCACTTCCTGTTGATAGAATTTTCACCTCTATGGCTTCTTTCCCTTTCATTTGTAGGATCACCTTCAAGAGGGCACCGCATTCGTCACTCTTCGCTCTTTCTCCTGCCAGAGCATTACTGTTTGTAAGAATGTTTTCTATTTCTTTCTCCAACCTTAGAATATTGATCCCAATCTATTCTATAACAATAATCCCATCTTCTCTAACCTTTTCAATCCATTCTTTACTTATCTAGCTGAAGTGCCTATCTTCCTGGAGTTGATAAATAAGAGCTTGTACTTCGGTGGCCGTGGGGTTCTTTGTCACCGTCACTCCAGAGATGGTTGCTAGAGGAGACACCAATTGTCGGATGAATTGATTCAATTCTTTAATCTCTGCCTTCATTCTTACTTTGGAAGACTTCAGGCTCTCTAATTGTTCTTCAATGACTTCGTTGGTTGACTTCCACAGACCAACCTTGGTATCATGCCTTGCGTCACCGAGGTCTATTGAATGCAGTGTAAAATCATCAATAGCCATATCCTCCAATCTGCCCTCTTTGTTGGGCTTCACTATCTCCATGGTCAAGTGACTTGTGGCTGGATCGTGGCCTAATATTGACATTGACTTCTGCTTCTTGGCTTGGGCCAGTGCTGATCCAGACTGTACCGCAAGGGAAATAGTATCTTTTGCTGGAGTACTCTCATCTTTCCTTCATTTCTTCCTCTCCAGGGTGTCTTCGAGCCATGACTTAGTGCTTATTACTTGGGATGCAGCCCGTAGTGAATCAAAGCTGAACATCTTCCTTTTAACTGGGGTGGCTGCTACTGTAGGTGTGGCAAAAGGATTTTTTGGGACTTGAGGGACCAACTTCGGAGAGGCTTGGCTTGTCTCGGCGGTCTTCTTAGCTGCTCCGTCTGATTTTGAAGACTCACTACTACTACTCTCTCCATCTCCCAAATCCACAATTTGCACTGGAGAGCTATCCATGGGTAACAATGTTACACTCATAGGAGTGCTAGGACTAGGATGAGGCAAAGGCACTGGGGTAACATGAGGAGATGAAACCGGAGTAGTGTGAGGAGTAACTGCACTATCTTTTGGTTCTTCTGCCTTCTTCTCCTCTTCTTTCTTATCTTCCATTTGGGTCCCAATCACTGGTCAGGAACCATCATGGCAGGTCTTATCCAATGGAATGCTCTTGTCTGGCGGTTGGTCACCTCCTCCCGCAGGTTGAGCAGGTCCTTGAGAAATTGTTGACATCACACTTGTAGTGGTCCCCTGAGTGGAGGAGGAAGCAGCCACTGATGGAGATGCTTGAGTAGATGTATTTCTTGTTCATTTCTTTTTAGCTGTCCATTCAACCCATTTTCCTGTTCTCTTGATAATTTTTGCCTTCATTGTCTCTACGTCCTCCGCGACTTCTCCACTAGGCTCAGAACTGATGGAGGTGTTTCTAATTTTAGTCAGATAAGTATTGCTATACATATTCTATCCATCATCTTCAATTCCTTCAACATCCAGGTTAATACCATATGTCTTCACCTACTCAACTGTGAACCTGGCAAAAGCACAGTCACGGCTTTCAAATTCATCTTTGTAGTCAGCAAAATAATCTTCAAAGTTGGTGATGTGCCTGACTGTGCTTCCAATCTGTAATACATCTCTTGCATAGCCTTTGGGGTCGAACATAGGCCTTATCACCCCATATTCTTCCAGGTGATATCTGGTTTCGAATGTTTCAGCATGTTCTTGGCATCTGAATGGGATTCGCAACTGAAATCCCCGACGTTCATAGGGAATTCATACCCTTTCTTTCTCAAGCTTGCACTCAACAGGTTCATGTGCACTGCTTGTCTCACCATTTCAATCAGTACGATCATATCACTTGGATATCTTGGCAGCTTCAAGGGGAATCCATCAAAGGCTGCAAGACGTAGATAGGAAAATGATGAGAAATGAATGAAGAAATTCCCAAACTGGCTAATGGCCTCCATCGCTTCTGGGCTGAATCTCTATTCAGGGCGTCCCTGCAATTCCCTGCAAATTCTCATAGTGAAAGCATCATTCACTCAGACATAATCTCCATAGCTATTATGTAATTGCAAACATGGGTAAAATTCATAGCATTTAACATTATTTGGGAAATCTTCCAATCTCGGAAGACCCGGCCATATTTGCAGTGATGCCAACATATAGATGAGAAAAGAAGACATATAAAATGTATTGTAGAACTTTGCAGCACAGAGGGCATTGGATAGATTTTCACTTACCTCCTGAGCCCAATTGACATATTGTGTACCTGAGCATATTACTTGTACTATGAAGAAGTAATGCTCAATGAAATTTAGGGCTTTGACTTCACCTCTCATTCTATGATAGAGCACCAAAATATCAATAATTTTGGGCTTAAGGTCCGATCCAAATAGAGTCTTTGGCACCTTTCCTTTAGCGCCTCGCGGCTTCTGAAACCATGAGTGCATAATTTCTCTCCTCCACACCATTTTCTTTGTAGAAAACTCAGAAGCCGCATGCGATACTGTTAAGTTGGAGAATTCATCCCACTCAGGTACCTGGAAGTAATTCACCACTGTCTGACGATCAATAGATAGAAGCACTGTGTCATCTGGTAGTATAATCTGTCTGGTGTCCGGGTTGTAATGGTTGATACATTCGTATATCAATTTCGGAGCTTGGGTGGTCACTGGAAACCCTGCCGCTTCAATCAAGCCACTTTCTCTAAGCTTCTCTGTTATGGGATGAATTGGCTCTGCTTTCAGTCTTTTCTGGAGATCATGTATGTCATAAAAGCACAGAGAAGTATTTATGAGATTCTGTAGAGTGGTTTTAATGTCGTTCAATCCGTCAAAACTGGTGAACCTAGTAGCCATTTTGCTATACAATAATAAGGGCCTTCAAAAACACAAGATATAGAGCTCCCAGTTAAGATGCTATGAATGCAAATGGGTTGGGCAGAATAATTGAATGGCAGCAAAGAAGAAACAGTGATTTAAAATACTATTCACATTTCTGGCTTTATAGAAATCTAAATGTCACCGTTGATTTTCAGCATTCGCGCCACACGAATGAATTTATGAATAAACCCGTTAACACCATAAATGAGAAGCCCTAACGGATACCTTGAAGTCTTTTCACTATTCCTGTTGCCCTAACGGAAACATTTTCATTAACTTCACTTACTTTTCCATTTTCCTTGAGCTTGCGGAAAATCATAAATGGGGTACTCCACTTAAAAGGATTCCGCTTAACATAAGACTACATTTCTTTCATTTGCGGAAAATCCCTCTATGAGTGAGAACTCCACCACGGAGAAAGCAATTTTCCATTCTCTGCCAATGCTATCCTTTAGCTTCCCGAACCAACATTAAAACATTTCTTTCTTACTCAGAAAATTGAAAAAGTGCTTCAAAAACCCATTGTGGGGTCCACCACAATGCTCCTTTTTTTGCCTTTGCAGAAAATTACCTTCATAGGTAGAATTCCACCACGGAGAAGCTAAATTCCAATTCTCCGCCTTGAGTGTTTCTTGATTCCAAATTTCCTTTTAACTGTTCCCTGGATCCATTTCTATGCTGAAGGTAATAATTTCACTATCCATGACCATTTCTTTCCATAGCAAACTTGTAAGCAAATTGCCATCCATACTTCGTGGAAAATCAACTTCGCAGGTAGAAACCCGCAGTGGAGAAGATGATTTCCGAAATCCCGCAAGCCTTTAATTTGATGTTGAATGAAGGATTTCGCCGATGATGAATTGTTTCACAAGGATCACAAAGACATGAGAGAATATCCATCGGATTAGGCACTAGGCTACCCGCGGACTTATCATGTGTGAGGGAGAAATCCACCCGGCTAAGGGAATGCAGGGGGAGAAGGGAAAAATAGAAAATTTGATGAAGACTCCCAATGACCTAAAGGGAAAAGACCTAGACTCAAATGCGATTAAACTTCACTAAGATGCAAAACTTCCACTTTTCTGAAATGACTACATGTTTAAAAGTGGAGGCAACAGCTGGCTTCGATTGGGGACTTGGGTAGATTATACCCAAGTGAGGGACCCAGTATCTCTGGTTTCGCAAGGAAGAACAAAAGGCAGCAATGCGGGAACACCAACAAAAGCAAGCAAAATAGGAAAGGAACAAAAGCAAGGGAAAGGAAACTAACCTAAGGAACACAAAGCAACAGAACAAAAATATGGTACATTACAGGGGTTACCTGTTTTCAATCTGCCATTTGATAAAGCTTCAAATCTTGACCATTGAAGGTCAGTGGTAATACTTCACCATCCCGGTACGCCAGTTTGAAAGAATTGTTATCAAATACCTGATGAATTATGAACGGGCCTTTCCACAGGGAAT
>MU226588.1:1015294-1032089 GCA_018584345.1 Thuja plicata | reverse complement strand
ACCAGAATATCAATAATTTTGGGTTTAAGGTCTGATCCAAATAGAGTCTTTGGCACCTTGCCTTTAGCGCCTCACAGCTTCTAAAACCATGAGTGCATAATTTCTCTCCTCCACACCATTTTCTTCATAGAAAACTCAGAAGCCGCGTGCGATACTGTTAAGTTTGAGAATTCATCCCGCTCAGGTACTCGGAAGCAATTCACCACTATCTGATGATCAATAGATAGAAGCACTATGTCATCTAGTAGTATAATCTTTCTGGTGTCTAGGTTGTAATGGTTGATACATTCGTATATCAATTTCGGAGCTTGGACAGCCACTGGAAACCCTGTCGCTTCAATCAAGCCACTTTCTCTAAGCTTCTCTATTATGGGATGAATTGGCTCTGCTTTCAATCTTTTTTGGAGATCATGTATGTCATAAAAGCACAAAGAAGTATCTGTGAGATTTTGCAAAGTGGTTTTAATGTCATTCAATCCATCAAAACCGGAGAACCTAGCGGCCATTTTTCTATACAATAATAAGGGCCTTCAAAAACACAAGATATAGAGCTCCCAGTTAAGATGTTATGAATGCAAATGGGTTGGGCAGAATAATTGAATGGCAGCAAAGAAGAAACAGTGATTTGAAATACTGTTCACATTTCTGGCTTTGTAGAAATCTAAATGTCACCGTTGATTTTTAGCATTCGCACCACATGAATGAATTTATGAATAAACCCGTTAACACCATAAATGAGAATCCCTAACGGATACCTTGAAGTCTTTTCACTATTCCCGTTGCCCTAACGGAAACATTTTCATTAACTTCACTTACTTTTCCATTTTCCTTGAGCTTGCAGAAAATCATAAACGGGGTACTCCACTTAAAAGGATTCCGCTTAACATAAGACTACATTTCTTTCATTTGCGGAAAATCCCTCTATGAGTGAGAACTCTGCCCCGGAGAAAGTAATTTTCCATTCTCCGCTGATGCTATCCTTTAGCTTCCCGAACCAACATTAAAACATTTCTTTCTTACCCAGAAAATTGAAAAAGTGCTTTGAAAACCCATTGTGGGGTCCACCACAATGCTCCCTCTTTTTTTTCCTTTGCGAAAAATTACCTTCATAGGTAGAATTCCGCCATGGAGAAGCTGAATTCCAATTCTCCGCCTTGAGTCTTTCTTGATTCCAAATTTCCTTTTAACTGTTCCCCAGATCCATTTCTATGCTGAAGGTAATAATTTCACTGTCCACGACCATTTCTTTCCATAGCAATTTTGTAAGCAAATTTCCATCCGTACTTCACGGAAAATCAACTTCGCAGGTAGAATTCTGCAGTGGAGAAGATGATTTCCAAAATCCCGCGAGCCTTTAATTTGATGCTGAATGAAGGATTCCGCTAATGATGAATTGTTTCACAAGGATCACAAAGACATGAGAGAATCTTGATCAGATTAGGCACTAGGCTACCTGTGGACTTATCATGTGTGAGGGAGAAATCCACCCGGCTAAGGGAATGCGGGGGGAGAAGGGAAAAATGGAAAATCTGATGAAGACTCCCAATGACCTAAAGGGCAAAGACCTAGACTCAAATGTGATTAAACTTCACTAAGACGCAAAACTTCCACTTTTCTGAAATGGATACATGTTTAAAAGTGGAGGCAACAAGACCACCCTTAATGGTGTTTAGCATTGCTGCACAAATTCCATTGAAGTCTCTTATAAACTTTTTGTAAAATTGAGCTAACCCATGAAAGCTCCCGACTTCTTCCCCTATGGTTGGTGTGGGACAATTTAGGATAGCCTCCACCTTACTTGGGTCCATCTTTAATGACCCTTGGGATACAAAAATCCCCAAATACACAAGTTCTTTCTTGAAGAACTCACATTTCTCAAGGTTGACTGAAAAATTCTCTTCTTGCAACCTCTTAAGCACCATCTCCACATGCTTCACATGTTTCTCTTTTGTCTTACTAAATATAAGTATATCATCTAGATATACTACCAAAAATATCCCTGTGATGTCCTTAAGCACTTTGTTCATGAGCCTCATGAATGTACTAGGGGCATTTGAGAGGCCAAATGGAATAACTCTCCACTCATGCAACCCATCAGTAGTCTTAAAATTTGTCTTCCATTCGTCCCCCTCTTTGATCCTAATCTGGTGGTACCCACTTTTCAAGTCCAATTTAGTGAAATACTTTTCCCCCACCAAGACAGTCCATCAAATCCTCTATCCTAGGAATCATAAATCTATATCTAATTGTGATCATATGAATAGCTCTATAATCATTGCAAAGTCTCCACTTACCACCTTTCTTTGATGCTAAGACCACTGGTATGACACATGGACTAATGCTCTTCTTGATTAGCCCTTAGTCTAAGCGCTCTTGCACTTATCTAGCCACCTCTAGATTCCAGTCTAGAGAAATATTGTATGCTGCCTTATTTGGAAATGATGCACCAGGTACAAAGTCAATTTGATGACTTATCACTCTTCTAGGAGGTAAAGTTGTAGGAGTCCCATCACTGACAATATCTTTCTACTTTTCAAAAATCTCTCTAATTTCTAATGGCAATGGTTCTTGTTTAGGATTCTCTTCTTCCTTAGGCTTAATAAATATGACATAGCCTTCACTCCCTTCATCTTTAAGAGAATTTATGAACTCCTTTCTACTACTCAACAAGACACTTGGGGTCTTGGGCTATGGCTCATCTTCCTCCAACAAGGACTATATCTTAAAAGTTTTGTTATTATTCTTGAAAGATATGGAGTTCTCTTTCCTATCATACACTGCACCCCTGTCATATTTCCAAGTCCTTCCTAGGATTAGATGATATGCATCCATAGTCAACACATCACATAGTAACTTTTCCTTGTACCCTGCAATAGAAAACTCCCCACAAGTTTGCTCATTCACCAACACACTCTGGCCCTTGTTCAACCATGTCACCTTGTATTGATTTACATGAGGTATCTTTGTCAACTTGATTTTGTTGACAACTTCCTCTGATATAATATTGTCTATGGATCTAAAACCATTGAGATAGGTATTTGGTCAACTATATGAGTCCTCCCTCGACTTGTGCAAAAGGTTGGATGACATTTTAGAAGAAGGATAATGAAGAGAGACAAGTTTTTCTAAGAAATTTGAAGCTTTTCTTTGATTAGACTATTTTAATGGATTAGATTTCTTACTATGATTCATGAATATGTTAGAGTAGTTCATTTTGTAATTCTATGTGGCAATAGCTTAGTATTTTGAAGTGTTCCTAGCTAGTTTTGTAAATTATTTTGTTTTAAGCCTTGTTGCTAGTTTGAACCAGGCTGGTGATGTAAATGGAGTCATAGCTCATCATTCCACCATAGAAATTGTATGGGTTCTTGGAATGGGTGAGGTGACTCCTTGTACTATATGTTTGCAGAAGGAGGGGCCCTGGGAAGCTTGTCTTCCATTTTTGTAATGATGCCCTATGCGAGTCTGTGGTGCATGGCTAGGGAATACAGAGCATTGCAAGTGAGTTACAGTGGGTTGAATGCATTGAATGCTTCAATTTGAGATTGTGGAGAGGTGGAGTGATGTTTGGAGAATCCCCAACTCGAAGGATAATTTTGGGTGAAGAATTCTAAGCACCAAGAAACCAAGCCCCTATGTAGACAACCATAATGCCTTGAAACCTTGAATTTTAGGTATGATTATAGCTTCCTGGTGTACGGATAGTTTGGGGAGTGTAAAACCATAAATTATTAAAGGGTTTCTATAAGTGGAGTTTGTTTGGGAACTTGTTTGGAAGTGTTTGAATTTATTAGCAAAAAGGTGACCAAATAGGCCTAATTGCTTGTAGCCCTATTTGGGAGTTCTTGAAGGCAATTCTTGAACTCGATTAGAGTTTCATTGCAAGAAATGTGGGTAAACATTGGATTGGATCCAATTGACCTAATTTGAATCTTATCTCTCCATATTTGTATGATCTTGAACCTTATGGGTCAGATAGTGAAGGAGGAATGAAGAGACCTCCATGGGCTTTGTGGAGCATGTTGTATCTTCTTGATTGGTGGACTCAAGCTGAATTAGAGAAGGTTCTTGAGAAGAGGAACCTTAGAAGTTAGGGTTAGAGAATATCCCTACTAGGCTAGAGAAGAGGCCTATTGAAGACCCTAGTTGGGACTAGGGTATAGAGAAAGGCTTGTAGTTACATCAATGCTACTGCATCAAGTGTTGTCATTGTGATATCAATTTTTTTTATTAGATTGAGAGAAATAGAATTGAGCATTCTATTTGTCCTATGAGAAGAGAGTCATGATAAATATGGAAAACAAACCCTATGGAATGTGAATGCCCTTTTCATCCGAATATAAGAGTTTAACCCAAGTCAACCTTTTCAAAGAGAATCCTGAACTTGTAGGTGAATGCATCATCGATATTTTATTGAATCAACTAAATGCGTTAAATAGACGATACAAAGAAAAACAATTACATAATTGCAGAATCTAGAATTTTTTTACATAACAAAAGAAACTAGTGGTTGTTTGATTAATCAAAACTAAACCGGAAACCTACTAAATTAATGAAATACACTAACATTCCCCCTTATTACATTAATTCGAACAAGAGTGGAAGTTGCAAGGGTTTTAAACCCAACCCACTGGAGACTTTGATGAAGTGCCTTCACCAATCCTCCTCTCTAACTAAAGAAACACTGAACTAATTGCATCATTGGATCTCCTAACCAAAAAACCTAAATTTTTCTGCACAACATGACTATTTCCACCTCCCCTGCACAATGAGACACATTTCCTCAAAAATTCCACATCTCCTCTGAGTGTGTCTAATTCCTTCTCCAATGCTGCACATGAGATGGCTTTCCTTGGAAAGTTCACATCTCCTCTGAGTGTGTCTAACGCCTCCTCAAGTATTGTGGAAACAACCTATCTTTTGTTTCACAAATCACCACTGATATAACTTCACATGAGATGCCTTTCCTCGAAAATCCCACATTTCCTCTGAGTGTTTCTAATGCCTCCTCAAGTGCTTGAAAAATATTCAAACTAAACCAAAAACCTACTAAATTAATGAAATATGCCAAAAAACCCTTTTAATATTCAATGAGAGGAGATCAAAAAAGTCTGTGCTTCTTGAAGGAAATACCTTCCCTAGAACTAGATCCAACTCACAAAACTCACAACCTAATATCATTTTACGCACACCAAATAATCTTGGCAACCAAAATGACATCAAAATGCATGGATTAATTCATGAGCAGAAGGGTCTAAAAATAAATCCCGTATTAGAAATATAAATATGTTGTATTTATTCAAAAAGGTTCATCACTCTTGACCAGAACTCGTAAAACTCAAAAATAAACCATACAAAAAAATTTCTTTGCTCACAATTTTAGTTTATTATCCCAAAACAAGATTGCAATACAAATGAGATACCTTCATATTTTATTCATCAAAAAATGATACTTTGAAAACAATTAAAAACCAATTGTTTATTAAATCTATAATTCTTTAAGGCAACAATTTATCAACATTTGTCTAATATTAAATACTTTTTACAAAACATAGCTTTTACATAATTCAATGCAATGTGTTCAATTTAAATATAATTAAAATAGATACCTATTTGTTGGGTTTTCAGATCCAAATTTATATGAGGCAATTAAGACTCATCTTCCAATCAAACTAATTGAGATATAGAAGAACCGATACAATTAAACCCTTGTGATAATATAAACACCATTGGAGAAATAACTTTGAACATGCTAAAGGAGAAATATTAGTTACACCAACACCTACACACTTAGATAAAATATTTAGAATACCTACACCATATAATATATGCAAGGAAAACTAATAGACAGCTAGTATGACATAAGCCAATATAGATTATTAATAATTAATACCACTTGGACATGGATATGTGATTATGAAATAAAATACAAGATGTTAAGATTATAATGATAATCACACCTATAATATAGATATGTAAAGATAGTATTTGGATAGAACATTGTAATTCTCTTAGTCATATAAATCATAACATATGCATCTTGATATATACTACATAATATAAATTCCAATCATAAAATTTTTGTAAGGGCACCCACATATAATAAATACGTTATATAACATCAAGTTTTTTACAAGGACCTTATTGTCGCACCATACACACCTCACAATATAGATAAAATACTAATGAGAAATAATAAACCATATCTTAAGAAGTCATGTTCTAATACATTCCATAAATATTGAATCAAATAACATCGTGCTAAACAAGAAATAATAAGTTTACTATAATTTTAAACTAATATTCATATCATTTATAAGTTCTTATCCCCCAACTATGTCCATTTGACAATGAACCAATATACTCTAAGGTGTGACCGAGTTATGGTGTCAAATTCCCTAGCAACAATGGTTGGAATGGGTTGGAAGAGAATGATGGATTAAAATTCCCTCCTAATAATCAAGACTCATCTTCCACTCAAGGTAAACATTATATAAGAGAAAAAAAAGTACTTAACCTATTGTGGCAACTATAATACAAATACCATTGGAGAAATAACTTTAAACCCACTAAAGGAGAAATATCATTCATGCCAACAACTATACACTTGGATAAAATATTTAAAATACATATACCATATAATATATCCAAAGAAAAGTAATAAACTATTACTCAACTGATGGAGTTGATGATGAAGACCGAGATCAGAGGTATACATGATTGTAGAAAGGATTAGATCAGATGTTATTTTTTCATTTATGTCAAGTAATTAATTTCTTGTTCATATTGAATTGCCATATCTTTCGGAGTTGATTTAATTGGGCAATAGGTAAAGATCAGACAATGATAATTTCATCTTGACATAATTGGTTTCTACTTTATCATGTTGGTAAATAGGATTGGCCAAGACGGTAAGACTAAAGAGTTAAATTACCAAGAAAAAATAAGTTTGTCAGTAAAGGGTTATGTAAGTCGGACAAGACACCAAGATACTGAGTCACCGAGAAGTGCATGTTAGTCACTAAACTGAGAGTTAGTTTCTGAGAATAAAAAATGATAGAAACAAGGATAAGAATGCATTTAATGGTGAGCCACAATAATCTGGAAGATTACAAGAATGAAGAAGAATCTGGTTACAAGATCTACACATGAGATAAATCAAGGAAGAGATCTATGGTTTAGATTAAGTGGCAAAAGTGAAGGTTTTATTTCCAAGAAAAGTGAAAGTTCCTAGGTGATCTTGAAGCGGTTAACTTAGTTTTGAGTTCACTGAATCAGTTCAAAATTTTGATCTAACGGCTGAGCGTGATTGAAGGAAAACCTATCAAGGATATTAAGAGGAAAAAATAGAGTTTATTTAAAGGATTAATTTGAATAACACGGGGTTGGAAATTTGAAGTGCTGAAGCGCTACTGAGTGAAGTAGTGAAGAGAAAAAGGGTTAAAATCTGAGTCTAAAGAAAAGATTGATTAAGTGTTGATGCCAGTAGTCAGAGAATGCATAAGGGATTTGATTAAAGCAAGAGATAGTTGTAGTTTTACAGATCATTTTATACACTATTTCATATTTGTATTTGTAACAAAGAAATATCTTAACCAAGTGGACTTAACAGTCTTTTTGTTAAATCCTTGAGAAAGGTGACAATTTAAAAGAGTGCTCAAAGACCTCTAACAAGACCACTCCTAACGGGGTGAAGATCTTAATGGGTCTTAGGTAAATACCCTAACAGGGCCACATATAACAATGTGTATTATAATCTTTAATAGGATTGGCTTTAACCAAGCATACTTTAGAAGAGTATTTTCATTTGTGGGTGACAATTCCCACAGTCTTTTTTTTCCAAATTGGGTTTCCTCATTAAATCTGGTGTTAAATATGTTGAATGTTTCATGTGAATGATATTTACTATTTATGAAAGTTATTGGTTGAGTTATTGAAGTTATTTGGTAATTCAGTTGCTGATGTTGTTTATCCTACTGATTTGAATCAAAGTTAAGTTTTAAAGTTCAAAGTATAATAGTTTTTTGATTCACCCCCTCGCTCTTAGTAATTTAATAATTGGTATTAGATCTTATTACTGTAAGAGATAAGTTTAAAATACTTGAGTTAAAGATCAGAAGATGTATAAGAGGGAGGCACCAAAGTTGAATAAGGATAACTTCTCTACATTGCAAAAAACAATGAGGCTCCACTTTTCTAGGATTGGAGAGTATGCACTATACTATCTTGACAATGAATATTCATGACCACAATTTGGACCTTTAACACTTGATCAGATAAGGCAAAGACAAGACCACACACAAGTTATGTTTGAGATATCATCTACTCTCACTGATCTAGAGTTCAATGAACTTGAAGGATGTGATACAACAAAGAATATGTGGGCTAAGATTGAATTGGTACATGGTGGAGATCAACATGTTTAGAAGGAAAAAGTTGAAAGCTTAAGAGGAAAATTTAATTCTATGAGAATGAAAGATGGTGAAAATGTTACACTATATGGTGCAATACTGAAGGAAACTATGAATTCTATCAGAGGTGTTGGAGGACAAATAACTGAATAAGATGTGACAAGAAAACTATTTAGGACATTTTTATCTATGTATGCCATCCGAGTATCTGCAATACAAGAACTAAGATCCATTCCTCAGATGATTTTTTCCCTAGATGATACTATTGGTAAGTTGATTTCTTTTGAGCTTAATGATTTTGATAATATTTTACCTACCATTGCTAGGATTGAGTCTGCGTTTAAATCATCTTTGAATATTAGAAGTTATAGGGAGTCTAGACCTAGTGATGGTTATGCAAGTAGTGCTAGTGAAAGATTCTATAGTTGCAAGAGTGAGTTAGAAGAATTGTATGCTGAAGATGAAATAAATGAAAAGGAGTTTGAAGCTATAATAGCTAGAAGAATACATAGAGGTAAAGGCAAGTACCATGGTAAGCTACCTTTTAAATGTTTTCAATGTAAAAATATTTGACACATTGCTGCTAGATGCCGTGAAAATGATAGTGATGAGAAGAAAGACAATTGAGATGATAACAAGAAAGAAAATAGATTCAAGAGATTATTAGATTTCAAAAACAAAGGTAAGAAGTCATGTCATATTGATAATGAAGGACTAAGTAATGATGACATAGATGACGATGATAGAGAAGAAGTTGTATATGTTTCCATCAAGGATAATTCTGATGAAGAGAAGAAATAAGAAAAATCCCTAATATCACATGTAAGAAAGAATGATACCTGGATTATAGAAAGTGGGTGTTCACACCATATGACTGGTGACACACTTAAGCTCACTAATATGGAAGAATGTGATGGAGGATATGTTAGATTTGGTAATGATACCCCATATCCTGTGAAAGGTAAAGGTTTTATAATTTTTTTGAATAATACTAGATGTGATGATATATTGGGTTGAAAGACTAAAGTATAATCTTTTGAGTATGCCACAACTAAACAATACAAGACATCGATTAAAATTTCAGTATGGAAAGACAAAAGTATTTTATTAGAAAGGAAGTTTGATTACCACTAGAGAAAAATCTAAAGGTAACCTATTTTACCTTGATACATCCACTAAGAGTTGTTTATATGCTAAAGTTGAAGATGCATGGTTATGGCACAAGAGGTTATGTCATGTGAATTTTGACAATCTAATTAAAGTGAGAAAAAAAATAGAGTAAGAGGTCTACCAAGATTAGAGTAACCTCAGAATGTCATGTGCAAGGAATGTCAAGTTAAAAAAATGACTACGTCAATTTTTACAAGTAAGTCTTATGTTACAAAAGGAATTTTGGAATTAGTGCACACTGACCTATGTGAATAGATGAGAACACAAAGCTACTATGGTGATATATTCTTCATTTTGTTTGTTGATGATTATTCTAGAATGTTGTATGTCATGATTTTAAAAGAAAAATTTGAAGCTTTCCAAATGTTTAAGCAATACAAGGCAAGAGTTGAAAAGGAAAATGGAAGAAAATTGAAGTCTCTGAAATCTTACCGAGGAGGAGAGTTTAATTATAATTAGTTTACACTCTTCTGTAATGAACATGAAATAAAGTGACAAATGTTTGCACCAAGGACACCACACCAGAATGGTATAGCTGAAAGGAGAAACATGTCCATTGTGGATTGTGCAAGAACACTAATGATTGAGAAGGGTATTTCTCAAACTTATTGGAGAGAAGAAGTCAACACTTTTGCTTATGCACTTAACTGAGAACAATTGAAGAAAGGTACAAACTAGACTCCATATGAGATCTGGTATGATCATAAGACAAATGTAAGTTATTTCAAAGTATTTGGAAGTAGATTATATATTCTTAAAGATGATAGAGATGGAAAATTTGATTCTAAAGGGGATGAAGTAATATTCTTAGGATATTCTACATAGATAAAATCTTACAAATGTCTGAACAAATCTACTAAAAAAATTGTGGAAAGTGCAAATGTGAGAATTGATGGATTTGCAGAGAGAAATGATGAGGTCATCAAGAAGGAACCTAAGGACTATCAAAAATTTGTATATGTTCAACCATATAT
This sequence comes from Thuja plicata, assembly GCA_018584345.1. Classification (NCBI taxonomy): domain Eukaryota; kingdom Viridiplantae; phylum Streptophyta; class Pinopsida; order Cupressales; family Cupressaceae; genus Thuja; species Thuja plicata. The sequence goes on along the minus strand of MU226588.1, from coordinate 1,021,534 downwards.
TCCTGATACCTTACTAAAAGCACACACTACTTTAAGGAGGAAGCTAAACATAGAGAACTACAACTGAATAATGGAAATGAAATTCCACCGACTACCGAGCCTATTCTAGCCAAGTATGTGAGGAAAAATCACTCACTAAGAAAGATAATTGGAGAAAAGGATGATGGAATTATGACAAGAAGAAAGATAAGAGACAATAAATGCTTAATTTCTGAATTAGAACAAAGAAGAGTAAAGGATTCATTGGAGAATGAAGATTGGGTTAAAGCTATGAAAGAAGAGATAGCTCAGATTGTAAAGAATAACACATGGACTTTAGTACTAAGACTTAAAGATAAAAATGTTATTGGCACAAAGTGGATTTTGAGGAATAAATTGAATGCTCATGAAGCTATAATCAGAAACAAAGCAAGACAAGTTTTCAAGGGGTATGTAGAAGAAGAAGGAATTGACTATGGTGAAACTTTTGCACCTGTTGCTAGATTAGGAGTTAGAATTCTACTAGAATATGAAGCTTACAAAGTATTTAGAGTCTATCAAATGGATGTCAAGTGATGTGGAGAGGCATCAAAGCTCTTGAAATCTATGCCCTTCAGTGTCTTTCTTTGTAAACGTTGATCAAAGGCCCATAATCTTTTAATATTCTAATAATGAGAATGTCAACTTTAATATTATGTTCCATAATCATCACTTCACCAAGTAAATTTACATCCACTAATCATTGCATTCTTTGCGGGCCGTCCATGGCTGAGGTTGAACTCCATCACCATGTGTGCGACACTGTGTTTGTATGTTCACCACATTTTTCATTTGATAGGCTGAGTTAAAAATGTGGCAATCTTCTGTGGTCATCGTAGGAGTGATAGTCTTCGTGGGCATAAAAAAATTCAACAACCTCCCAATGTCATGTTTCGAAACCAACCTATGATTTGTATAACAATTTCTTGGAAAACCATTTCAGACAAGATAACTAGGACACAATACGTCCACCATTGTCCCAAATTAGGACAGTTATAGAAACTGAGATATAAACCAAACTGAACTATTCAACATTGATTTCTAATAACCCAAGAACCCGATTTAGTTAAGAAATAAATGCTAAACAATTAATATGGAAATCTTTGAAATCGGTTTACATGCAAAATTAACATCAAAGAAAATGTCTCGATGAAATTTATGAACACCATTTTATCAAATCTATCCCAATACATTAAATCAAAAATCCTAGTTCATACATGACCTAAATGGCTCTCTGGTTGACTGCTAGAGAGCCTGATTCCTTTTAAATGTTTACTCTCTCTCCACTATATATTTCTACGATTACATTTTGTCCTTTTGTAGAGATTGTTGGATAGTTACAAAACCATCCATCTACCCTATAACCCTTTATATTCCAATTCAGCTTTTTTGGTTACAAATATCATATAATTTTTTTGGGTACTTTACAATATAGTTTAATAAATAAACAATTTATGGACATGATTTAATGAAATTCTAAAATGACCTAAATACATCGATAAATATTCAAAGTTCAAGGTGCCTTTGCACCATCAAGTCTGAATTTCTTAATAGTATTCTTGAAGAAGAATTTTATATAGAATAACCTAAAGGATTTGCTGAGAATACTAATAATGACATGATATGAAAATTTCACAAGGCATTATATGGTTTGAAACAAGCACCCCGAGCTTGGTATGAAATATTACATGCATATCTAATCAAGATTGGATTTCAAAGAAAAATAGTGATAATAGTAATGTGTATCTAAAATGTGATAGTAATAATTAGAGTTTGATTACTGAGATATTTGTTGATGATATTGTTTTTGGAGGTAATAACACATTATGTAGATCTTTTTCTGAAGAGATGAGAAAGGAATTTGAGATTTCCATGATAGTGGAGATAAAATTCTTTCTTGGACTACAGATTCAACAATTGAAAGATGGGATCTACATTACACAATCAAAGTACATCAAGGAGATCCTGATGACCTTTGGGATGGAAGACTTGAGACCATTTGGAATATCGATGGTTACTGGTTGCAAGTTATCAATGAAATATGAGTCAAAGGAAGCAAATGAGACACTCTACTGATTGATGATTGGTAAGCTACCATATGTTGTACATAGAAGACCTGATATAGCTCATGCAGTTGGTATTGTTGCAATATTTTATGTCGATCCAAAGGAATCACACATGTCTACAATTAAAATGATATTAGATGTCTAAAAGGCACCAAGGACTTTGGTCTACTATACAAGAAAGGAGGAAATTTTGAATTGAAGGTATACAATGATGCTAATTAGGTCAGAAACATTGATGATAGAAAAAGTACAAGTGGAGGAGCTTTCTTTCTAGGAGAAAGATTAGTAACATGGTTGAGTAAGAAACAAAGTTTTATATAAAAGTCTACTATTGAGGTTGAATATGTTGTTGCAGCTATGAATTGTGCAAATATTGTACATGGATAAAATAGCTACCTGAAGGTATGCAAGAGGATATTACTGATCAATATACTATTTTTTGTGATAATAAAAGTGCTATAAACATATCAAAGAATCTGGTGATGCATTCTAAGACCAAGCACATTTCTATAAAGTATCATTACCTAAGAGAGAAAGTTCAAGACAAGAACATGATATTGGAGTATGTGAAATCAATGGAGAAATTAGAAGATATATTCACTAAGCCACTACTGAATGATGCTTTTGAGTATCTCTGAGTTAAATTAGGGGTCCTACCCCTATCCAATATTCAATAGAGCATGATACATACTGCTCCAATTATAGGACTGAATAGAATATCTATTTTGTGAGTTGATACTAGTGTTCACACTTTAGGTGTTTCCTAAAGTTGTGTAAAATAATTATGTACGTAATGAGTTATCAGTTCATGCAAGGTATGATCCACTACCTAAAAAAGTTATCAGGAGTATGAACCTTTCACATTTTTGTCAAAGAGGGAGAATGAATAATTGATGAATATAGATAAAGAGGGAGAATGACTAATTGAAAGAATAGAAAGAGAGAGACATTATGCATAAAGATGTTAAGAGAGAATGAACATTAGTGGGAGAAAAGATAAAAAAAATATATTAGATTATACCATCATCAATTGATAGTGTTTCCATCAATGCCAAAGAGGAAGATTGTTACTCAATTGATGAGATGATGGTGAAGACTGAGATCAAAGGTATATAAGATTGTATAAAGGATTAGATCAATTGTTATTTTGTCATTGATGTCAACCAATTGATTTCTAGTTCATATTGAATTGTCATATATTTTAGAGGTGATTTAATTGGGAAATAGATAAAGATCAGACAATGAGAAGTTCATCTTGAGATAATTGGTTTCTACTTTACGAAGTTGATAAAGTAGATTGGGAAAGTCAGTAAGACTAAAGAGTTAAGTTACCAAGAAGAAACAAGTTTGTTGGCTAAGGGTTATGTAAGTCGGTCAAGACACAGAGACATTGAGGCACCGAGTAGTGCATGTTAGTCACCTAATAGAGAGTTAGTGGCCGAGCAGAGTAGATGATAGAAACAAGGATAATAGCACATTTAATGGTGATCCACAATGATCTAGAAGATTCTAAGAATGAAGAATCATTTGGTTACAAGATCTATGCATGAGAAAATTCAAGGAAGAGATCTATGGTCTCTATTAAGTGGCAAAAGTGAAGTTTTTATTTCCAAGAAAAGTGCAATTTTTGAGGTGATACCAAAGCAGTTAACTGAGTTTCAAGTTCACTAAATTAGTTCAAAAAGTTGATCTTTCAGCTGAGCGTGATTGAAGGAAAACCTAATCAAAGAGATTAAGAGGCAAAAAAAGAGTCTATTTAAAGGATCAATTTGAATAACACAGGGCTAGCAAGTTGAAGTGTTCAAGTGCTACGAAGTGAATTAGTGAAGAGAAAAAAGGTGTAAATACTAGTCTAAAGAAGAGATTGATAAAGTGTTGATGCTAGTAGTCAAAGGGTGCATAAGGGATATGATCAAGAAAGAGATAGTTGTAGTTTTATAGATCATTTTATACATTATTTCTTATTTGCATTTGTAACAAAGAAATCTCTTAACCGAGTGGACTTAACAGTCTTATTGTAAAATCCTTGAGAAAGGTGACATTCTAAAAGAGTGTTCAAAGCCCTCTAACCAGGCCACTCCTAACATGGTGAAGATATTAATGGGTCTTAGGTAAATCCCCTAATAGGGTCACATATAAGAATGTGTGTTATAATCTTTAACAAGATTGGCTTTTAACTAAGCATTCTGTTGGTACTCAAAATACAGTTTTGAGATACCATGTAAAATGCTTGCTAAAGTGCTCCTTTTGGTCCAAAGTGCACATGTGAAAAGGGTGTTTCTGGGTCCCCAAGTGAGTGGAGAATATTTTGATACCTTGTTTAAGTCCCATTGACTCAATTTGAGCCTTAAGTTGCATGTTGAAATGGGTTTTCATCATTTCATGCCTAGAGGGTCTTAAAATCAGGAAATTGCAAAGTGTAGAATTCACCGGGAAGGGCTACTTTGAGATTGAATATTCCACACTTTGAAGAGTGTCGTAAAAATTTGAGAAATGGGTCTTGTTCCACATGTTCCATACTACCTGTTAGCACTGCATTGAAAAAATTTGAATTTCCTGGTCTTTAGCTTTTTCCGGGCTTATTTGATTTTAAATTTCAAGCTTTCCCGCGCAAAAACTGGTCAAAACTCTTTTTAAGTCATGCTTTATGTCTAGTCGCGCAGTCGCGAGGTATTGTTGCCAAGTTTTGGTCTATGCGCGACTGCGCGACCGAGCTGTTCATGAAGAATATCGCGTAGTCACGAGCTGCATATTTTAAGTTTTGGTCTGTGCGCGAGTGCGCGAGTTCATGTTTTAAGATGTAAATTGCGCAGTCGCGATGTTTTATAAAGGTCAAGTTCTAAAGCTGCGAGTCGGCGACTCATTGAAATTTGTTATGTCACGCAGTCGCGCTAAGGTTATTCTATCTGTTTCATGCTCTGCAAGCGCGCGATGAGGTCCTGTTTTGCTAGGTCTCTCACTCGCGTAGGTTCTAACCCTGTTGTGTTGTGCAGTGCGAGTGCGCGGTGAAGAGGCGAAGTGCTGATATGGAATGTTATCGCTCAGTCGCGCAAGTGCTTTTCAAGATGCATAATGATTTGCGACCAAGTGACTAAAGGATTATTCTATGCATCGCTCACTCGCCGATGGTTAGGTGACATTGAAAAATAGCTCGCGGGTGCGCGACGAGTCAGTAGGTGAAAAGCATCGCTCAGTCGCCCAGATTCAGATGATCAGAAAAGAACTCGCGACTGAGCGACAAGAGAAAAAGTGAGACACTTTCTCACTCATGGTCTATGATGAGATAAAAGAAAAGAGCCCGCGATAGTGCAACGAGCCAAAAGAGAAGGTCATCGCTCAGTCGCTGAGAAGAAGAAAAGAAAGACAAATAGCTCGCGATTGCGCGATTGAGCAAAGAACTATGCATCACTCAGTCGCGCATAAGATGATAGCATAAATAGAAGGACAGCGAGTGAGCGATTAGACAGAATGTGAGTTATAAGAAATGAATATCACTCAGTCACCCAGTCTGTAAAGAAAAAGGAGATCAACTCGCGGGTATGCGACAAACCGGAGGAAGGAGCTCGTCAGTTTAGCTCGCGACTGCGCGACCGAGCTCGTCGCGCAGTTGCGCAGGTTCGTGAGGATGCCATAAAGTGACAGCGAGCGTGTTAGGGATTTTTCTTGTATGAATCACAGTGCTTGAAATGTCTATATGAATCCTCTACCTTTTACTCCTGATTCAGAGACAAGAAAAGCCTAATTGCTAAGGACTGGATAAGGTCCTTCTTCATTTTTGAGTTCCACAACTACTCAGGTAGGTTTTACCTTTAATGATGGCTATTAACACAGTATTTGTTAATGTGGACACTGATTTGTCATGTATTTCTATTGAACCAACTTTATAAAATGCCTTGTAAATGATCAAGCATAATCATATACAAGATTTAACCATACAAATCATAATCTTAAATATGACATAAAACCAGTGAGACAAGGATTCAATCCTTCTTCCTTTTCTTGATAGGAGGGACAACCTAAATGATTCTCTCTTCAAGGAATCAATAACATGGACAGTGTCCTGCTGACAGAGGTCCTTTATAAGTTATGCTTATGCGTTCTTGGTAACAGAGTATTTTAAAATTGATTTGGTAGTTGAAAACTTAGAACATATGTG
>MU226588.1:985076-998741 GCA_018584345.1 Thuja plicata | reverse complement strand
CAGGCACTAATAACCTACCCAGTCCAGATATCCAAGGGTTTGATACAGGGATAGGCTTATCAGAATTCTTGTAAAAATAAGTAAACAGAGAATAACCTGTTGTTCCTGGGGTCACTGCATCTCTGATTTCCTTGAAGTCATCTTTGAAAACACCAGTGTCAATCTTTCTATTTTGTGTGGACCCTGGCAGCAGTTGCAGAAATTCGTCAGAGAAGCTGGGTTTTCCTTTAGGATCATCTCCACTGCCTCCACTAGTAGATGCCATGCTCATAGCAGTACTCATGGTTGCAAGCTTTTGAATTTGTGGTTGAACGATATTGAAACAAATCTAAGACCTCCTACTTAGAATTTTCAATCACCTTAGTACACTGCTACAGCTTCAAATATCACCTTTTGCTTTGAAATAAAAAATTTGCTCTGAGATCACAAACACGGTGAATAAGAATGAATGCAGACTCCTCTGTTTATAGCCACAAGGTTCAGGGTACATGGCTCAAAGTTCAGAAACGTCAGTTCTGCAATTAATTTGATATGCCATGAAATGTTCAAAAACCTAGCCGTAGTTGCGCGAGGTGATAGGAAAAAAAATTTAAATCATGAGAATTTTGGCGCAATCAGAAAAATGGTTAAGATAGCTGACATGGCACTCTGTGATTCGCCTTCTGTCATCCATCTCAGCTACCTTTTGTACACAGTAATCAAAAATTCTTTTATTTGATTGGCCGCCGGCTGATTTCCTCTGTCACATCCTCCACTTGGCGCCGCTTTTGTAGGTCTTGTTTATCTAGCGACCTCGCGACCTCATAAAGTCTCTTTGTAATGAGTACATCTTCTTAACCATGGTTTACTCTTTAGATTTGGCGACAATGTAATTCCTTTAACCTCAGGTAACCCAAGTTTATCCAGCGATCAGGCGACTGTGTGAAAATCTAAGTCGTGGGGAGTTAACCTTAACTCAGTATTCTTCTCCAGACTACGCGACCAGCCGTTATTCTTACTTCATGATCTCCTTGGTCGCTTAGTCGGGAGATCTTCATTTCTCTTTTCTAGATTACACGACAACCCCTTTGGTCGCTGAGTCGGGTGATAGACTTAAACTTAATCTTATTATATTGCACATGCCCTTTTCCATTTACAGCGACCTCGCGACATACCTTAATCGCTTAGTCGGAAGGAATTTTTCGCTAGGGCATTTTTATCACGAGACTTAGCGACCACCGTCAGATCTTGTCATTCCTTCATCGAACGGCTATCTTTTAATCGCTATACAATTTCACATACCCTTAAAATATCAAGAGACTTCGCGACCGAGGGTAAAATGACTTTAGTCTCCTTATCGCTTGATCCCTTTTCTTCATCTGGCGACCTCCCGACAACCACTAGCTTTCTGACAGATGTCATCTATTCTTTCGTCCACTTTATGCTTTCTGGAAATCTGAGTAACCTTTCTGATCTAGCGACATCCCGACTGAAGAATCACTTAACTCGAAACTATTAGTCGCTGGGTCGTGACTGTTATCCTCTAACTGTCAAATAATCACGAGACCACGCGACTAAAGCAAAGCTTTAACTGTTTGAATGTCTTGATCCAGCGATCACGCGACATGAAGGAGGCGCAAGGTCGGAAGACATTTCTTTGACCTGTTGACTCTTCTCGCGATCACCCGACTGAGGTGGGTCCCGTTCACTTTTAAAGGCTCGTAACATAATATTAAGCGACAACCCGACTAAAATAAAATCGCTAAGTCTCGATACACTGATGGAATATTCGATTTCTTTACGAGACTACGCGACACAAAGGAAAAATCAAAGTCGGGAGATGTTTTAGCATATTCGTTCCTGTTAAAGCGATCAAGCGACTAGACTTAAAGCACATGTCTTTAGTGACTTGGAAAAAGGTAACGAGGAAATAGAAGACATGGCTAAGGGTTTAAACATGCATCGTTCAATACTTGGTTGCTAGGGTTTAGGCAGGGTTTTTGATAATTTAGGCAAGGAATACGCATGGAAACCTGAAAATTTTTAGAGGGGAAGGCAAGGAACAGGCATTTTAGCAAAAACAAGAAATACAACCAACAGAGCGCGCGACCAGCAGGCAGTCGCGCAGTCGCGCAGGTCAAGTGACTGAGTGTAAAATGTTGGCGAGTGAGCGATCAGATGAAAAATCAGAATTAAAAACATGGTTTCATATAGTTTCAACTATATTGAAAATTCAAAAATTACAGTTACAGACCTGGGAGACTATTTTAATGGCTGGGGGCTTCATTTTTGGGCCAAATATGGACTATTATATACCGTCAGAAAGGTCTCGACGCGAGGATTCTGATTTTAGAATCAAATTTTGCACAGGTGGCCATCTGCTCGCGATATTTGCAGTTTAAGTTTCAGGGGGGCCGAGAAGATATTTTTGAGATATCTATTTTTTGTATCCGGTGACTCATGAGACTGTTGGAGGAGATGAAAACAGGTGTTCTTAGGAGATTGTTCATTCAGTTTAGGGGGATGATTCATCAGATGAAGAATCCGACAAGTGTCCTTTTTGTTTCCTTCTGGAATGTTCCCATTCTCCTTCTTATTCTTATTTTCATTCTTGGTAAGGGGTTCTGAATTTTGGTTCTCCAAGGGAGAAATCCAAGGCAAGTTCCATTAATGCAAGCTTGGTTCTAAACTTACTATTTTAGCCTAAGTGTAATGTTAATTTGAGTGTACTGAAACAAGTTTTATCAATAAAAAATGACTGGAATCTCATTGCAAGTATTTTGATGTCTCTGTGTGTTTTGGAAGTTCTTATAAATTGGATTTGTAAGGCAATGTCCAATTTGTCGTTTACAAGGTAGACTGTGAGTTTGTCCATACGTTTCCTTCAAGGAAGGAGTAAATCTGGTTGGATAATCTCTGAGAATTTCAATAATGTATAGATTTGATGATCATGTGTTTACAGTGAAAATGGTATTCTGTAAGGCAGGGTATTGATTCTAAGTGTTTTCTGAATTGATGAAGTTTTGTGGATGTTCTCTCAATTTGACTCTGCACCCTAGGATAAGGCACTAGTTTTGCACCAGACTTGCATCCAAATCATTAAAATCAATCATATTTTCTTTTGTGTTTTGGTGTGTTGAAAGATAAACCAAGTATGATGGGCTGGAAGCCATCCCCTGATTCATTCAGAGTAATGAATCCCTTCACAGGATTTTAGTGTCCTGTCTAATCCATGTTTATACCTGCCTATGATTTTTAGAGAGATTATCATTTGAGGTAGATGTTCATAGGCATACCTGCCTGGGTCTGTGGAGCCCGAAGTGAAGAAGAATTCAAATCCTTGTCGCATTAGCCTTTCTCTTGACTGGACAAAGAGCATAAAAGGGAGAGATCACTTTGGTGTTCTAGTTGTTTCTCCTTCAAGAAAAATAGCTAACACATTCTTCAGAAGAGTATTTTCATTTGTGGGTGACAATTCCCATAGAAATGTTTCCCAAATTGGGTTTCCTCATTAAATATAGTGTCAAATGCATTGAATGTTTCATGTGAATGATATTCTTTGTTTATGAAAGTTACTGTTTGAGTTATTGAAGTGATTTGGTGATTCGGTTGCTGATGTTGTTTATCCTAGGGTGAAACCACAATAGTTGGTTACACTTTTTTTGCCTAAACAGACATTGAAGTCTACATTTTAAGAAAACCTTTCACATTCGGATGCATATTGTCATTAAACTGTTTGAAATCAAAAGAAGTAAACTAGAGTCTTTTAGGATTTTCTGTCTAGATTCTAAATATTTTTATTTTTATTTTTTTTTAATTCATTTTAATGGTTTTTATTTTCTCCCACTAAAACGGCTATGTTTCTGAAAATTTCATTTTCAAAAAGGTACAATGACTTCGTACAACATAACTTTTTTTCTAAACTAGATATCAATGTGCTTCTTTTGAATTTGGTTTTGTAACATCCATACAAAGGGCATGTAATTTTTTTGATGACATTATCATGATTATTTCATATTTTATGAACATTTGAAGTAGAGTCAACCATAATTTTGACATACCTTGACTCCGTAGTTGATAACTTGATGTGTAGTTATCAAAATTCAAAAAAAAAATGATAGAAAGAAGACTCGAAGCCAGAGGGCACTATTATTTTTCAATTTTTTTTCTATTTTCTACAATTTTTCATTGAATGTCAAACCTGGAAGTTTATATTCGATAAAAAACCTACATCTGACGCATGTCAAAATACATAGACCTAATTAATTAAAAATTTGTCAAATCTATATTCATTAGAAAGCTCATTTAGAGTACTTGTGTGATGCAAAAGGACGTGTCCCTATTCTTCTATTTGAGCCATGCGCTTAACCCCCGAAGCCATGAAAACTACATATTGTTGTTAGCCTTTGCAGATGGCCTCAATTTCGGGGGTTTCAATAGAAAGTAGTTTCAATCGAAACTAATTAGTTTTGATCGAAAATACTTTCTATCGAAAGTAGTTTCTTAGTTTAACATGCATATTGGTAAAAACCATAGAAAAATTTTGACTAGTTAGTTTTGATCGAAACTAACTTAGTTTCGATCAAAACTAAGTAAAAAAGGAAGTTTCGATCAAAAATAAGAATGTTTCGATTGAAACAATCAGGTACTTTCTATCAAAAGTACTTGACTAAATCATCCCCCTCACAGATTTTGTGAGGAATTCGTTCCTCCAAAAAAGTGTAACCCACTATTGTGGAATCACCCCCTACCAATTTGAATTAGAATTATGTTTTAAAGTTTAAAGTATCATAGTTTTTCTATTCATCCCCTCTCTTAGTAATCAAACATAAACACCCAATATGATATAAAAAAATATAGATCCTTAATAATTAATATCACTTATACATGAAAATATGACAATCAAATAAAATATAAGATGTGGAGGTAATTATAAAACTCACATATATAATCATTATATATATGTTCCAAACACATGTCATAAAATATCAAGTCCTACAATATCGTTCCCAAACAAACAACTAATAAAATTGCTACATTATCCAATTAGTATTCTTATAATTTATTTTAAAATTAGCTAAGACAACAGAGATAAATCAAAAGCACAACACAAAATGAGAGCACAAAGTTGATCACAGAATCAAAGAAGAAATTGAGTACATATAGGCCTTAAAGAACAACCGAGTTTAACCATGAATGGAGGGATAAACTATAGTGGTGGAAAAACCGCCCAAAAGACTACTTGAAAATGTGTCAAAATGAAATCGACACATCTCCCATAGACTCCTAAAGGATGACGACTTGTGTAGAAAAGTGTCAAATGAATTTGGATGACTAAGTCATATTAAAAACCTGTGTAAATTAAATAATTACACTAACACCCCCTTAAGCATAACTTAGAAGGACAAGAAGAAAAATGAGTCCCACATACTAGCCATGTTAGGTAATCATGTACAATGAAATCTCTCATAAATGGAGAAAGATAGAAAATCCAGTGGGAAAAACAATCCTCCAAAAGAGAGAAAAGAAGTGAAGAAGCCTATAAGCCCCCCACCCCCCCCCCCAAAAAAAAAAGATGATGATGTTGCCGATGTAGACTACACATGAAGAAGAGAATGAAACCCTTCCTAAAAATATTCATGAATATGACTGCCATCTGCTAAATCATCAGAAGTATGAAGATTATAATCAAGATCTGTATGAGAGCCCATATGGTGTGTAGCCCTAGAATATGTAACTGCTTGAGCAAATAAGACCATGCCTTTCAATTTATCTTTATCCTTAGTAATCTCCCGATTTGAAGAGGGTGATTTAAATGAATCATTTACCTCAATGTTATTCTTTTTGAGTAGAAAATTGAGGTGTTCAATCTATTTTTTCATGCATTGATGTTCTTCATGACCAATTTTGTTACAAAAGGAACATTTAACTTTCTCAGTAATTGAAATACTTTGTTGAGATGAGTTGTCCTTTTTGCACTGAGGAAGGAAATGAATAGGATTTGTGTAAGAAAGGAATATATTGATGCTTCTGGAAAGATCTCAAAGGATTTTGGTGTGTATCTCTCCTCATCAAAAAATTAGGTCATAGGAGCTAGAAGAGGAATTTTATCAGAAAATCTTTTGGTACCCTGTTAATTCAAGTAGTTTTGACTGTGATTTTAGATGTAGTTAGAAGAAATAACTTGGAAGCTATGTTTAGGATCGTAGATTATTTCTTGATCAATTGGAGGATTGAAAGCAAATTTATAGTTCACTGGAACAACATCTTTTTGGAGAGTTAGCAAATGGATGAAATTTATTGTGAAAATCAATTGAATAACTCAATTTAAAGATGATTGGAGATCTCATTTGACACCTTACTATCTTGAGATCTAGTGTGAACCAAATTTGAAGAAGACTAAGCATCTCTTTAAGGTATCCATGGAATTTTGTAAGAAACCATAGTTTGGAGTAAAAGGTATATACCTTTGCAAAATCTTATCAATTTCATTGATAGAATAATGGATACTCCATAGCTTGTTAATGTTCTTGGAAAGATAAGTTATGAATTTAAATTACACCCATATAAATCTATGGAAGATGATCCTGAAGGCACATTTTATCATGTGCCCAATGGAGTTTTACATGTTGAAGATGTGTGTCCATATATTCATTGAAAACTAGAATAACTTGGTGATTATGAGATATAAAAATAGTATAGATCTTTGTGCTCAAACGGAGTCTTGAAGGATGAATTTCAAAAGGTGAAGTAGATTAACCTAGAACACTACAAAGACATAGTCATATTTACTGATCCATAATGGATAAAAATAGTTCTAATCAGAATTCATGATTATGGTTGGGCGATCAACCGATAAATATTACTAAGGAACTTATTCATAGGGTAACTAGATTCAATGCTATTGGAGAGATACCAGCACTAAAATGGAATAAGAAAAGGGTTGTGGAACAATTGAAAAAATCTCAATGGGATATAAGGGCCAAGACCATAAATGACATCATTCAACTAGATGTTAAGTTCGCTTCAATGGTAATGGGATACAAATTCTATCATAGTAGTAAAATGAATTCCATCTTGAAAACTATAATACATATTTCTTACCTGATGTTTAAGGAAGATGCACAGTTTGACATGTGTGAATTCTTGAGGAAGCTACAACTTGAGAACCTCGAGAGAATCAAAAGGGATAAATAATAGATATTTAAGTATGGTTCTCTAATTGTACATTTTTTTTTCTATATGATGAATTTCTTTCTTGGAATTGTGAATGTAACTTGGCAAAAAGATATTCCCGTGGCAATAAAAATTTCCAGTATGTATCAGAATCAAAAGAAAGATGATATTGATACCTTAATATCAGGTCATTTCAAGATGTTTCAGAAGAAGATGTGGAAAAGAGAAAGAATTGTAAAGAGCATATTTGAAAAAGTATGCAGAGTTTGAATGCTACATAGTTGAAACTGATCAATGCTGCATGGAGGTAATCATTCCTAGAAAAATATGGATTCAACCGATGGAATATGAAGTTTTACCAAAGTTAGTGGAACAATATGTGAAAGAAGTGCTTAAGAGTCTAGCAAATCCTAGTGCAAAAAGGTTTGGTACTTACACCAAAAAGTATCAAGAGGTTCTTCTTCTTCTTCTGTGGTATCTTGGGGTGCATCACCTTGAGTTGTTCCACCACTGTGATTGGACTCTTCACTGTGATCTTCACCCTTGTCTTCATTTGTATCTGTGACTTTCTTGGGTTCCTTTTGGTGTGTTTCAGTTTCTATCTCTATTTCCTTAACCAACATAGGGAGCTGTCTAGGTATGTTTTCTCGGGTGACTTGTGATGTATCTTGTTCATCAATAGTCTTGGTTGCACTAATCAACTCATCTTCTTTGGCATTATCATCTATATCTCCTTCTATTACATCAGTGATTGTGATATCCAGGTGACCTAAATTGGTTAAGAGTTCAGTAATACCATCTAACACATTATCAAATGCCGCATCATCAACTGGCATAGGGTCTATATTTGGTTCACTAGATGCAACATTAGTTATTTCCTTGGTGTCCTGGGTGTCCTTAGATGAGTTTAGCAATTTGTTCCATATTTGAGTACTCTTAATATCCACTCCCTTTAAGTTTCTTTGCAAGATATTCAATGTCCTTGCCTTCTTAGGACATTCTTTGGCATACTTATTCATTAGACTGCACATCTGCTCAACTGTATAATCTACTTTAATAGTACTGAGAGTGACCTCTCTCATTTGTTTCTTAGTTTGTAGTGCATATGACCATCTTGATGATATTTCATCATACAATTATAATGGAATAGAAGTAGAAAATTCAACTGGAACTTGTTTCAGGTTGATCATCATACCTATTATTGCTTCTTCAAGTTTCACCTTGTTCGTGGTAGATAGATCTTCATATGCTTGTATCTTCAGATGTTCTAATTGTCCAATTGTCTTTATTTCCTCTGCGATCTCATCAATAGACTATGATGGCTTATTCTGTACAACCTTGAATTGTTTTGGATTGTCATAAATCATCCTTGTCATCTTTGTTTTGTACATATCTCCTCTTTTGTTGTCTTAGTATAGGATTCTAGGTTATGCCCTTCTATTTTCTTGTCTTATAAGTAAATTTTGGTGAAGGCCTTGTAATTTTAGCTACACTTTTATTCAAAGGTGGTGAATCATTGCTCACCAATTGTGATCTTGTATGAGGTGGAGATATAGTCTTTGTACTTTTTCTCTTTGTGGCCTTAGATGCCTCAACTGGTGTGTCATCTGACTCAGTGGCATTTGTGTCATGATCTGGTTCATATTCTTGGCCAATTGAGGTGTGCTACTTGGTTTCCTCTTTAGATTTATCCAACTCTTCTTCAATTATAGAAAGTTTCCTTTTCAATGTTTTTATAATTTTGGTCTTTTTGACCCAACTATTGTACTTGTAATTGAATTTGTATCTGGGTCTTTGCCTCATCATAAGTGCCAAATCTCATGGCTGATTTTTCAAGAGGCTCATTTAGAAATTTTTCAATAGCCTTTGTAGAAACATTAATATTTAACTCATACTCCATTGGAGGTAGCCATGCAAACCTCAGATCTGCTTCTTTTATCAATGTTGTATCTATATCAACTACAAAATAGATATTGTCTTGGTATTTATCTACAATTTGTTGTGGAATCTAGGATCTCTTCTCCATTCTAGCCTTAAATTTAGCAAAGTAATGATTCATTACTGGCTCAAAATTCTCTCCTAGGCTTGTAATCATTTCATCTATCTTTACTATAATCAGTCTATCTATCTTCCATTTAACTTTACCAATTGATGGGAAGAAATTTTGCATGTAGAAGAATATGCAAAGTAGTAAGGAACCAAAATTACAGGTATTTGTCTTTGTTGACCTGATTGTTCTCATATTCTCCTCAAATTGCTTCCGCAATAGCTTAGAAAGATCAAATTGTAGACCCTTCTTCACTATCTTATAAGCTATATCCACAACTCCACATGGTACATTGTTAGGTGTGCTAGATTGAAATATCTTATACCCAATGGCATAAGAACCAAATCTCAATTCAACATCCTTCATGTAGTTGAGCTTCAAACATCTACCGTCCCACTTGGCTAATGTAAGCTTCTCCAACTCAATTCTTGGTAGGTATCTTAGGGCTTTGGCTTTGTCACATATTGGATATCGTGTAACTGCATGAATGACATCCCTGGTTATCTCTTTAGGTTCATCTAGTCATATCTTCCCTTCATGTAGTCAGCTAAGTACAATGTGGATCCACTCATTCCAAAAGACCTTTGGGAAATCTAGGGCATGAGTTAACCCTTTAACCATTAAGCATTTTTGGTCTTCCTTCAACTTTCCATCTGTGCACATTGATTGGTTGGTAGACATAAGCTCAAAACCTCTGATTTCTCCAATCTTGTAGTGTATATATGCATGCACATCTTGCACTAGCAAAACCCTAAGTGGGATAGATAAAAATGTGTCTTGATTATCCGGTTGTACTGTGACTTGTGGATGGATTTTGTAGTTAGGTTCCATGAAGGTGGAGTTTTTGATAAGAACAACCTTCTTGTGCTTGACCAGCTTAGCTTGCTTTTTGTGAGATGAAGATGTCATGGTTTTTTGATTGAGGGCTTATGTAAAATGATGATCAAATAACTCAGTGAGTTTAGAATGCACAATAGTTGACCTCTGTATGCTCAAAGTGTGTTGACATCTCTGTTGAATGCTCAAATAAAAAAAAATTCTACTTTTCTCTCTGTCCTCTTTTATGCTTTGTGATTGCATTGTGATAAAATGATCTTGTGTCGACCAAATTTATGGAAAATAACTTAGGGCGGTGCATTAAATACGCTTCACCAACTACTTGGTAAACAAAAAATAAGCTTAGTTAACACTATCAATGCTTTAACTTGATAAATGGTACAAATGCTCGGTTGTCATAACAACTCATTTGTCTCATCACATTTTCACCGACTGGTAGTTTTAAAATTGGTACATATTAATTGACTAGACTAGATCATAGTAATGAAATATGAAATGCCAGAGTGCATCTTTATTCATTCTAATTTGGCATATGTGCAATAAATATAGGAATTTATGTAAGATATAGAATTGTAAAACATAGTTCCATACCTTCTTGTATTGCTCAGTTGGAGATGGTGGAGCCACCTAACCCATTAGATGAGGTGTCACCGGCTGTTGTGCTTGGTCCTGCATTATCATTTGATGCTCTTCTCCACATTTGATTTCTGATCCTCATAATTTCATAAATTTTATTGCCATTCCCATAAGTGTTTATTCGGTCTGCACAATCTCTGCTTAAGTGACCGACTTTCTGACGGTGAGAACATGTCATTACAGAGTTAGACCAATTCCTAGATTTGATTTTCCATAGTATCATACAATTTTCTGCTATATGTCCATATTTTCCACATGATTCACAACTTCTCCAAGTGTTGTAACCCCATGTATAAGCATTGCCTTGTCTTCTCAGTTGTTATACCATTTCTTTTCCTTTAGGCTTCTAGATCTTCTTTGTGTTCTTTCTGCATGCTTTAGTTGTATGAACATTCATGTTGCAATTTTGATAGTATTTATCCATGTATGGTTTCTTCTATGGTTTGTTCAACTTGGATGTGCACTCATGTGCCTGATGTCCATGCTTATTACAGTTATAGTAAATACCATTGAATTCAGAAGGGTTTCTAGGAATACCTTTTGTTTTGCTCCTACAAACATTTGATGTGTGGCCTAGTTTTCCACAGTGATGGAAAGAGGGCTTCTTTGGCTTAGGATTTGAGTAGACATTCCTTTTTTCATCTTGATTTGGTGATTCACCTTGCTCGTTATGCCCTAATCTATTATTTTTATTTAGTCTTCTTTGATGGTTCAAAAATTCATCCATTCTCTTAGTGCTTTCTTCAGATCTCTTAATCACTGCATTGTGTTGTTGTAACATCTTCACTTCATTTCTCAGTTTCTCATTTTCTTCTTTCAATGTACCAATATCATATATTCTATTTGAAAGTTGAGTATTCACTCGGCTAGCCTCATGATTCATAGCAACCACTTGATTGGTGATCTCAAAGTAGTGTTCCATAAGTCTAGATATCTCAGTTTATTTCTCTTGTAACTTTTCAGTCATCTATCTTTTGTCATCAATAGCCATGTTTCTATCTTGTTCAGCTTTCTTTCCATCATTCAAGACTTAAACCATTCTAACCATTTGTGTATCTTGTCCAATCTGTAGTTCTTTCACTTGTTCAGTAAGTTGTTAATTTCTCTCACTTAGCTTTGATATTATTCTAGCAGATGCATCAGTTATGCTACCAGATTCAGATCTAGATGTATCAAATGGGTCATGAATCTATTCTTCATGATAATCAACCTCACAAAAGCAAAGTTCCATGTCCTTTCTCTTAATCAAGATCTCCCTGAGTTTCTCTTTGGCTTCCTTGAACTATTTGACATAGATCTGTAGTTGTAACTTCTGATTCTCAATAGTTTTGTCAAGTGTATACCTCTCCATTGTAAGCCCTTTTCTCTTTAGTTGTCAAACCTTCAAAATAAGAGAATATGATTTGATACCAATTTTTGGCCCAATTTTAAGATAATGGAAAGGATGTGTACTGAGAGAGGAGTGGTGAATAAGTACACTTAAAATTTTTTAGACAAATCTTTACATTCACTATTCTATATAAACCGACTGAGTAGATTGCTCATTCCAAATATATAGTATCAATACTAAAATGTAAATTCATGTAAAATAAATATAACACATACAAACAACTAAGTACTCTTGACACAAGTATTTTGGTATCACAGAAAACCCATGTTAGAAGGTAAAAACTACGGTGGGGATGAGACCCACAAAACTTCACTACTTCTGTAATAAAGGTAGCTTGTTAAAGCTTTACAAAATGATCACTTTTGATAATCTTACCCTGTTAGCAGTAACAAAAGATCAAATAGATCTACCCCATGTGGGGATTTAGGAACACAATCTATGTGTGCACTCGATTAAGAGATTTACAAAAAGATTGTAAAGTATACTCTGTTAAGAGATTTAAGTATCTATTACAATTATTAGAGAGTAACAGAAAGTTTGATCTGATACATATACAATCTCAAAATTGTTGATATAGATCCATTAAGTTCATACATAACATATCACCTCAATTTGAATGATAATGCCTTCTTCTCAATTCTTCTCGGTAGCCTTGCCTTAGTTTTGTAGATTGAATTCTACAATGTGGTCTCTATCCTTGAATCCATTATCTGATCTCTGATGCATGTATTATGGTGGCTACTTGATCATTTCTTGATCAACATACTTAAAAAAATTTGACATCTATACAATTATATTTCAAAATGATATGACCTAATTAAGGATTGACATTTACAACCTTGCCCTAAGATCAACGGTTACAAAATTTACATTGATCAAATAAACATACAAGACATAAACAATAAATGCCATAAATCCATAATTAATGTCCTCCTTGATCATCTAAACTATTAGCTATGTTGGCTCAAAAGTTTATACTTAGATTATTGTGCCATAACAAACTTTTATGTGGACTATGTTCCACTCGGTTAATGTTGTTCCTTGGTGCTTGGTGTATAATGTGTATCTCGATTATACTGGTGCTCAGTTATGCTATGAAGCTCAGTGTTTCTATGCTCAATATAGTCTGATTACTCAGGTATCATTGTACTTAGTTAACTACCAGGTGTGATTAGTTCTCTTGGTTAAGTCTACACTTCGGTGATATATACTAACTATCTTGTGTTGACTCTATCACCAACTGTCAATTATGTCCGCTTGATAACTAATAACAACTTCAATATAAAATTGGAGTAACACCTTCCCCACCGAATATCATACATGTTGAGGAATTAGCTTACTTGATATGTGCACAGATCTAGATTTTAGACAGTTTGAGAAAGATATGGGATAAAGACTAGACAACATTGAAGGACAACTTTTCAAATGTGATGAAGGGTGCTCCCCTTAATGCCACAAACACATAACAGAAATAGAGAAGCAACAACAATTTGCAAGAATAGAAAATGGGCTTCTTATTATCTCCACAAATGTGGAATTACAATATGCAAAGCCACATGGGCATTCCCCTTACAATATTCTGTAGGACAAAGCCTCGAAT
>MU226588.1:872920-897939 GCA_018584345.1 Thuja plicata | reverse complement strand
AACAAAAGGGAGTTGTAGGAAGACCTAGCTCAAAGAATTCATGTAGACCAGAGGTCACCACATAGCACTAACATAATAAAATAGTGACATAAAGACCATTAACATACCAAAAGAAGATGTGAAGGCCGATATAAATAGTAAGACTAGAGAAACAACATGTTATCTTAGAAAAAGAAAAAAGGAAATAGTAGCACCTGGGCAACAATAACTTCATTTGATAAAATTCCAGTTTTACTTCTCTTAATATTCCTTGTTCTTCATATTTTCTCCTTTCTTATCCATAGTCATATGAGAATCTTTATCTTTACACTAGAAACAACAACCTTGCATACCTTACCCCTGCATTTGCATTGTGTCCTGAATATGGATGACTTCTGAATGAAATTTGCATCCACATTGTCCTTCATGATGACCACTGTACCTTCTATCAAATCACCTTGCAATAAGCAACCACTGAACTCACCTTCAATCCAAGATCTATCCAACATAGATTCACCACATTGGAACACTCTCGGAGGATGATTCAACCCTAAGGGTTCAACATAGGAGGGTTCAACATAGGACTTCTAGTCTTCAAAATCTCAGATCTTCTTCACCCCAAACTAGATCTTTTACTGTGATCTGATACCACTTGATGCAGAGCCCTCTACTGTCACCTTAAGTAGGCCAACTCAACTCAAGGAATAAGTCCTACTCTAAAAAAAAATAGAGTTCTCTGACTTTGTAAGTTACTCCCACAACCATACTACTCAAGTTCACTTCCTTGTTTCCTTGTTCCAATGCCTTCTAGCACCAACATCATCCTAGGACACCTAGTGCACCTAGTACCTCAACCATACCAAAACTCCAACCAGACCTCTCACCTTGATCCTGTTGATGGGATTTTGTGACCGGGTCCGCCAATAGAGGTAAGTTGTCATTGGGTACCAGGTACCAGCCAACTTTGACTATAAAGGTTGTCCAGGGAAGTGAGATTCCCCAGGCCTCCAAGCACGTGAGAGTCAGGTCTCGACAGTGCAGGGCTCGGTTGGGAGATGTGACTATTTTGTTCGAGGGGGATAGCTAGTTATCTTCAACTCATCCACTCCGGGGATTCAAGTAAGTTGGGTTTCCTCCAAGCGTGCTTTCACTTAGAAAATAAAATTAAAAATATATTGCAGAGTTAGAATTATTTCATCTACCTATAGTTATGCTAAACATTCAAAACATCAATAATGCTCTAACACACTACACTAAATACCAAAGAAATATACAACCATCAGTTCATATTTTATTAGTAGCAAAGGAAAGGAGGTCATTAATCTACTTTACATATTAGAGCAAAGGACATGAAGAACACAAAGCATAAAATACCATTAACCCAGAAGACAAAATGCCAACAACATCATTGGGAGAACTCTTCCTTCCTCATTAACATCTTTTCCAGCAAGCATTGGTGCATGATACAATGGTGACTCTAGGGGAGTATTTAACTACTAAAAGCTGAAAACTATGGAGCATTGAGCTCTGCAACTAAGAAATGAGAAAACCAGATTGCTATTAGCTATGGAATCCAAAATCATCAATTTTGCTAACCCTTGGAATGAGGTAGGACTTATTATTTATACACATCCTCTGACCTAAACCTAACCCTAACTTATTTTACAATTTACAATATATAATATATTATCTAGTGGCCGGTACTACCTGCACTACGCTACAAAAGACCTCAAGACAAAAAAGGCCTTACATGTCAGAAGAATAAGATAAGAAAGGTGGCGTGGAAGAATTGGCCTTGAGAAGAGAGTCAGAAGGAGAGAGAAGAAATATGATCTCCTAGGGATTGAGGCTACATTCCTCATAAATGGGAGGGAGGCTCACTGTCCCTGATGCACTAGGTGTATCTTTGAAGCGACAGCTTGGGAAAACCACCTGTCAGAAACCTCTTGTTGAGCTGACATGCCTTGTTGTAGTTATCCATCTTCTAAAAATATTCATTAAATTCCCTAAAAGTGACCGGTCGGCTTTGGGAATTGATACATGGGTCACGTAAAGAATTCAAAAATGTGGGATCCAGAACTCTGAGATCTGGGAACTTGTGTTCCAAAAGAATAAAGAATACAAAACATGGTGTTGGTTGGATTCTCCAAAATCTAAAGAATTTAATTACTTTATGATTTTTCCCAAGCTTCCAACACTTGGCTTATGCTTTCCTTGTCTACACTTTGGATGCTATCCCACTGGCTATGGACAGACTCCAACACATCCTCAACTTCTCTGGCCCCGCTCTGGAATTTGTCTGCCATTTTGATGGCATCATGTGACCAGATCATGGTCTTTGACAATCTAGACAATCTAGCCTGGTCAAAATCTATGGCTAGTGGATACAGGGATTCCATCCACTCATCAAACTTGTAGAGGACATAGTCCTCTAGGGTACATGTTCCGATAGTGAAGGGATCAACTTGTGATACCCCAACCATGAATGCCTTGAATAAACCCAAGGGATATTAGGAAACTTTCAGCTTCTCTTTTAAGGTCTTAACCAGTTCCTTGCAAACCTTAATTTTGAGGGCAAGTCTGGAGTACTAGACCTAGAGGGAATCATATGATTCTTCTCCCAAAATATCAGACTCTATGGAAACCTCCTCGCCTAGGCTTCGGATCTCTTCCAACCAGGCTTTCCACTTCTCATATTTTTCCAAGTCTAACTCCCATATCTGAGCGGAGCTTCTCGCATGGAGGAGGATGAGATAAACCTTGTAGAGGTCTAGGAGGGACGCCACTAGAAATTCTCTCATCACTGTTACTTGTTCGGCTGCCCACTCATCCATTTCTTATGTTTTATTCTTCATTATGCGTAGAGAGTCCACATCTCCTTGTGCAAGTAGCAATCTGGAAGAGGGGGTTCTAGGGTGGACTTCGGCTAAAGTCCATGTTAGTTCTATGAGAAGCACAAGGAGATTGGAGTTTGTTTCCCTTTCCTCTTGTAGCTTCTGGCCCTGCTTTATGTATCAGGCCTCTATCACCCTGGTAGCCTCTTTCAGCAAGTCCAATTCACCTTGCTTGTCTCTCTTTCCTAATTCTACCTCCATTATATTTTAGTCTTCAAGCCTTGCGGCTGCTATGTTTTTTTTTATTGGGGGTGTTGCGATAACCACAATGGTACTTCCTGCTAGGTTGGTCTAGAGAGTATGGACAATCTGTGCCTTCTTGGGCTTCCTTTCCTCAGCATTCCTGCCCATCATCTCAACCAATGAGAGTGGAGCGCTTGTGGCTACTGCCGGGGCTTTCCTCTTCTTAGATTCTACCAGCCATTAGGGTGGCTGGGATAGCCTCGATGCCAATATTTATTCATTAGGATCCCTTTTGGAATACGGCGGCACATTCTTGGAATGTACGTTATCTTCAGGCTCCTTTTCTTGCTCTTGTTCAAGTTTCATTTGTTCTTGTTCTTTACTTGTTTCTTGTTCTCTGGAACCCTCGATGTTTTCTACCATGCTGCCATCTTCTATTGTATCACCAAGGATCTTTTCCCCAGTCTGATTCTCTGCATTTTCAGGGACTTCATCTTCCCTGGTGGTATCAGTAGCTTCTTCATTTTCCTTGTCTAGCCCCTCTTGGTCCATTTGCTGCTGCTGTTCCTGGGCCTCATTGGCGTCATTTGCTGTGATATTCTCCTCCATCAGGACATCTTTTGGAGGTGGGTGAGGTCGCTGGCCAAATTTTAACAAGGTGGTCATCATTACTACCTCACCAAAAGTACTTTGAGGCACTTGGTCACCTGGAGTTACCAAAGGCACATGAAGCGTGATGGTTGGAGGTACGATTGTTCCCTTGGGTCCGGGTTCTCTAACCATTGATTGCTCATTTGTGGGCTGCCTTGGTGAATCCATGGTCCCCTAGATAGGTATTCTTTCATGTTCAAGTTCTATTTGGGTTTCTTCCTGAGCCTCTTGCTCTGATGTATCCTTTTCTATGGGAATTTCTTTTTCTGCAGGGACTTCTTTATCCTGAGCTTCAATTTCTTCCACCACATGACTAACACCCTGTTGAATCTCTAGAAGCTCCTCCACCAAGAAGGTATCATCAAAATCATCATGTGGCATAGAGGAGTCTAAAATATCTTCCAGTTCAGGAGAGTCCAAACTTACATCTACTGGGGGCTTCTCTGGCATACCGGGGGCAGCAGTTGGTATAGGGGTCATGGCTATTTTCTTTCTCCTTATGAGTGAAGCCCCAGTATCCAGAATGCTGGTAGACTCTACCTTAGCAAAATTCTATCTATTCATCATTGCTACCAACAAAGGGGACCCTGTGGGGTGAGTAGATGCCATTGGAGTGATCGGGAGGCCAGCAGATACTTGCATATTGATTTACTAGTTAGCTAGCTTTTCCACCTCCATTTTCTCATGTAGGTGGGCCATCAAAAGGGTGGAAATCTGAGGAGGCACCTTGGGTACCTAGACTCCCTCTTTCTGTTTCCCTTTACTTACACTTGCTTCACTAGTGGCCGCGGTGGATGAAGAAGGTCCAACGCTGGCTGAAGAGGGAATGGTCTTCTTGACCATTGATTTCTTTCAGGTGCTCTTGGGGCACACCCAGGAAAAGTATCTTTGACTTGCCTCTATGATGGGGTGACATATCCCTTAAATAATTAAATCCTTTGTAGCAGCCCAATCCACTAGAGGGAGGTCTAATTTATACAGCCCTTGTCCTTTGTATGCTGGATCCTCCAGCAGCCCGCCATCTTTGAAACCCTTCGAGAAAGTCTGAAGGTCCAGTGTTTCCATGAGCCCTTTGCCCATCCTTATATGTTGTTGGGCCTGAAGGTCAAAACTATCCTGGCAGTCTACCCACAAGTCTTCAATATCCTCTTTATGCGGTGGGGACACCGAAGGTAGTGCTGTGGAAATCTTGTCGGGGGATCATAATTTCTTCAGGCGTGGTTGAATTCAACCAACCCCAAGCTTTTCAATTCATTGTCTGCCTCCCGAGCCATGGCAAGGCTGCATGTGTAATTCCCACAAGAGAAAGGGACTGGGATGTTGATGACCTTCTTCAATGTAAAGAAGGTGTGCAAATCCATCATCTACCTACAAAATTCTAAGAGAATAATTCTATCTGCATAATACCAAGGAAGAAGATAGGGCTTCCCATTAAAGCCTATCACCCTGATGTAGGTGTGATGCTAGAACTGAATAAAATACTAGCTATAGGAGTTGACCATCATCATTTCCACCTGTGAGAGGTGGTACCCAGAATCTTGGGTAAGTGTTAGAATGTTGTGGTAAATGAAGGTGTCATTTACCGGAAAAAGTTCAGGAAATTGAGCTCCCACTGCAGTTGGGGATAATGGTCCCATGGTGTGACTTGTCCCGAACTATTCCCAAGCTCCCTAGTTGTTCCCAGACCTTGAAAAGTTGGCCTTTGCTATGCTAATGCCCATAGCACATATGATGTCATGTAAAATTGGGAACTCTGGGTGACGGTCCTCATCTATGTATCCACATGGTTAGATATAATAGCTACCCAGTTGAAGGTCCTATTGTGTGTTGTGATGCAATACAGGAAATAATACATCCATGCTGAAAATTCCTGGGCATGGGGCAATCTGAAGATCCTACATAAAAAAATGATTCCTGCTTGAATGGGCTCCTTGAAATCCCCATGGGGAATTTCCAACTTCATTCTTTTGTAGTCTCGCTTTGGAGACTTCAGCCACTGACTGTTGAGGTGTTGCCGAGAAATGATTTTGGCTTCACCAACTTCTTCCAATGATTTGGCCCTGGTGATGATGGTGGACCCTTTGAACTGAGGAATTCCCAACCAGGAAGCAAAGGTGGGAGCATCCAATGTGACAATTATGGTGGGATATTGTAGTGGCCGGGGAGCCAGAAGAAGAACTGAGCGAGTGGTTGCATTGTATAGTACTGCTAGCTGCATTATTAGTTCTGGTTGCTGCACTACACATGGAAAGTTCATGGCCTTTATGATTCTGGAGGCAGCTAAGAAAATGGCCATCTTGTCTCCTTTGACCTTTAACCTGTAAATGGCCTAGATTAAACTTTGTAATTTGGCCCAAGTCCCGGGATACATATCCGTTATTTCCTAAACTTTGGAGTCTATTTTGGACCCCGTAATACATTCATCCTTCAGATACTTGAAGGTCAAAGGCAGCTTCGCTAAAATTCTTTCAATCTTTGACTTTGTAGCTACTCAATTAGAGGTGGTGGGTAGTTCTGGACTATCAAGAGGGGAAAAATTGTCAAACATTTTCAATCAATCTATCTGCAACCTGCAAGACCAGAGAACCATTAGGACATATATAAACATAAATTATAACTCTAGGAGATTCTTCACCAACCTGCACCTGTCAAACAAGTGTTAGTACATATATCAAAAGTTTTAGAGTAACTAGAATGAACATGACTCAACATTCCAGAGCATACTAACAAGGTGGCAAGGAGAAGAAAAAGACAAGGTCCCGCTGGAGGCCCATAGTCTGGACAAACTAGCCATTGCCGATGTGATTAGCAATAAGCCATAATTTGGTCGACATGAATTGGCACGTGGTGAGATGGCAAGCAGCGTAAATAAATTTATGGTGACAAGTGGGCTAACATGGGGAAATTTATTGCCAGATGGGACATTGTTTGAATGCCCACTCATGGGAAATTAATCCTGCCATTATGGTGATGCAATGGAGGAGAAAGAAATTTGCCATGTTTTGAACCAGCGAGGTGCCAAGTTCAAATCATGGTGACTCTGTCTTGATGAGCTTGACCTCAGGAAGCCAAAAAAACTTGACAGAGCGTGAAGAATTTGTGAGCTCAGATGAATATATAGAGCATATATACATAAAATACAAGAGGGCCAAGGGCTGAAGCATATATACATGCAATATACAAAAATATACATCATTCATAGTATAAAAAAAATAAACACAATGTATAACAACTACCCTAAGACCCAAAATACAAAATATACATTATCCTACAACTGTACAAAGGGTGGACAAACTTTAGCAGAGCCAACCCACCAATAGGTGGAAAACCAAAAGCAAGAAACACAAAACCTAGAATGAGAACAAAGCATAAAAAAAAAAAAAAAAAAAAAAAAATGAGGGCAGGAACCAGAAGACCTACCTGGGAGTCTGAAGAATGGCAAAGAGAGGAGGCACTAGGACCCCTCTGTAATAGCTTCAACCTCCAATGCTCATGAATAGCTACCAAAGATCGACTCATAGTTATCCACTAAGCTCAGAGTAATTCACACTTAATCACACTTCAAATCATCGAGGAATCTCTATAAAAACTCTAAGTGTTTTAATCACGGTAACTACAAAAGTGACATGTAAATCTTATTTATACCCAAGGTAAAAAGCCAATTACCCTCTTTCCACAAACTTTAGAACTAGTGATCCTCCAGACTCTAGGCCTGGGGATTCTGAACAACCATGTCTCCTTATGAGAAGGAGACATTGTGGTAGAGAATCCCAAAGTCCATAATCTGGCTCTGGAAAGGAAACAACCAACTTTGGGACCGGGTCCTAGAGGCACAAAAGACAAAAGTGAAAAAAAAAAAAACCTCGCAGGAAGGAAAACCCAGAGAACAAAACAAAAGAAAAAAAGGCAAAGAAAACAAGGCAAGAGCCAAAAGAAAAAAGGAGGGGACCCAACATTTTGCACACAAAATTTAGGGATGGGTATGCAGGGCATAAAAAATGGTGACTATCTGAGATGAATGCCTTAGTGCATTTGAGAACCACAGAATCTCTAGTTAGCAAAACTGGAACTAATCATTACTTGGAGCATGCTTCTTGCAAGACGTGAAATGTCTGAGAAAATATGGCCATACACGATTCAATCTATGGTCTTTCATTAGTTGTGAAGTGTGTGCTTTGGAAGGAAATCAAGCGGATGACCTCTGGGAGAAGTAGAGAAGAGGCACTAAATATAGCCTATCCAAATTCATCAAGTTTTCTTGTTTCTCTCAGATACTGGAGTTTCATCCCATCTTATCTTTTCCTTGTTATTTCATTCTCTTCTGGGTGGGAGGGTGGTACTTCTTTCACCATTAAACTTGAGCTTAGCCAAATTTTAACGATGGTACTTATTTCACCCCTCCACCCACCTTAATTTTCTAAATGGGGAAGGAAAAATCCACACCCGGAAAGAATCTTAAAAGTTCAGACTTGGGTCAAACAACCAGTATGACTGATCTACCCTCGGTGTGTCTGATTACTTGTTTCCTTTAATTTTGATTTAACTGATTACTAGACTTTCGGGGATAAATCTGATGAAGACTACTCATAGTTTGCTACCAAACTCATGAAATGACTCTGGAGACCAGACCAGTTCCACCATGCTAACAATAGATTCTAAGTTCAACACAAATGCAGAAGGCACCATCCCAGAGACTAGATGTCATGCAAAGCACACCAGCCTACAAAAAGGGAGCAAGACACTAGAAACCCAAAAAATAAAGAACAAAACTGAAAGTGAAACAAATAGAAAGGGGGCAGTCCTGGAGGACAGCCAAAAAAACTATTTACAAAACAAGGCACCCCAAATGGGGATACCGGGAAAGAAATTTTTACAAGTGAAAAGATTTACATATAACACAATCCTGGACAAACCTGCCTTATTCAAAGTAATGTTTGAGAAACTATCCATTGATAGAAAATGGGATGGGTTCTCTAGTCATGGTACTAAGGTGATACATATTTTCCCCACAGATCTCTAAGATCAAGTATGGTCCAAGCTAGAGCCATTGGAATTTGGTGTGCTTTCCTTTCTTTTCCTAGGCTTTATCCCACAAAAGGACCAAGTCTGAAATATGAAAGGCCTTATACTAGGCTCTTCAGTCAAACCATCATTTTACCACTGCTTGGTGATGCATAAAATGTTCTAGGGCTATGTCTCTTTGTTACTCCATTCATAGTAGATTCAGGAGCCGAACCTCCACGATGTTGTCCTGGTTCCTAAATTCCTACATGAACTATAAAATTGGGATCTGTAAGTTAATGGGGAACACTGGGTTCTGGCCATAAACCAGATGGAATGGGGATGTTCCCAAGGTGGCCTTAATTTGAATGTGATCTACCCAGAGGGTGAATCTTAGCTTTTGGTGCCAATCCCAGGGATTCTATTCCAACAGGTATTTGATCACTTCAAGAAAATCTTTGTTGGTTAATTTAGCAACACCATTCCCCTGGGGGTAATAGTTTCTAGAGAAATTCAGAGTGATCTTCCAATCATAGGTCCACTCAAGTAGTTGTGCCAAAGAAAATGCTAGACCATTGTCACATACTATAGTGAAGGGCATCCTGAATCTTGTGACGATGTTTTCTTCCAGGAATTTGATAACTATGTCTACCGTGTTGTTTTTACAAGGTAAGGCCTCAGATCACTGGGTGCAGTAATCAATTGCAGTTATGATGTATTGATGGTTTGCAGAAAAGTTGGGGCTGATTTCCTCAATAAAGTCAAATGCCCATTGGGCAAAAGGTCTAGCTTTGAAAACTGGCTGCAAAGACATAGCTAGGTTACATTCATGATGTGGCATGGTTTGGCAAGTATGACACTCCTGGATGTGAGTGTAGACATATTTAAAGATACAGGTCCAATAATATCTAGCTCGAAGGATATGATAAGTGGTGCCAACAACTAAGCCATGCCTGGTTCCAAACTTCCCATGGAATTCTTCAATTATTTTTGCAGCTTGGACCCTATCAATGCACCGGAGGTACACTCCCTCATAATTCCTATGAAAAAGCATGGAGTTCTTGATCATGAAGTGTGTTCTTTTCAATCGTAGGGCATGGCATTTGTTTGGAGGCAATCCCTTTAGACAGTTTTTATTTAACAAGTACACCAGATCTGTGTACCATGGGTCTCAAGTGATAGAAT
This sequence comes from Thuja plicata, assembly GCA_018584345.1. NCBI lineage: Eukaryota > Viridiplantae > Streptophyta > Pinopsida > Cupressales > Cupressaceae > Thuja > Thuja plicata. The sequence goes on along the minus strand of MU226588.1, from coordinate 888,046 downwards.
CCACTATGTATGTTTGACATTCAATGTGGGGAGTCTCTTCTGCCATCACTCTGCTTAGTCCCTAACCTCAGACTATCTTCATGGGTTGCATTTATAAATAATATTCCTGGAGGATGGCCATCTATTTCCCCCATCTTTCACCCAATTCACTCTGCATCAACATAGATTTTATAGCCTAGTCCGGGATGATAGCATGCACCTTGCTCTAGAGAATATAATGCCAAAATTTATTCTCGACATGAACAAGAGAAAAGGCCTACTTTTCCAATGATGAATACCAGACTTCAGTGTTCTTGAAGGGGGAGCTCATAAAAGCTATTGGTCATTCTTCCCCTTTGACCTTTTGGGTCAATACTGCCATGGCAGAATGCGGCTAAACAAAGGAGTAAATATAGAAAGGGAGGGAGTAGTCTAGGCTAGCTAGAACTGGTGCCTCCATTATTATTTGTTTAATCTAGGTGAACACCCACTTTGCTTTAGGACTCCACTCAATTTTGGTATCTTTTTTCATCATCTCGTTGACTGGCTTCATGATTTCAGTGAATCCAGTGATGAACCACGGGAAAAAGTTGATCTTTCCAAAGAAAGATTGCATCTCTTTCTTTCTTCCGGGAATTTGCAAGTTTAGTAGCACTTCAACTCTCTTAGGGTCAATGGATATACCATTCTTGGAGACAATATGCCTGAGCAAATTCCCTTCAGTGACCCCAAATATGCACTTCTTAGGGTTGAGGGATATTCCATACCGGTGACATCTCTCACAAATCTGGGTGAGGTGGGTGGAATGGTCATGCCTATCCCAGGAAAAGATGATCAAATCATCCATGTAGATGATTATGCACTGGTTCACAAGGCCCTTAAAAACAATGTCCATAGCCTTCTAAAATGTGGACCCTGTGTTAATCAAGCCAAAGGGCATCCTCCAATAAGTGAACGGTCCCCACTTGGTGGTGAATGTCATTTTGTCTCTATCCTCATATTTAACCATGACCTGGTTATAGCCAGAGTACCCATCCAAGAAAGATATCATTTGAGATCCGTTCACTATTTGCAACACCTCATCCAACAAGGGGAGAGGGTGGTTATCTTTCTTGGAGGCCCTATTCAAATTTTGGAAATCCACGCAAAGGAGAATTTCACCACTCTTCTTTCTCATAAGGACTAGGTTAGCAACCAACATAGTATGCCAGATTGGAAAGATTATCCAGGCTAACAATAGTTTTTGCACCTCCTGATGAATCAGAGGCTCGATCAGTGGGTTGATGGGTCATTAATTTTTCTAGAAAGGCTTAGCATCAGGTTTGAGTGGGATGGTATGAGTCATAATGGATGTGTCATATGTCTTCAAATCCTCATACCTCCACATGATCACGTCTATGTATTCTTAGAGAGCTGTGAGAATCTTCTCCTTCTCCTCAAGGGAGTAGGAGGTACCGATGTGTATCATTTTCTCTTCAGCAGGCTAGCTAATGTTCACTTTCTCAAATTTTCCTCCCTCAGAGGAGGATGATATATTTTCTCAGCCCTGAGGGTTCAAGTCAAAGATTCATTCAAGTGTGACCATCCCCTTCGAGATGGTGTTGGTTGGTAGGTCCATGATCCCATCATCTTCATCACCCTATCTGATGTCATTATGGTCTCGCTACTCCACTATCTAGTCCTCAAAGACACCAACATTGGCCATGAAGGCCAGGATATGATGATCATCCTCAAAAACCTAAAAGTAGGTGACATTATCTAGAATGGACGGGGTGGGGATCATCTCAACAAAAAATCTCCAGAGTCGTGAGCCGGCCATGGGCTCAAGTGTGCTGGTAGAAATAGCAAGGGCATTTGGGACATAGTTCTATTGCTAGGGAATAAGATCAATGCCAAAGGCATCAAAATCTTCAATAAGGCTCCATGCTCGGTTGTAGTATGTAGCCAGCCTCTTATCATGACACATGTATTGACTCTGGACTTGTTTGAAAATCAACTCTAAATCACCCAAGGCCGAGAGGCAAGTGATTCCCTTCCTTAATGCAAATAGGAGTCCAAAGAAAAAGGCCTCATACTCTATGATGTTGTTTGTGTAGTTGAACTATAGCCTGTAGGATGCGAGGAAGGATTTCCCCCATGGGTTGATTAATTCTACTCCGGCCCCACAACCCTATTTGGATCAGGACCCATCAAACTTAAGGGTCCATAAATCATCATTTGTTGTCTAGGGCTAGGAAGATGGAGTGGCCTTTGGATTATCTTCGGGAGACTTGGGAGGAGTTTCCTCTAGTGCTGATGGTATGTGGGTGAGGTTTACCTTCGGAGGGATTTGGGGTTGAGATCCCTGGAGAAATGGCACTGAAGAAGTTCTTTCAGTAGGAACACTGGGCTCCAGGGAATCAACTGTATGCTCTTTGTTCCGAAGGGTGTCAATGTGTTGGGTAGCGACAGAAAGACAAGGCTCATGCTCTAGCTCTGAGTACTTCTGGTAATGTACTCGACACTAAGTGTTAGACAAGCGTGTGGCGGGGGTTGCCGTGGCACCCTGAGAGTTAACCTCAACCCTTAATTTTTCTTCTAGGTCCTAGGTTCTCTGTAGAACTATGAGATCCTCCCCAAGAGTGAAATCGAATGTTAAGATTTCAAGGGGTTGGTACACCCAAGGGGAAGTCTCAGAGAATAAGACCCCATTAACCCTTCCAACTTTGGTGAGGGCCTATTTCATCCGGGGCTCACTTTCAACCCAGATCTTGTTTGATTCTCTTTCCCAGGGGAGCCATAAGTGGGAGAAGTTGGTTGAAAAGTATTCATTCAGGGACTTAGACCAATTCTAACTTAATAACATCCCATAATTCTCTGGGATGTCCACCACTTGGATATCAATTATGCTATATATTCTGGGGTCTTGGATGAGCTGTATCTGGATATTCTTCAATTCACCCACCATTTTCACAGTAGTTTTAGCCAGTTGGATTACTGCACCATTAGATGGGGTGGGTCAGAATCCAAGCTTCTGGCATATGGATAGGGTCATGATGTTGCCTGAAGCCCCAAAATCTACTAGGAAATTGTGTATGCTTTTGCCTTGTAAGTTTAGGCCTAGCAGGAATAGAGGATCGTTAGTATTTCCTTAGAAGATAGCCGTGTTGGCATCCTCAAAAGAGACAGTCTTGGGTGGGCAGCTGAAAGCTTTTGAGTTTCCCAAGAGCTTCAAAAGAGACATCTTCTACTTAGGATCGTTTAGAAAAACCTCCATCAAGGTCATGGAGGTGGTGGTTTGTTCTAACGCCTTCATGATATCAAACCTCCCTCTTGAGAATTGGTGGCTTCCCTTGGTCAGGTCCCTTGCTTGGATAGAGCTAGAACCTTTTGGAGGAACAGGCTGATCGGTCATATTTTCCTAGGGAGGAGTGTCCTTGGGAGGTATTGGCATGTAAACTAGTCCTTTACCAGCCTGGCTCTGAGTGTTGTAAGGAGTCTGTGGGTTGGTGAAGGCATTGGCTTGAAAGGCTGGAATCAACTCGTCAAAGAATCCTTATAGTTCAGATTCTTCTTTGTCTTCTCTAGCAATTCTGAAGAAGACAGTCTCATAGGTGAATGTACCATGAGTGGGATCTTGCATAGGAGGCTCTAGGGGAGTAGGATCAGATGCTTGTTGTCTGTCCATCTAGGAAATCATGATGACTTTCTCCAGCATGGCATAGTTTACCTCATTGTGGGAGCCTATGTTATGCAATCTACACCAATTGGTCATGGGCTAGAAGTCTACAACTAGTGTGAAATGGGATAGTCTAGCACCACTCTGATTGGCATTTTGGTTCAAAGGTAGACCTCCAGTGTTTGCATTGTTGTTCCATTGCTGTTGGTTGGGCCGAGGCCCATTGTTAAAATTTCTTCCCCCAGCATGGTTGTTTCATTGGTCAAAGAAAATATTCCCTCTCTGGGAATTGGAGTTCTGGGGTACATAGGACCCCACCTTTAGTTGACCCATGTCCATAGTCAAAGTGCACAACATTCACTAGAGGGATTCAACCTCTATGATCAACTGAGTGTTTGCGTTCCAATGTGACAGTTTTTATTGTTAGTTTCCTAGGAAAGAAGTAGTATTTTTTGGAGTTGAGGGAAACAATCCTCCAACCATGGAAGACTAGAAGAAGTACACTCTGGATGGTTGTGTCTGTGGTTGTTGTGTTTTCTGTGGCTAGTTCCAAGGAAAATATTCCAGACCTGGTATTGTCTGATTCTGCAATGAATATACGTATCATGTTGCCGGTCTATTGGTAGTGGTGGGGGATTTATGGCCATTGTGGGGGCACCCATTGCCAAATTGGGGTTGTATCCCCTAGCATAAGAAGTTCCATCAGGGCTCATGTTGAATGGTGTACTCTACCAAATCCCGCCTTGGGATTTGTTGAGGCCGCGGGACAGTTCTAAGGCTAGGTTGTAAACTTTTTCCAAAGTATCCCAGTCACCTGGGATGGTAGCTCTCCAAAAGAGAGTGGAAACGAAGGGGTCCATTGCATTGAGATAGGTCTGAATAATCACTTTTGTGGATGGGATGAAGGGACCCATGCACCGCTTGAGGGGTTCATTCAGTTCCTTCCTGATAGAAATGAACTGGCTGTGGGACCATGCTAGGTCCACATGTATGCAGAAGGCAGCCAAGAAGGTGTCTTCCATGTCCTACCAACTATTAATGGAGTTGGTAGGAAGATTGAGGTACCAGTTCAATTCGATCTGTCCCAGGGATAGGAGGAACATCCGGGTCACAACATCTTGATGTTGGATCTAGTGTCAGTTCATGGCATCTTTGTATGCCTGTAGATGCTCTTATACAGTTCATGAGCCTAAGTGCTCATATCAGGGATAAAAAATTTTAGGGTGCGGGGGTAAATCGTTGGATGCACCTAAAAAAGTTCCCATTGGGGACCCGATATTTCCAAAACATGCAGCCATCGGGGGTGTTGGGTTTTGAATAGGTTGACCACTAATTTGCAGGATCATTTGGGAGGCTTGGGTATTCTATGGTATGCTAAATCCATAGATAATGGTGGTTGGCTTGACTTTCAAGGTCTATTTCTTTCGAGCAGGGGGCTCGAGTTTGACAAACCTTTCAAGATTGGGGGCTGATCTAAGGACTCTTTCAAATCTCGCTGGGGAGAATTACCCAATCTCACTGAAGGTTTGACTCCTAAAACTATGGCTTGGAGAACCCTCAAGCGGTGTAAAATCTGAATCCTAAGAGGGGGATGAGTTCATGCCCTCCTTCTAGCTCCAGTTTTTGTTGACGGGACTTTGTGACCGGGTCTGCCAATAGAGGTAAGTTGTCACTGGGTGTCAAGGTATCAGCCAACTTTTCCTGTAAAGGTTGTCTGGGGAAGTGAGATTCCCCAGGCCTCCAAGCACATGAGATTCGGGTCTCGACAGTGCGGGGCTTAGTTGGGAGATGTGACTATTTTGTTCGAGGGGGATAACTTGTTATCTTCAACTCATCCACTCTGGGGATTCAAGTAAGTTGGGTTTCCTCCAAGCGTGCTTTCACTTAGAAAATAAACTTAAAAAGATATTGTAGAGTTAGAAGTATTTCATCTACCTATAGTTATGCTAAATATTCAAAACATCAACAATGCTCTAACACACTACACTAAATACCAAAGAAATATACAACCATCAGTTCATATTTTATCAGTAGTAAAGGAAAGGAGGTTGTTAATCTACTTTACATATCATAGCGAAGGACATGAAGAACACAAAGCATAAAATTCCATTAACCCAAAAGACAGAATGCCAACAACATCATTGGGAGAACTCTTCATTCCTCATTAACATATTTTCCAACAAGTGCTAGTGCGTGATACAATGGTGACTCTAGGGGAGTATTTAACTATAACAAGCTAAAAACTATGGAGCATTTAGCTCTGCAACTAAGAAATGAGAAAACTAGATTGCTATTAGCTATGGACTACAAAATCATCAATTTTTCCAACCTTTGGAATGAGGTCAGACTTATTATTTATACACATCCTCTGACCTAAGCCTAAGCCTAACTTATTTTACACTTTACAATATAATATATTATCTGGTGGCCGGTACTACCTACACCACACTACAAAAGACCTCAAGATAGAAAAGGCCTGACATGTCAAAAGAATAAGACAAGAAAGGTGGAGTGGAAGAATCAGCCTCGAGAAGAGAGCTGGAAGGAGAGAGAACAAATTTGATCCCCTAGGGATCAAGGCTACATGCCTCATAAATGGGAGGGAGGCTCACTATCCCTGATGCACCAGGTGTATCTTTGAAGTGGTGCCTTGGGAAAACCACCTGTCATAAACCTCTTGTCAAGCTGACATGCCTTGTTGCAGTTACCCATCTTCTAACAATCTTCATTAACTGCCCTAAAAGTGTCTGGTTAGCTTTGGGAACTGAGACACAGGTCATGTGAAGAATTCAAAAATGTGGGATCTGAAACTCTGAGATCTAGGAACTTGTGTTCCAAAAGAATAAAGAATACAAAACATGGTGTTGGTTGGATTCTCCATAATTTGGATAATTTTATTACTTTATGATTTTTCCCAAGCTTCCAACACTTGGCTTATGCTTTCATCATCTACACTCTAGATGCTATTCCACCGGCTATGAACAACCTCCAACGCATCCTCAACTTCTTTGGCCCCACTCCAGAATTCGTCCACCATTTTGATGGCATCATGTGACCAAATCATGGTTTTTGACAATCTAGACAACCTACCCTGGTCAAAATCTTTGGCTAACGGATACAGGGATTCCATCTGCTCATCGGACTTGTTAAGGACATAGTCCTCCAGGGTACATGTTTTGGTGGTGAAGGGATCAAATTGTGATACCTCAACCACGAATGCCTTGAATAAACCCAACGGATATCGGGCAACTGTCAACTTCTCTTTTAAGGTCTTAACCAATTCCTTGCAAACCTCAATTTTGAGGGAAATTCTAGAGTACTGGACCTGGAGGGAATCATATGATTCTTCTCACAAAATACCAGACTCTATGTTAACCTCCTTGCCTAGGCTGTAGATCTCTTCCAACCTGGCTTTCCACTTCTCATATTTTTCCAAGTCTTGCTCCCATATCTGAGCGGAGTTTCTTGCATGGGTGAGGATGAGATCAACCCTGTAGAGGTCTGGGAGGGACGCCGCTAGAAATTATATCATTTTTGTTACTTTTTTGGCTACCCACCCATCCACTACTTGCACATTCTTCTTCATTATGAAAAGAGAGTCCACATCACCCTATATAAGCGGTAATCTGGAAGAGGGGGTTCTAGGGTGGACTTTGGCTAAAGGCCATGTTAGTTCTGCTAGAAGTGCAAGGAGATTGGCATTTGTTTCTCTTTCATCTTGCAGCTTCTGGCCCTGATTCATGTATCAGGCCTCTATCGCCCTAGTAGCCTCTTTCAACAAGTCCAATTCTCCTTTCTTGTCTCTCTTTCTAAATTCTACCTCTGTTATATTGTAGTCTTCAGGCCTTACAGTTGCTACATCTATGTTTGTTGGGGGTGTTGCAATAACTACAATGGTACTACCTGCTGGGTTGGTCTGGAGAGTATGGACAACCTGCGCCTTCTTGGGCTTCTTTTCCTTGGCATTCATAGCCATCATCTTAGCCAACAAGAGTGGAGTACTTGTGACCACCACTGGGGCTTCCCTCTTCTTAGATTCTACCAGCCATTGGGGTGGCCGAGATGGCCTTGCTACCAATATTTGTTCATTAGGATCCCTTTCAAAATCCAGCAGTGCATTCCCAGAATATACGTTATCTTTGGGCTCCTTTTCTTGCTCATGTTCTAGTTCTGTTTGTTCTTGTTCTTTACTTGTTTCCTGTTCTCCGGAACCCTCAATGTTTTTTGCCATGCTAGGGTCTTCTATAGTATCACTGGGGATCTTTTCCCTAGTCTTAGTCTCTGCATTTTTAGGGACTTCATCTTCCTTGGTGGTATCAATAGCTTCTTCATTTTCCTTGTCCAGAGCCTCTCGGTCAATTTGCTACTACTACTCTAGGGCCTCATTGGCCTCATCTACTGTGATATTATCCTCCACCGGGACATCTTCTGGAGGTGGGTGAGGTCACTGGCCAAATTTTAACAAGGTAGCCATTGTTACTACCTCACCGAAAGTACTCTGGGGAACTTGGTTACCTAGAGTTACCAAAGGCACTTGAAGCATGATGGTTGGAGGTACAGTTGTTCCCTTGGGTCTGGGTTCTCCGACCATTGGTTTCTCATTTGTGTGCTGCCTTGGCAAATTTGCAGTCCCTTGGACCAGTATTCTTTCTTGTTAAGGTTCTGTTTGGGTTTCTTCCTAAGCCTCTTGCTCTGATGTATCCTTTTCTATGGGAATTTCCTTTTCTGCAGGGACATCTTTATCCTGAGCTTCAATTTCTTTCACCACATGACTAACACCTTTTTGAATCTCTAGAAGCTCCTCCATCAAGAAGGTATCATCAAAATCATCATATGGCATAGAGGAGTCTAAAATATCTTCTACTTTGGGAGAGTCTAAGCTTACATCTACTGGGGGCTTCTCTGGCATACCAGGGGTGGTACTTGGTACAGGGGTCACGACTGTTTTCTTTTTCCTTATGAGTGAAGCCCTCGTATCCAGAATGCTGGTCGACTCCACCTCAGTGAAAGTCTGTCTATTCATCATTGCTAATTTGCTGGTTGGCCAGCTTTGCCACCTCCATTTTATCATACAGCTAGGCCATCAAAAGGGTGGGAATCTAAGGAGGTGCCTTGGGCACCTGGACTCCCTCTTTCTCTTTCCCTTTACTTAGACTTTCTTTAGTGGCCGCGGTGGATGAAGAAGGTCTGGCACCGGCTTAAGAGGGAATGGTCTTCTTGACCATTGATTTATTTTTGGTGCTCTTGGGGCACACCCAGGCAAAGTATCTATGACTTGCTTCTATGATGGGGTGGCATATCCCTTCAATTGTTAAATCCTCTAGAGTGGACCAATCAACTGGAGGGAGGTCTAATTTATCCATCCCCTATCCTTTGTATGTTGGATCCTCTAGCGGCTCACCATCTTTGTAACCCTTCGGGAAAGTCTAAAGGTCCAATGTTTCCATGAGCCCTTTTCTCACCCTTGTATGTTGTCAGGCCCGGAGGTCAAAACTATCCTAGCAGTCTGCTCAGAAGTTTTCAACATCCTCTTTATGCGGTGGGGATGCCCAAGGTAGTGCTATGGAAATCTTGCCGCGGGGATCATACTTTCTTTGGGCATGGTTGAATTCAACCAGCCCCAATATTTTCAATTCATTATCTGCCTCCCAAGCTGTGGTGAGGCTGCATGTGTAATTTCCACAACAGAAAGGGAATAGGACATTGACGACCTTCTTCAATGTAAAGAAGGTGTGTAGATCCATCATCTGCCTGAAAAATTCTAAGAGAATAATTCTATCCCCACAATACTGGGGAAGAAGATGGGGCTTCCCATTGAAGCCTGTCACCCTGATGTAGGTGTGATGCCAGAACTGAATAAAATATTGGCTGTAGGAGTTGACTAGCATCATTGCTGCCTATGAGAGGCGGTACCCAGAATCTCGGGTAAGTGTTAGAATGTTGTGGTAAATGAAGGCATCATTTATCTGACAGAAGTTCAAGAAACTGAGCTCCCACTACAGCTGGGGATAATGCTCCCATGGTGTGACTTGTCCCAAACCGTTCCCAAGCTCCCCGGCTATTCCCAGACCTTGAAAAGCTGGCCTTTGTTGTGCTAATGCCAACAACACATATTATGTCATGTAAAATTAGGAACTTTGGGTGACAATCCTCATCTATGTATCCACATGGTTAGATATAATAGCCACCTAGTTCAAGGTCCTATTGTGTGTTGTGATGAAATATAGGAAATAATACATCCACACCGAGAATTCCTAGCCATGGGGCCTGTTAGCACTGCACCAAGAAAATTTTAAAAATTCTAGCATTGATTATTTTCTTGCACTTTATGGTTTAAAATCCTGTGTCTTACCGCGCATAAAGGGTCAAAATTCATTTATTATGTTTTGTTTAAGTATTTTTCACTCAGTCGCGTTGGTCTTTTAACATGTTTTCAAGCTGTGTGAGTGGGCGATGAGTCATCAAATTGTAAAATCATGCAGTCACAATAAGATTGTGTCAAGTCATGATCATTTGTGTGAGTGAGTAGTTTGGGTGTTAAAAGAACATAAATCATGCAATCGTGATGTTTTGTGAAAGTTGGGTTGTAAGTTCATGACTGAGCAGGTTAGGAATGATTCTGTGTATCACTCACTTGCCAGGCATTAACTTCTTCAAAGATAGAACCAGCGAGTCCATGATGACTTAAAACCTTGTGTATCGCATAGTCACTTTAAAGTTATGTTGTTCACTTTATGCTCTGTGACTGAGTGAGCCTTGTCAAAAATGTAGTAGTCGCATACACGCATTAGGTTTCCATGTTTGTCTTTCAATTCAGCAACTATGCGACAAAATAAGGTTCTAGAGGTCACTCACTTGCTTAGGTTCTAACTCACTTGTATTTTGCAGTGTGAGTAAGTGATAAATGCATGCAAAAGTTATTAATTTGAAAGGCTCGTCACTCAGTCGCCAAGGTATTTTTCAAATTTCTAAAAGGTGTGAGAGCGAGTGATTATGGGATCATTTATCACCTCGCTCACTCACTGATGCTCTAAGAGTTTAAGAAATGAACTCGCGAGTGTGTGATAAGGTAAAAGAAGAGGGATATCGCTCACTCGCCCATCAAAAAAGACAGAAGGAAAAAGGTTAGCGATTATGTGATTAAAGAAAGAAGGTTGACAGTCATGCACTCACAGTCAATAATATGGTTAAGTTTTCAAGCTCGCGAGTGTGCGATAGGAAATTTTTAATATTTTGATATAAGAGCCCACTCAGCCATGAAGGATTAAGCCTTAGAAATTTTTCAACAGCGAGTTAGCAACTGAACAAAGAACAAAAGCCATCTCTCACTCGCTAAGTGTTGTAAGTTGGAGTGTTTTGCAGGGCCAGTGAGTGACCAGATAAAGTATATGATAAAAAATGAACGTCGCTCACTCACCCAGATCCAAAAGTAATAAATTGAAAGCCAGCGAGTGCGCAATTATGGAGTGACTAAAAGGTGACCAAATACTCACTCAGTCACCAAGATTTAGATGATGTTAAATGTTGAGCAGCGAATGTGTGACTAGTTGAAGAAAAATAAATATCGTTCACTCGCATGAACCTAAAAGAAAAATGTAGAAAGATAGCGAGTATAAGACTGCCAAATGATGAAGTGCAGATTAGGTCATTTCTCACTCGCAGAAGATGAAAGGCAAGGTAAAGCTAGATGGCGAGTATGCGACTAGTTAAAATAAAGGGTCACATCGCTTACTCAAGCACTATTCTGAGTATGAGTAAAGTGTAGTGGGTTGGTGTCCGATTGACAAGTGGCTAGTTTTAGGCTTACGAGTGCAAAAGGGGAGAAAAGTGTACACTCTTTTCCAGCTAGGATCAAATAGTGTGAATTAATGGTAGCATTAGTGACAGAATGATGATTTCATGATAGTGCAAGTGCAATAATTTGGAATTCAAGTGGACAAGACACATGCTTTAATGGCTATAAGTGTGAATGATTGAGTTTGATTTTGTAAAACTCTCATTTCTGCATCTTGTGATTTTCTGCGAAGAGTAAAATAGCTTATTGGTCTCAAGAATTTTATTTGAGATAGTAAAATTCAAAGAAGAAGGATCAGTTAAGCTATTGTTCCTGCTACCTCACAAGGGTCTGAGAAGAAGAAAGAAGTCACATTGAAGAAGTATACAGAAGAATTTTCTGAGTTGCATCCTGGAACTCCGAATACAAATAGCGCAAACTAGGAGGAATGGAACGATAAATGGTCTCAATGCAGAAATTTGATAACCACAAATTATTCTGGTAATACTTTGTTTCAGTATTTCGAGAATAATAGGATCAAACTAGTTCCAATTTGTAATCCATGGGATTTGAATATGGATAAATTGATTGTGCCTGACGTCTATGTTGACATTGGTCTTATTAAGGAGTTAGCAAAAAACTATTGCCCAGTAGCTAGGGTAATCAAGAAAAGGAATAAGGAAACCCTAGTCTCCATAGATAGAAGGTCAGTGGCAGAGGTATTTGGAATCACTGGTGCATTATGCATAGACATTGATTTGAAAAAGATTAAGGCTAATTATGTCAAAAGAGAGAATTTGATTAAGAAATATGAACTACCTAAATTTATGCCCCGAGTAGATAGGCACTTGGTGAAGATTCCAGATAATTTCAAGCCACCTTTTGACTTATCCCTGTTTCATCATTATGTAAAATGCACAGTCTATGGTTTAAGTAGGGTTCTAGGCTTTGATGGAGATTCTATAGTGTCTCAAGAGATACTTATGATGGCAATGAACATCTAGCGCCCATAGGTCAACACTAATTATGACTATGTTGGCTACATAGTTGATGCTATCCATGTTGCATTATTAGAGATACAGTCAGATAATCCAACACCCACTTTTAAGCATTACTCTCATCTAATGTACATGATTTTATATTATAACAGAGTATCAGTGGATAAAGAGCTTGAGGTGTTTGTCTCAGAGTATGGTGTAGAGGCACCAATCCAAAGATGGACTCAAGTGTGGGATAGTTCATCCATCAACTCATCATTTGTATGCTTCTGCAACTAGATTGTGCATCCAATTTTTAATCTTTTGGAAACAGATAGGCACAGGCTTCCGTATGAGGTTAGAAAGATTTTGAGACCTTGGGAGTATGTCCCAAATTAGCCTATCTCTCACAATTGGGCTGATTTCTTCTTTTTTGATTACATTACTATCATCAGAGTATATGGTTGTACTCAGCCTCCTCACATTCATCCTAAATTTGTTCCTCCCAGGATTGCTTTCTTAGAATTTGTATGGAAAATTACTTGGTTAGATAAGGAATTTCTAGAGGGGCACAAGAAGGGAACTTTTATCCCCAGGTTATGGGTGGGTTTTGATTTCTCCATTGGGAAAAAAAAAAATTATGTGATAAATGATTTCTTAAAACAATACAGAATGTCTGCAGTGATTGCTAGATTATGTGATCCTGAGAACTTTGTGCAGATAACCCTCAAAAGGATGACTCCTTGGAAAAAAATTAGAGACCATGAGCCATTGGATGATGAGGATATTGTGAGGAACAAATTGAATAAATAGGAAGTTCATTATAGGAGAAGGAAGTGGAATGACCTCCTAAGAGCAGAATCTGAATGGAAAGAATCAAATAACTCATTCTCTGGTTTTTTCCCTGATCTCTCATATTTCCAAAGGATAGAGCAAATGCTAAAATCCTATGAAACTTTAATGTCACAAGTACCCCAATTCAGTGTTGAAGATGCATAATCTAAAGGGTCCCTAGTTCTAATTTCACTACATGATCAAGAGCACCAACAAGAACATGAGAAGGAACAACAAAAGGAAGAACAACATGAAGAAGAAGAGGCAAGAGAAGAAGCTGGTGAAGAGGCCACTTCAGCTAGAGAGCCACCAAGAAAGAAACATAAGAAAGAGCATAAAATGGTGCAAGATAGGAAAAGCATGGTGAAAGCCATGATATCAGAGCATGGTAAATACTTTAGAAAATTGAAAAGGCAATTGCAGATGGAGCCTGAGGCTGAGGGTCAGGGAGAAAATCAGATGGTGTTGTTTGAAAATGATGATGAAAGGGTCATGATGGAAAATGAATTCATGAAGGATGATGAGTTCATAAAGTCTCAAGAGTTCAAGACCTTCTTGGTTAAATTGAAACAAAAGAATTTGAGACAAGAGATAACTGCACAAGAAGAGAATGTAGATAAAAATGAGGAAATTATACAAACACTCCAAGATTATGATCCAGAGACTAAACAGATTACTGTGCAACAAGCCAAGTTGCTTGTACAGAATAGTGGTGTGATACTGATGCCTGGTTGGGACCTACAATCCACTTTCATTATTGATCAAATTAGGAGGTAGGAAGATCCTCTACTTAAAACATAGTTTGAAATGAATGAAGTTTTAAAAGGATCAGGATTTGATCTTAAATCCAAAACCCTAGCAATATGGTCACTAGCTCCTGCCACACAAAAGCCCTTGGTCATGACTATCAGAGAGGACAAAAGGGCAGATAGGATGATACAAAATCTGAAAAATACTTTAGATACTAAGATAGCTCAGTTAATGACACAGGTTTCATTTATGAACTTGGCAAAAGTTGATGACCTATCAAAGAGGTATGAGACAAATTTTGGACAAATGATGGCCCTGGAAAAGAAACATGAAGAAGTGGTGGTCCATAACCACACATTAGAAGAAAAAATTGCTAAATTAAGAGAAGAATTAATAGAAAGTAAAAGGGAAAAATCTCCAAACCTTGAGGAGGTGGCGAAAGTTAAGACAGATGTTGTCAAAGGGGTTAAGGAAGACTCTGCATTGGCAAAAACAAAATCAAAAGATGTATCATAGGAACAGAGCATGGATGCTATGTCTGTCATTTTACTCATATTACAACATAGAATTGAAGTCTTGAAACAAAAAATTGACATAGTGTATACACTATATGGATCATTACAAGAATCCTCAAAGATATCTACGGAAGCCATGGTTTTCCTAGAGCCTGCTTTCAAATTATGGTCAGCAAAGGAAAGAATTTTGGATAAGCTAAAAATAGCTATGATGTTGGAAATATTCAGGATTAACCAAGTTACTGAGAGGGGAGGGGTGAATCAGTAACTCTGCAACTTTAAAACATTTCTACACTTTTATATTCTTTAACCATTCATACATCTAATCTACTGCAACCATGAAAATGTAATCATTTATAACACATAACACAAAGATTGGTAACCCAAAAACCTTCCAAATAGAAAGTAAAACTGGGGTGGGGATGGTACCCACAAAACTTTGGTACTGCAGTATAAAGTTGGTCGGTTAAGGCTTACAATGATCACTTCTGATGATCTTCCCTGTTAAAAGCAATTTGGGCTGCTAGGTCCACCTTGTTAGAGGATTTACAAACATACAATGAAGTATGCACTCGGTTAAGAGATTTACAAAAGACTGTTAAGTCTACCCGGTAAAAGGATTTACAAAACTGATTCAAC
>MU226588.1:759944-798010 GCA_018584345.1 Thuja plicata | reverse complement strand
ATAAAAAATTCAAATAAATTGACATATAACTTCAACAAGATATAATTTAAATCATAATGATAATCAAATATAACTTCAAGATATAACAATCATAATCATAGTCAAGATATAACTTCACCATTCAATTTCATATACATGAATAATAAATGTGTATATAAATGATGACACTAATATAACATAAAAATTAAAATTTTCTATATATAGAAAGTATCAAAAGTATCTCCATATACAAATATGGCACATGCCATTTCAAAATGTCTACAAAATCAATGTTTCAAGGTGTACAATGTGGCATATATGCCATCTCAAAATGTGCCAAGTGTCATCTCTAAATGAACACAACTAAAACTACATCCTATGCCATAAGGGGATCATCAAAATGTAGCCTCTTTGAAGAAGTATTTGGCTCTAATTGATCCTGCATCAAAAATGAGTTCAATCCCAAGTTAGATTGCTTAGTTTATATGATTTGTACATATATTTAATTCATAATTCAAGCATGAATTTAATTATAAATTATAAATTAATAAAAACATATGTACCTGGCCTCTCAGTCACCTACCATGATCAGGTGTCCTAACATAAGTCTTTGGTAGTGAACGGACAATGCCACCAATACCAACTCTGACCTATAAATATATATTTGCAATAATGAGATTAGTAGAGTGGTACAGGGGCCCAAGGTGCAACATAGAGTAATAAATTTACAAAATAGGGTGATAGAATAATAAAATTACAAATTGATTGAACTAAAATTAAAACTTACATCCACCGATCCCTCCTTTGGAATAGTGGGCTGGGTCAACAAAGATAGGAATGATTCTCATGGGACCTCCCTTGCACTAGGAGTAACCTATGAGAGTAAAAAAGATAGTCAATTATATATAAATGTAATTCATCATAACAACCTTGGTTACAAAATACAAATAACAATATGTACAAATCTACGTACAATCAGGCTATCACTCTGAATTGAGATGCCTGTTAGCCCAGGCTCCCGAACCTGTGTCAGAACATCGTCAAGAGCCACACCGTATATAATAAAGTGCATGTAAAATATTTATTACTACACACAAGTAAAATACATATGCATGCATAATTAATCTTAAACAATTAATTACCTTTCCTTTATTGACACATGAGGAAGGAACCCCCTCGTACCCCCCACTGACATTGGCTGATACTTGGAAGAGTACAATAAGATGACAATATATTAGTAAATGTATGAATTTTATTGCTCTAATTGATAAATATTTAAGCATGTACACCAAATGATATAAAAAAAACTAATGGGTACATAATTATAATATACCATATAGGTGTCAAGGCCAAATGAAATGACCGAAAGTGTGCAGTCATCCACCTGTCTCAACTCCTCCCATGTCATCAACTGAACATAAATGGACCAAATATATATACATAAGTGCATGCAGTCATTAAAACTAATCTAAATAAATAAATTATTTTAAAATTAAATAAGTCATGTGACAAATTTATTTATAATGTTTACTCTTACCGTATCAACAAGACTCCATGGCTCTGCGTACCCCTCCTCAGCACACTCATGAGACGCAGATGCTCCATGAGGTGTTGCAGCCTCTATAGCTACATCTCCTGTATCCTCCTCATCAATAACATACTGATATGTATCAGCATTAGTAAGCAGTCTGAGGCACAAATTCTTGCACATAATGCAAGTATGGGGCATGCATACTTGTGAAATTTTACGAGATGTCGATGTGCCCACATAATCCACACCAGGAGGCAACAATGACCTGGTCTACATGATCAATTGATTACTCAACATGTGAATGGACCTAATACTCTATGAGGTAGCCTCTGCAATGATATCGGGATCCTGTAGTGGAGGAGGGGGTGCGACATCAGTGGGGGGGACAAAGGTAGTGGCCTTTTTGCACTGGGAAAATGGCCTAGTTTGAGGAGCTCCTCTACCTATGCCCATGTTGGGCCTCATGCTCCAATAATTAACATTGTGACCAAGCACAAACTCAGCATACAATTTTTTTATGAAATAGAAAGGCAGCTCCAAATTGCTATGGGGTGGTTTATACAAAAACCATCCACCAACGATCCCAAAATTGTGTGCACATTGATTCATTGCACCATTTTATTGATAATTTGGGCTTTTTAGGGTCAACTTTTAATCCGGTTTTAGGATTAATAAAAAAGGAGGCTATATCTTCCTTAGTTATATTAAGGGCTGCAACCCCATCATGGTCAACCCCATCATCAAATTGGGCATGCATATCATCATGCCAATGAAGAGCAGCATTATGTTGCTATGTAAGGGTGTCAATGTTTTCAATAATGGAATTTAATGTGGCAAGCATAGGAGCTAAAGTAGGTATATTCTGATACGTGTTTTTGAAGCCTCGTATAGTGTTCAAATTCTCTTGTATCAACTCCTCTAAATATTGAGGGTTTTGAAGCGGTTTTGGATTGTTTTGGGGATCTTGATTTGGTGGGAAAGGGTTATTATCTTCATTGTTGTCATCCATTCCTGATTAAATAATATACAAATATACATTTCAAATTGATTTCATATATTATTAAAAAAATCAATACAAAACCCCATTTTAACCAAAAAAACTACACTTAACATGAAAATGAAATAAATTAATCAAGATATAGCAAGAATTTACTTACTAGATAAACTACAGAGTCAAATTTGTTGTTGGAGAAATCAGGTACCTGAAGAAATTGTGTATAGGATATTTAGAGCCATTTTCCAAACCCAAAACAATGAGAGAAATGAGGAAAATGGCTCGCAAGTTTTGATTTATGCCACAGGTTTTGGGTACCCAAAAATATCGGGTACCCAAAAAAATTGGGTATCCGATTAGGCTTGTGCTTTGGTGTCAAGTTTGCCCAGGTGTACTGACACCCAGGCCGACTAAAAATTCAAAAAATGTTTTCATGCACTTTTGGATGAGTGAAAGGTGGATTTTTTTCACATCACCACTTTCTGGCCCTCATGATCTTGCACATACCCATTTTTAAGGGTTTTGGGAACATGTACACTAGTCTGTATTCTTGGCTTGAACTAGGTGATCTATTCAACTCCTCTGATCATCTCCTTGCATCATGTTATCAAGGACTCTCTCCTCTACATTCTCCCACCATTTCTTGGTCTCACCCAATCCATTTAGCAAGCTTTCTTGCTACTGTATCCTCCAAGCACCTAACTAGAATACACTGACACTCACCTGGGGATTGGTGTTAAAAATTCTTCTCCTACACAAAATTACTCCACTTATATCTACTTATCAAGGAATCTCTCCTCTACATTCTCCCACCATTTCTTGGTTTCACCTAATCCATTTAGCAAGCTTTCTTGCTACTCTATCCTCCAAGCTCCTAACCAGAATGCACTGGCACTCGCCTAGGGCTTGGTGTTAAAAATGCTTCTCCTACACAAAAAAACTCCACAAGCCATATTTACACTGTAAAATGAGTCCCCTACTTTATTCCAAGAGGCCATAGAGATTTGACCATGAGAATTCAAGTGGGGTGCATATTTACTCAACTGGTTCAAAACTAGATAGCGAACCAAAAGAAAAGAAAGAATTTACAAAAGCCTAACTAGTAACACTAGATAACTAAACCAATTCTATAGTGAGTAATTACAAGTCTAAACACAAAGTCTCAATACATTAATTTATTACTTTCAATCCACTAACTGACTAGATCAAAGCTCTTTTGCAAAACACAGTGAAAATCTCTCCTTCCTCAATACTCAGTACGTATACAATGACAACCAACCCTTAGTTTAGGGTTTCTTCCATCTTATATATGTCACCCCTTTATGATCGGACCCTAAGTTTGGGATTTGGGCACCATTAAATCCCTTTCCTAAATTTTAAGAAATGTTGTCATGACAACTATTCAAAATAAAAAATTTGTCATGAGCAACTTTTACATTTTTCTACATTTCCCTAAACCACTATTCCTAATGACCCAATTTTAGTTCAAATCATTATTTAAGACCTTAAAACAACTAAATAAAAAAAAATCCCAAATTTCACTCCATTTTGGGATCAAAACCCAAGTTTGACCAGTTGGTTGACTTCCTAGGATTTGGACACTAGAACTTAGTGAAACATCCAAATTACCTAACCTAACTACCTCCTATCTCAACACACCCCTAAATCAACTATGGGAATTTATAAGTAGTCCTTATTCACTAGGTGGTTGGCCAAACCAACCTACAAGCCAAAATGTCACAAGATCTTCACAAGACCTTTTTGGTTTCTCCTGCACTAGGTTGTCCAAGAGAAATGGAATTGAGAATTCAATTCATCCTATGCGAAGAGAGTCACAATAAATATGGAAAATAAATCTTGAGGAGTGCAAATTCACTATTCATGAAAATATAGGGATTTAAACCAAGGGAACCTTGCTAAAGAGAATCCTTTATATTCAATTAGGGGAGACCACCCAAATATTTTCTTTTTTAAGGAAATCCATTCCAAAAAACTAGGTTCAAATCAACAAAGTCACAACTTAGTAGCTTCCCAAGAACACCAAATAATATTAGCAATTAAAGTCCCCTCAATCTTAAAATATTTCTTCATGAGAGGAAGCGTATGAAAACCAATCCCCTTCTAGAAAATTTGATTGACTAGAAATTTGTAAATAATACCATACCAAAAAAATAAGATTCCATGACTCATTACCAGAAATGATGTCTAATAGCCCATTTGACACACAACCTAGAGCTTGGCACTAGTTACAGAGAAGTACAATGCCACCAAATTCTTGTATGAGGTAGAAAAAATCCCAAGCCATATGATGAAACCCCTTATGGTCACCAAATGAGGGTCAAACAAAACCACAAAGAATATTTTGAGATTCACATTGAAGGCCCTACAAGGTACCAAACATGGGTAGACAAAATAATTTTAAAACAAATATGGAATTTATTTCCCAAAAAGAGTGGCTTAGTAATTTACAGTACGTGAACTTCTAAATTCTAGGGAGAACCACATTCTAGATATTACTAGAGAGGCTCAAAAAGAAAAGGGAATACAATAAAGCTAAATATTTGACCATGATCAAATACATAATTTATTTCCCAAAGAGAGTGGCTTAGTAATTTCTAGTATGTGAACTTATAAATTCTAGGGAGAACCACATTCTAGATATTACTAGAGAGGCTAAAAAAGAAAAGGGAATACAATAAAGCTAAATATTTGACCATGATAAATCCACTTCCAACCATAGTTCAGAAGCCAAGGGTGTAGGGAGAGTGCATTGGTGATAGAATTTCATCTTCTTCCATTGAATAGTTGAACAAAAGGATACGTATATGGAATCAAGACACTTGAGCAAATTCTGATATTTCTTTCCTCATCAATGAGAGTGAAGAACAAGTCATTCAAAAAGTGACTATTGATAACTAGAAATTGATAAGTCCGGTAATAAAATTATCCTAACCTACTTATATTAGATAGAGTATCCCAATAAATAGCCAAATGTTTTAGCATAAATAACATACAAATAGGGTGCAAGAGGGTGCCCTTTCCAAGTGCAATGGAAAATAACAAATGCTTATTACTTGTAGATATATATGGTAGCACAAGTAGAGGCATCTACAAAGAGCATATTAACCATTTGAATAAAATTAAGGCCAAATTTCAAGGCACACAATACAAAAAGAATAAAAGGCCATGTAATGTGGTCATATTCTTTTGAAAAATCAATTTTCAAGAACACTTTATTTTTATAATGCCTCACCTATTCCATATGCTCCTAGAAAAAAAATGATCCAAACTAAATTTGGATTTGATAAAGCCCATTTGCAGAAGATGATTAATTTAATCATATAGTGAATCTTCATATACCTAAATCTTTTGTGATGGTTTTATAAGATACATTAAGCAATATGATAAGTTACTTACAAATCTCTTTAGGATAACTATACTAAGGTATGAATTTAATATTTCCTTAGTTTATAAGCTTTCCTTAATGATGATAATCAAAATATTGAAGATAAACATTATGAATATTATATACCACAAAGTTGGGAATGGGGCTTTGTAGAATTCATAAGGGAAACCATCACACCCCTATGCTTTATCATCAAGATCCACATAATTCATTTTTTTTTAATATCCACTAGTGAGGTCATTTGATCATAAAAAAATTGTGCTACAAAAGTTTTGCATGGGATAATCTAGAGGCAATATTGAAGAGCACAATATCACTCAAGGAAGAGTTCTTGAGCACATCATCTCCTTCTCGTAATGGTGAACAAAGGTTGGATTATATTTGACATCTTAGAGAGAACTAAATAGGATTCCTTAATATTTATAATGCCTTGGGAGGAATGATAAGATCTAAGAGAGAAGGAAAACTCTTTACATGCACGATCACCCACTTTAAGTCACTACAACCTTGCTTTAATTTGAGTGCCTCTTGCAAATGAATATCATCAATTCACTCTTGTTGATGAATTTTTAGTGCATGATCCTAGAAGGTGGGAGAAAAATGGTCCACAAGAAGATCTTTCATGGTACAATATATTGGAATAATATGCATATATGTGTTGGAATTTATGTTTTGTCATTGATGTCAACATATTTCTATGTTTGAGACAAGTTTTCCTATGATGTTAAACAAGTTTCTTTGTTTGATATTGATAGTGTGTTGAAGATCAGAATCTGTGGATGTGTGCATTGTGTAGAAGGATTCCTATAGTTGATTCGGTTCAAATTTTAGAGGTTGGCATGATGATTTGATGGAGTTATGGGTTTTTGTTTTGAGACTAATATTTTTTATGTTTAGAGGTGATAGTGTGACAATATTTGGATCGGTAGTGCTCCACATTGCAATATTTTTATATGAGGATTTATGTAGTGTGTTTGGGAGATTGATGTGTGTCCTCGACTCAATTGGTTCAAAATTTGGAGATTCACAAGCTATTTTTCTTGTTTGATAGTGGTTATTATTTGTGTTCCTAACATTTCAAATGATGGTGTTGATGATTCCATTGATTTAAGTTGATGTGGATGTTGTTCTAGCATTTCATGATGCTTGTGACTATTTCTAGATTATTCTCCTATTGTGTTGTTGGTTTTCATTGATCGAGGTCATCACATTTGGTGATTTTATGTTGGTGATTTCATGTTCTTAATGTTCTTTTCCAACTTGGTATTGTGGCATGTTGCGGATGTTTGAGGTGTGATTATTGGATGCTTAGCATGATTGGGGATTGATCTGTGTTATGTCTTAGCCAAAATTCATTGGTTCACATTTATTATTATAATTAAGAGAGGTCATAATTTTAATATTTATGTGGTGAGCGTTTAGCCAACCTTGTTGGTTCTTCCAAGGTTGATGATTTGTATCAATATAATTGTACTCATTTGTGGACCATGTGCTAGACTGTCTGAATGAGTAGATGAGATAGAGATGTGAAAATATTTATTATATCTTTTGAAGGAAGATATATGGTGTATAAAAGGAAGTTTTAATTGTACTTCAATGGTATTAATCCAATCATGTTGAAGATGCTAATACACAATTCTTAATCTACAGATTGTTGTCCATATATTTGTAAGGCAATAAGCCTTGTGTATTTTGAGTAATGAGCTCTAGGTAGTGTACCAAAATGCATGTGCATTCCTATTGTAATAGTCATAAGAGGGTATAGTTATTTTAACACAGTACATAATCTTGTGGGTTCATTCCCACCATGGTTTTCCCCTTGACTAGGTTTCCATAGAAAATATTTTGGTGTTATGTGTTCTTGATGTGTTGTGGAATTATACTTCATTGTTTAATTATTAGATCTATAGTTAAGGTTAAAGTTTTGTTTAAATTGTGGAGTTTTGGAGACAATTGATTACCCCTACCCCTTCCCCCCTTCAGTTGTCTACTATCATATTTCCATCAATGGTATCAGAGCCTAGTTCCTCTGTGTGAATTTTAATTTCTTGAGGTGATTTAGGATGACAATATTTAAGAAGAATAGTCCAAGATTTGATGGCACTAACTAATCTCTTTGGAAAGATCATTGGAAACACATTTGATATGAATTAGTTAAGAATATTTTGAGATTACCGATACATAGCATGTTCCTCCTGCAAATCTTAATATTTATACTCTTGATGTGAAGAAGAAAGAAAAATACAATATTAGATCTAAGGAGATATTTTTGAGTGTCTTGAATGATACTAAGATGAAAAATGTTATGGAACTAAAGACTGCTCATGATATCTAGAAGAAGTTGGAAACATGTATGAATGTGATGCTTATGTGAAGCTCACAAAGTTGTAGACCCTAAAAGTAAACTATGAGACATTGAATATGAGTAATGATGAGAAAATTAATTTTTAAATGCAGAACGTGAATGAACTTGTTTGTAGTATTAGATGTGCTAGTGGTCAATTGGAAGAATCAAAGATTGTTGCTAAAGTGCTTAGATCCTTACCTCCTTCCTATAAAAACAAGGTTTATACTATTAAGGAGATCAGAATAGTGAAAAATGTCACAAGATACATGTTTACCTATAATCTTTTAGCCTTTGAGATGAGAGAATTTGACGATGCCCTTCAGAAAGTTGAATCTGCATTCAAGGCTACTATTTCTAAGGATAACAAGAGATATTACGCTAGAGATTTTTTTCAAGAAGTACATCTTGTATAGTCATAAAATGGAAGCACTTCCATTATAGACTGGTTTAGCCTTCTAAGTAAGTGGTTTGGGGTCATGTCAAGTGCCTTGAATGGGTCTCTGACTTGGATCTGGCATTTTCCCCTATTCTGCCCCATTTCCCACTTTTTGTAGCCTATTTCTAACACCTTAAACTCCAAACTGGGATTTTTGACCTCATAGTCAAATTCAAAATTTCTAGGTCAAGGTCAACCTTGAACTTGACCTAGGTTAGAATCAACCTTTTTCTGACCTAAGGTCCAGATTTCAGGTTCCCAGGGTTTCTAGATGTCGAGCTTTGGAAAGAATTAATTTCAGCCTCCGGGTCAGCTGTTTCGGTCTTTGGAGAAACAAATCTTAAATTATATTTAATATAGGCCCTCTTCTAGGGGTATAGGTCTAATTGGAATTTAATTCTTCTATGTAGGCCTCTCTAGAAGATTGTTCCCTAGATTCATATATAAGGAAGCTTTCTCCTCTCATTTTCTCTAACCATGATCATCAACTATCAAAGACTTAAGAAGCGAAATCCAGAGGTGAAGAAGAAAGATTTGAAGCAAGCCAAGTATCCATTGAAGTGTTCATCCATTCTCAAACATTAAATTACTTCTCAAGCACTCAATTCATCAAGAAGATCCATTGGTAGCCATTGAAGGATTCAAGCTCTATGGAGCCCTCTTGTTGAAGATTTCTTCATCCACATTCCTCCAAGCCTCTTCCTATTCCAAGATCCATTCAAGATTGTTGTTTAAGATCTAAAAGAAATTAATTTGGGACATCCTAAATTCTACATTCTACATTTTATATCCATTTGGTGCATACATACTTGTGGATCCACAGATTTGAATCCACCACAAGGGCTTCTACAAGCAAGGTGAATTTGTCCATTTACTTTGTTTTATTTATGTAATTTCAATTATAATTTGAGGTTAATTCCAAAACTAGGGTTTGACAAAGGGAAACCCCTCCCCCAACAAACAATCTATTTTTATTGTAGGTACAGGTTCAGAATAGTGGATCAGAGTGCAAATTTAGATACCCTTTTTAGAAAACTATCAGGATTTGGAAATAGATTTTTTGTCAGAGACTTTTGAGGTCGATTCTACCCTAGGCCAGAATTAGAAATTCTGGGTCAATGGTGACATTGACTTGAGGGTCAAAATAAGAAGTGTGATAGATCAAAAAAAGATTTTAGGGTTTTGTTTGTCTCTGCGTTTCTGTTCCAGATCCAGTTGTAGATTTTCCAAAAACTCAGTGCAAACCCCCAAAAATAGAATTCTTCAGATCTACAACATTTAAAGGTTAGTACTCTTCTCCTATTCATTTCAATTAAATTTCTTAATATTTATAAACCTATCACACATTCTTTTCTATAAAACAGAATTTAAGATCTTCTTCTTTATTCTTCTTTCCAATCGATTGATTCATTTATGCATTGATCCTTCCTTTGGGGTTAATCAACTTGGATCCTTCCTTTTTGTATTTGAGGATAAAAGGAACATATTGTCTTCCCCTCACATTTCACTAAACATTCTAATTTCAAATGTCACAATATCCATCTCATCTCACATTAAGTCATAATCCCTATTTTGTATGTTACATTTTGGTGAACCCGTGATAGACAACTCTTTCTTTTTGGTGTTAGATTTACATCTTTTATGTTAGATATTGCATGCATATTAGATTATCTTTATTTTATGTTCTTTCATTTACATTTAAAAAAAAAATTAAAATTATAATCTTGTGTTTCCTAAATTAGTTCATTTGCATTGCATTGGTGTATGAGCTTTACCACTTCTAGTCCTACTTATAGTATACCGGTTAGAAGAAGCCATAGAATTATGTGTTCTTTTTATCCTGAGTCTTCCTCTCCTTTCCTTAGGATCTCAGATGAAAATTTTACCACTCATGATTCCAATCCTCCTATGGAGCATAACTCTACTCACTCATCTCATGATGAGGATGATGCTTTAAGAGTTCCTCTTGAACAAGTGCAAAAAATTTCAACAAAACTTGATAAAATGGGAAATTGGCTTATTCAAGAAAAACATAATCAAGATTCCATCCAAGATATAGAGGCTCTTAAGAAAGTCCTTCGTGATAGTGATCAAGGTGTTAATCTCTTACATGGTATCACTCATCTTGTGCATTTCAATGTTAAACCTTTAGCTCAAGAGGCTCAAGATCTAGGATTCAGTCTTCCTGTCACTAGTGAGGGGCCTTCTTCCATTCCTTTACCTAGCATTCCTACTTATACTCCTCCTTTAATGAATACATCTCTCCTAATTTTATCTATTCTTGTGAGTGTTCCACCAGTATCTCTACCTACATCACAACCTTCATATCATAGTGTGCATTTTACTTATTCCAATCCCCTTCCAACTATTGTTCCAAGTGTTCCACCGGTTGTGTCTTCCATTCCTGCTACTTCCTATACTTTTCCTAGTGTTCCTAATATTTCTATTCCACCTATTTCTTCTAATGATTCTACAATTATTAGTTTGGCTCAAACTCTATCATCTTTACAACAACAAATTGCATCTTTAACCCAATCCAAGTTTAGTATTCCTACATGTGACATGGGTAGTCCTTTATCTTTAGACATTAGTCATGCTACCGTCCCTCAGAAATCTGATATGCCTCATCTTGAGAATTACAATGGTAAAGGAGATCTTGTTACTCATGTTAAAACATTTCAAATCCTTTGTAGTGATTATTCTCAAGACCATAGGATTTTAGCTAAGCTGTTTTCTAGGACTTTTCATGATAAGGCCTTGCAATGGTATTTTTATTTACCTCCTTATTCTATTGATTCTTTTCCTAAACTCGCTAATACCTTCATCCAACAATTTCAAAATAATATTGGTCTACAAGTGTCCTTAACTGATTTAATGCATTGTAAAAAAAACATTAATGAAAAATTGACTGATTTTATTGGTAGATTTAAGCATTTTTATGCTCAGATTTCTTATCCTATTCCTGATATTGATATTCACCATATGTTTATTTCAAATTTACAAAAGGATATTAGAGATAAGATTCTCCTTACTGAATTTACCTCTTTTCATCAACTTTGTGCAGCACTTCATCATCATCAATTACAAGTGAGTCAATTTGAGAGAAATAGTCCAATGGATCCTATTCCAGATGATAAGAGTGATGCTACTCCTAATCCTAATAAGTTTCAGAAACCCAACAACTATGTCAATATCAATAAACAAATGAATGTAGTTGCTGATCAAGTTGTTGTTGCATCTAACAATGCCACTTCTGCATCCACTACTTTCCTTATGAATCATACATTTACTCCTCTCTTTGAATATTTACATTCTATTATGAGTAGGTTGTTAAGTCCTACTATGATTACCTTGCCTCCTATTCAAACTCTTCTCCCTACCACGATAGCATCAAAATCCTTTGATTCTAAAGC
The DNA here is from genome assembly GCA_018584345.1 of Thuja plicata. Classification (NCBI taxonomy): domain Eukaryota; kingdom Viridiplantae; phylum Streptophyta; class Pinopsida; order Cupressales; family Cupressaceae; genus Thuja; species Thuja plicata. The sequence goes on along the minus strand of MU226588.1, from coordinate 785,904 downwards.
TTTTTTCCAATACCATCGATAGAATGGCCATGATACTGAAAAATGTTATTCTCTAAAGCATAAGGTTCAAGACATAATCAATTCTAATGCTTTATCTTTTGATAATTTTGATGATAATGGGAACAAATTTGTCTCTCCTCCTAATCAAAACCTTCAAATTTATACAAATCCTTTACCTACACATGATACTAATACCATTGCTCAACCATCTTCTATGGATATTGTTTACAATTCAAAGATGGATGATAACAATCACATTGTTAATCATGTGGAGTGTGTTGTGTCACCTCAACTTACTAGTCAAGATCCTTTTCCTCCACTTCAACTTCAATTTCCACCTAAACCTTAGAAACAAACTAAGAATAAATGACCTAGGGAACTCTCAATTACCTTTGATGATTCTGAGACTATTAAGGCTCCCGATGTTCCCCTTTATATTTATGCTAGGATTGTTAAGATACCTACGTGTAGTTGTCTTGTTGATCCCACATCTTTAATAAATGTCATAACTGAGGAAGGCCTTTTTATGAAAAACCTACAACATGATTGTTATGATACATCTGATGCATGGATCCAAACTTGTAATGGTTTTCTCTATCCTGCACTTGGTTCTATTAACTTGCCTGTTGAACTTTGTGGTAAAGTTGTAGATACTACCTTCATTTTCATTCCTACTTTTGATCAATTTCAAGTCAAATTTGGTTTTCCTTGGATAACTGCTATGCATGCTATTGTTTCTCCTATTCATAAATGTCTTAAGTTCAATCATAATGGAGAAGTGAAAATGATTAATCATAGTTTGTATCAACCTTCTAGGCCTAGATATTGTGCTACTCTTGATTTCTTTTGGCATTCATTACCTAATTCATGTCCTCCTCACCCTGATAACCTTTTTCATTCATATCAAGCCTATAAACATTGCAAGATTGTCGAGTTAAGCATGCCTTAGATAGATCTTAACCATGGTATTTTTCCTACTCCTTACATACCTCCTTTATCCATTACTACTAGCTCTATTACTCAACCTCCCAGTGTCACTTCTCATCCTACTATGCATCCTACCAACCCTCCTATTGAACCTGTGAAGGAACCAATTGTTATTCCTCCTAGTTCTCAACATGTGTCAAACAAAGAAAAATGTAACAAATCTCCTAATGAACATCGTAAGAAGCATAGAGCTAATTCTAGGGCTCATTCTTCTGTTCTTTAAAATTCTTTACCTTCTTTAGGCCAACCCATTCCTGATGTGTTGGAAGAATTTAATGTTCATAATGATGTTAAGATGAATGAGTATGATGATCCTATTCGCATCTTAGATCCTATTTTAATTAATCTTAATAAGGAGGATACTCTCTATTGATCCTGGTGATGAATATGACACCATCGATCTTTATACTGATTTACCTCATATGATTTCAACTCAATTGATAACTACACCTAGTATCAAATATCATGATTCTCAAGAGGATCCTTGTTTGGAACTGGCTATTATTCATAATGCATTGCATATAGTCCCTCTTGTGACTTTCCCACATTCCCTAAATGATATAAATCAAGAAGGGGAAAGTAGGTGATGCACCTAATTGGCTTATCCTTTGTGGTAGCCCTTTTTGTGTTTGCATGTTGTATTGTGCTTCTCCCATATGGTGTTTGCTAAATGTTTTTTAGACTCTTTTATACGACCCTTGTTACTTTGTTGGTGTAAGGTGATAACAGAATCAAACCCATTGTACAATTCCTCTATATGTATCTTTACTCTTCTATATGTTGTTTTCATGTTATGTTGTACTTGTGATATTTTTCTTAAATATTTTCCTTGTGTAGTCTACTTGGATCTGCGACATGGTAGCACTAAATATTTTTGGTCTCCATGTTGTGGTATGAAAAGACTCTTCTTTGTAACTCTTGATTTTTCTTTCCTCCATGGTGATTGTAGTTCTACTTTCTTTGGGGTATGATGTCAATTAATTTGCAATAATATCATATCTATAGATACATATTATCTTATGATCATACTGACCCCACAGTAGGTAGATCCCTTTTGTGTTCTTTGTATGTTTATGTGGTATTTCCCTTGATTTGTCTTTGTTGTGGGGCATCTCATGGTGGAAATGTAATCAGTAGAGTTGTTTATGTTTCTGTTAAAGCTATTGCTCCTCTTAAAGTGTTAGCAATGACCTTAACGTGGGGTCATATGCTCTACTCACTTTTTGCACACACACATATTCAAAATATTTTCAAAACTTAAAACTTTTTCCCTTTATGGATTAAAAACTAATCCTTAAAGCATGGATTTTTACTTTATTGGATCTCTTGATCTGTCTAGTTTAAATTTATACGGTTCTCTTGATCCCTCCAGTTTCAATTTACAATGTTTTGATCCCTTAAGGTTGAAAGGTATCCTTAAGACTGGATCTCCCTGATGGGTTGACTAGTGAGTAGCCACATTCACTAGGCAGTTCAACTCCATCTTTCCAATTGCACTATTTCCTTGTGTGATTCACAATGAGACATAATTTCTCATTGGGCAAGGTAATCACACCCTCTCTCTTTTTCTCCTTAATTAGTGATGTCTCTCTTATTGTGATCTTAGGGTTGATAAAGACTTAAGTCCCTAGGGGCTTGAGGATTATTTTGTCCCTTTTTATTTCAATAAGATTATCTATCCTTTATGATCTGCTTTACCAAGAGTTTGTATTGAGTCCATACTCTTGGTAAAGTGGGGGCTAAATGTATAGTCAAAAAATGGAAGCACTTCCATTATAGAATAGTTTAGCCTTTTGAGTAAATGGTTTGGGGTCATGTCAAGTTCCTTTAGTGGGTCTCTAACTTGGATCTGGATTTTTCCCCTGTTCTGCCCCATTTCCCAATTTTTCTAGCCTGTTTCTGACACCTTAAACTGCAAACTGGGATTTTTGACCTCAAGGTCAAAGTCGACCATTCTAGGTCAAGGTTGACCTCAAAATTGACCTAGGTCAAGTTTGACCTCAACCTTGACCTAGGTCAAGGTCAAACTTGACCTTGACCTAGGTCAGAATTGACCTTTTTTTACCTAAGGTCAAGATTTCAGGTTCCTGGGGTTTCCGGATGTCGTGCTTTGGAAAGAATTAATTCCCGCTTCTGAATCGGCTGTTTCGGTCTTCAAAGAAAAAAATATTAAATTATATTTAATATAGGTCATCTTCTTTGGGTATAAGTCTAATTGGAATTTAATTCTCCTATGTAGGCCCCTCTAGAAGATTGTGCCCTAGATTCATATATAAGGAAGCTTTCTCCTTTCATTTTCTCTAACCATGATCATCAACTATCAAAGACTTAAGAAGTGAAATCCAGAGGTGAAGAAGCAAGATTTGAATCAAGCCAAGTATCCATTTAAGCATTCATCCATTCTCAATCATTCAAGTACTTCACAAGAACTCAATTCATCTATAAGATCCATTGATAGCTATTGAAGGATTCAAGCTTTGTGGAGCCCTCTTGTTGAATATTTCTTCATCCACATTCCTCCAAGCCTCTTCCTATTCCAAGATCCATTCAAGATTGGTCTTAAAGATCTACAAGCAATTGATTTGGGACATCCTACATTCTACATTCTATATTCTACATCCATTTGGTATATATATACTTGTGGATCCACAGATTCAAATCCGTCATAAGGGCTTCTACAAGTAAGGTGAATTTTTCCATTTGCTTTGTTTTATTTATGGAATTTCAATTATACTTTGAGGTTAATTCCAAAACTAGGGTTTGACCAAGGCAAACCCCTCCTCCCAACAAACAATCCATTTTCTTGTAGGTACATGTTTGGAACAACAGATTAGAGTGCAGATTTGGATATCCTTTTCAGAAAACTATCGAGATCTGGAAATAGATTTTATGTCAGAGGCTTTTGAGGTCAATTCTTCCCTAGGTCAAAATTGGAAATTTTGGGTCAATGGTGACATTGAATTAATGGTCAAAATCAGAACTGTGTCAGATTCAAAAAAGATTTTTGGGTTTTGTTCATCTCTACAATTTTGTTCTAGATCCAGTTGGAGATTTTCCAGAAACTCAGTGCAGACCCCCAAAAACAACATTCTTCAGATCTGCAACATTTCAAGGTTAGTACTTTTCTCCTATTCATTTTAATTAAAGTTCTTAATCTTTCTAAAACTATCACACATTCTTTTCTATAAAAAAAAATTTAAGATATTCTTATTTATTCTTCTTTACATTTGATTTTTTCATTTATGCATTGATCGTTCCTTTGGGGTTAATCAAATTGGATCCTTCCTTTGTGTATTTAAGGATAAGAGATGTTAGGGATTTTTCTTGCTGAACCTCAACAATGCTTGAATTTTGGCTTTAACTCTATGACTCCCAATATTGAAATAACTGATTCAAGCATGAGAAATACCTAATTGATGAGGGTTTTGATAATATCTAGGGAAACTATTACCTCCTCCTTCTTTTTTGAGATGCACTGACTCAGGTAGGTATTACCTATGAATGATTACTGACTGACAGTAACTTTAGAGTGGATTATATCTTCTAACTAACTTGTTCAATGCCTTTTACTGTATTAATAAGTAGACAACTATGCAAGTGACTATGAATAACTTGATACAGAGCTTAATGAGCTAAACTAGTATTTTGACAACAGTAAATAGTAATGCAATAAGGATTCTCATCCTTCTTCATTTTATAGTTATTATGAACTTAGGAGGGACAACCTATTTGATTCTCTCTTAAAGGAATCAATAGGCTTGAATTGTATACTTTTTGAGTACAATTACTTATGAATGTATGCTCTTTTATAAATGTAATGTAATTGAATGATTGTACTTAAATTCTAGATTATTGAACAATTATATGCAAAACAATAAACCAGTGCTTGATCCTATGGGATACACATTCAATATCTTGGTATAAATCCACAATAAGGTGATTAATGAAATAATTGCAACAAAGATAAAATTCCTTACAGATTATCCTCTAGTTCTATAACTCTATCATCAAATCCTTAAATTAATGCTAAGTTCTCTGGGATCATTTGAAATAATTAATCCTTCCTTGAAGGAGCTCACAAATGACTGCACAATCACCTTGTGATTAGTATGTCTAAGTGCCTTACAAATAAACATACAAGAACTATAACAGAAATGAAAAGAGACAACCAAGATGTAAACATAGATTGCAATATATTATATTAATGTCTTAATGATTCAATTACATTCAGATAGACAAAAAAGTATAGAGACTCAAAAATTTTTAGTAGTCTGCCTTGTAATTCTATTCCATCATCCCTTCAAAATGTTACAATAAGTTCTATTTATAGGCTAAAACCATCTTGGAATTCTTAAGAAGTAAGGATGCTACAAGCTTCAGATGGTTTTAATACCTAACCCTAAAATACAGAAAGGATAAAAGACAGGAAAGAACCAAGCGATGGATGGACAAAAATGAAGAATAAGATTTGATTTATTCTTTGTCTTCTTGTGATCTTTTGCACCTTTGTCTATATATGTTCAAGGTAGCATCTAATATTTGAAATGAGATCTAGTGACCACCAATACAGGCTAACTTACACTAGTCTTTATGATTACTAACCTTCTTGTGCTCAAAGAGTAGGTGCCATGTGTCCTCATGTTCTTCATCCATGATGTCCAGGTCAACAATGACATGTTTTTTCTTCTTGGGATTTGTTAATATGTCCCATGTTGTAAAATCTTCTTCTTTCAGCCATTCAAATCTCTATATGTTCTCCAACTGGGTATTTTTTCTCTCCCACCTGGCATCAGTAATACTCTTGACATTTGTGATAAAATTATTAAAATCTATTTCTACCTTAAATGCTTCATCCATAACCTTGTTGTGTCTTTCCATATCTAGCTCTCCTTTATTAGAAACATAAACCTCTTTATTAGGCAGTACAATGTCAAATTGTGAGCCTCATACCTCTAGTATCTTGATCTGATTGTCCAGTGATCTGATTGGAGGTTCAAATCTATTATAACTAGGTCCAAACATGTTCAACCTCACCTCAATATGATTAGCCTTTCCTTTGAAAAAGGACAAAGTGGCTCCTATTTTCTCTATCTCAACCCCAACCTGGGTTACTGTCTCTAGTAGGTATGGCCTATGTGGTAGAAAAGATGCCAACCTCTCAAAAAGTATTTTTCTACCTAACCATGTTGCATAATAAGGGTTCAAAATTGAGACAAAATTGTTCACCTCTACTTGTAAGCTTGTCAATTTTCCATAGGCTCCATGTACTATATCCATTTTATCTTTTATGATATCTACCTTATGCTGCAAAATTCTTGTCAATGCACCCAACACAACATTATTGTTCTCCTTAACCTCTTGCCCTGTTTCTACTACAACATGCTCTATTTCCTATATTTGGATCTCAGCATCTTGCACCTCTTTTGGTGTTGTAGGAGTAAATTTTGGCATATCAAGCAGTTTTTGTGTGATCTCTTCTATCAACTTCTCTTGTGCTTTGATCTTAATTAGAGCCAGTTCCTGGTCTTTCACTATATCACTAGTTTCACTAGTGAGCTTCTTAAAATTTTTAGACATTTGTACAACCTAGGCCTTAGTCAATTGATAAAAATGGGTAAGCACTTGGGAAATCTCCAAGTCTTGTATTCTGGATAGACCAGATAATCTTGTTTCCTTCCATTTTCTCTTGAATATTTATTAGGGATGGCTTCTGATCTTTTGGAGATAAACTCCACATTGCTAAGGCTTGGGATTTTGGATTGTATCCAAATCCTCTGATCATTTCCCCAACCTGTGTCTCTAATGACAAATTTACATCAAGTTGCTTCCTTATTTGATCTATAATGAAGGAAGAGGCCAAATCCCACCCTTCTACTAATAACATCCCATTGGCCTTTACCAGTTTTCTTGCCTCCTCTGGTGTGATTTTCTCTGATTTGGGATCATAATCCTACAATGTTTATAGAGCCTCACTAGTCACTGGATAACCACCTTCCAATTGCTATTGTGTGCCAAATTTTTGTTGTTTTTTCCAGATGAGGAACTCTTTGAACTCCTTGGTCTTGATAAAATTATCATCCTTTAGAAATTGATCTTGATATATCAATCTTTCATTAGTGCATGTCATGAGGGGTAACTCTATTTCCTCTTCTTCATCTTTTTGCAGCTTCTTTCCTTCTCTTATCTGTTTCCTCAACTGATGGTCATAGGATCTGTTACCAATAATAAGAGCACCAATTCTATCTTTCTTCTTCTTCTCTTTCTTTTGAGATGGTTCCCATGTTTCAACTCTTTGTATTTTTGGTTGGGGCTCATTGGTAACCTCAGTTTCTAGGACACCTCTATAAGGTCAATTATGTTTTCACCCTCAGCTACTTGTTCTTCAACAAATGCTTGGTTTACTGGAGGGGAGATAGGTACTAAATATTATTTATCACTATCTTCATAATATTTTGATGATGAGTGCCCTTTATGGCTATTCTCTGGCACTACCAGTGCATCTTCAAACTGATTGCATAACAAAGTATGGGACTCAATCATGGCATCAAGTCTTTTTAAATATGGAAATTATGGGAAGAAACCCCCAAAATAAATGCCCTTCCTCTTTACTTGCCTCTCCAAGTCCATCAATTCATTAAATTTCTTAGCTCTCTTATCAACCTCCTCATCCTCCAGTATATTTCTTATGAGGTCTTTTTCCATGCATTCGTCATGGTCTTTTATGTAAGGAATGATGGGTGCCAGTAGCAACTTGGCACTCAATATGAAGCCTTCTGTATCTATGTATCTATAGAGGGAAACATTCATTATGTGGTGTCTCATCCAATTGTTTACAGGATCTAATGTCATTTTACCAGTTGTAAAATTGTAGATCCTAAATTGTCTTAGGGTAAATGTACCCTTCATATGAGGAGAAAGGTGTTTCTTGTCTGTCAAAATTAGTTGTCTAAAAAATTTCATCGGTGCAATCCTAGGTGGCACATGGAATGGTAGAACATGGGGTGGGTGGGTGCAACCATACAACCTGATCAATGTAAAATTCTTCTCATAGTAGAAGTCACCCCAGTTGTGATCTCCTGGCGACTTACCAAGATACTAGCATGGCCTGAGAAGTTGTAGCACCTTCACTGGTAGCCTTGTCTTGTTTACACCTAGACATTTAAGTATTGGATATACTATCTAATTTTCAAAGGCACAAAATTATTGTTCCCTTGAGGTGTAGTTCCACACTCTCAACCAAAACTGAATGGGGTTGGCCTGGTTCTGATGAAACCTCTAAGGCCTCAAATACTGACAATTCATAATAGGAAAGTTGTAGTATAAAATTAAATGCATTAAAATGGAGTAATGCATAAATCTTGGGTTATCTTTCTTGTTCTATATATCAATAAATCCTTGATGAATTTGATCAATTATATATTCAATATAATCATAATTGGTACTAGTATGAGGGCTCTGCATATCTAGGATTATCATAAGGATGTTTGATCTAATTCTTTCAGGTCCTCCATCCTTTCCAAACATTCTACATAATGAATAGCATATATACTTCATGTAGAAGTTTAGGTCCTTGTAGTAGTATGGGGAAGTCCCTCGGATGGGTGCAATGTAATTTTTCATTCTCCTTGGCACATGATGTTCCTAAATAAATTTGGAAGCAATGCCAGACTCTCTTGTATACCTATTCCCTAAACTCTTGAAGTTTATCTCCATGGCCATGGGATGGTATACATTGAATGATTTCATAAACTAATTCCTGTCTAGAGTTACTAGGGCTTTCCCATCATCCCTTTTTATTTTTTTGGTTAGGGTATCATACCTAATTTCCATTTATAAGATGAAATTGGTGTCTACAAAGATGTTAGGGACTATTAATTTGGCTAGTCCACAGGTCCATGGATTCGAGATTGCCACAACTTCATCACTATTATTATAAAAGTAATTGAACATGGAATAAAAGAAGAGACTGGTGTTTTAGCATCCCTAATGAAATTCAAATCATCTATGAGAGGATCATCACTTACCTTTCTATTTTGGCTTGACACAGGAAACATGGAGAAGAATTATTCAGAATAATTGATCTTCCCATCATGTCATCATCAACATCACCACTCATTCCACTAGTTGATTCTACACTCATTACCTCACTCATCTTGTTATGTTCCAATTTATATTACCGATATTGAAACAAATCTCCTACAAACCCTCACCACAAGCTATTAATTACTTTTTGAATTGAACTTGTGAGCACTGAAAACACCACCAATCATAATGCCTTCTAAATTATGAACCAGGAAATCACTTATTTCAAAACACACTGCTGGAAAACTCTACTCTTCTTGGAAAATGCTAATCTTCTATAAAATTCTTAGCTTTGAAAACTTGGAAGCTGGTAAAATAAAATGACAATAGATACGCTTACTTATATCTGAGAAATAAGTGCAGCCATCTCTTCGAAACTTGCAAACTTACAATTCAATCACTTTCACCATTGGTTTACATACTGTGACATAAATTATGTTTCTAGCCATGGCATTTCAAACTAACATGTAATCAATTATCAATGAGTGCATTTTGCTTATTTAAACCTTATAAAATTCAAAAATAGATGAAAATCAAATCTGATTAGCTGTCATTAAACACAACTCGGCCATTTTTCCATCTGGCATAAATCTCTGAAAAAATATATTGGTTGGTAACTATACACCATGGTGCTAAAAAAGTCTTGACTTTAACTCTGGTTATGCTTCTAGTGACCTCACAACTGTGTAATCACTTTGTCACTCAATGTTCACTCTAACTATGGTTTCATATTGAGACTTAGCGACTATCGGTGGATCAATCTCCAGATCAATGGTTATCTCCTTGTCGCATGATGATCTCACTTAACTCATGTTCTTTCAGAGACAACAAGACTGAGCCATCTCCTAACTGATCTCTTTAACCCTGGTTTACTTCCAAAGACTTGTGGACTATTATATCTCTTTGTCATCAAACCAATCTTTTAACTCATAGTTATTTGGATACCACACGACAAAAAGATTTGTCTCTTTATCACTATACATTTTGACCTTTATTATTTTCATCTCCATCATTGATCTTCCTTTTGTTTTCATATAATGGTTGGTGCCAAGTCTCTAGATCTTCAAAGAAAACCCTAATTTTTCATGAGACTTTGTGACTGCTATCTCCAAGTTGCAAAGTGTACTTCTCATTTTAAACTTTTATTAATGACTACATGACTAAATAACACATGTCTCATTTATCCCTTTGTCTCCTAATCAATGGATCACCTTTGACTTTTAAAAACCTTTACAATGACCTCGTGACAGATGTTGGATCTCTTTCCATCTACTGGTTGTCACCAAGTCTCTTGATTCTTAACTTAACCCTTGATTTCTTTTGGGAATAGGTGACAACACTAACACTAAAACTAACATCTAACTCAGGTTTGATCACGAGACCTTGTGAATATATAAACTCAGTGTCGCTAGATAATTTTTAAACTACAGGGTTTATTCATAGACTTCTAGACCACCGTTAGATTTGACTTGAGATGAATGGTCTGCATTAAGTCTCCATATCTATTGAGGTGTATTCTTTTTATCAAGAGATAACATGACAAATGATTTTCGCTAAGTCTCTAGATAGAATGGAATATTATTCTCACTTCACAAGACTAAGCGACTAACATAATAAGCACATGCTTTATTCTCAAAACTTAAGTTACAAAAAAGTAACTTGAAAATAGAAACTCGACTGAGATATTAGGTTTTTTTGCCATTTTCAAACATAAACAAACGTAGGACTTAGGGTTTTTGACATTTTTCCCTAGGTTTATGGTTAAAAACACCATTTGTAGAGATATTAAGCAATTTTAGATAGGACTTTCAACTCTTGAGCATAGGAATGACAGGGAACTTCAAAATTTTACTGGGCAGACTACAAATTGGAAATACAACGAACATTGGCTCTATCTAAGGATGACTATGTTGGTGCTATTTCATGTTTGAAATATTCCTTGTAAATTTCATGAGGTCCCCTGTCATCTTGGTGTCCAAGGTTTTAAAATCATGGTTAAAATTATTCTCATGCCTCTACAAAATCTGTTCTTACCCTTGACCTATTTTAAAATGCTAAAAAAATGCCTGAACCCTCAAGTATATGTTATAACCCTATTCAAATTTGAATCTAAATGCCCTAAGTGTCTTGGTGGGTTCTATTTTCACATTGCTTTTTCAATCACTTAATTTTTCATAAGTCATGTGTTCACGTTTAAAGGGATGTGTTATAGGGTTGTGTTATCCTAACCACTTTAATATTTCCTAAGTCATGCCACTCAGAAAAGCCTTTTATTTACTTGTCTTATGTGGTGAGAAATTTTTTTTTGATCAGATAGCCCGCTTAATAGCTTAGTCCAAAACTAGTTGACATCTATCAGTTAAGCTATTAAGCCATGGTGCCATGTGTCCTTGGTGGGGCCGAGAGTCATAAAGGTTCTGAGTTAAATAGTGGACAAGTTAAGAAATAATCGGCGGTCTACTTAAAAACTTAAAGAAAAAATGCTCGACATCTATCAAACAAGCCATTAAGTGGTGTTGACATCTGGCAGCTGGTGTACCCGGATACTCAGAGCTGGTGATAATTAAAGATCATTTAACTTGTTTCCCATCCAATGGTCAGCTTAATGGCTTAACATCAAAGTGAACAAAATCTAATGGGTAAGCGATTAAGTCTAAGTGACACGTGTCCTAGTGGGGCAAGCTGAGGTCATAAAGGTGGAGTTAAAGGAGCAGCATCTATGGGAAAGATCAATGGTTGGCTTAATCACTTAGGGGAAAAGTGAATGAAATCTAATGGGTAAGTGATTAAGTCTGAGCAACGCGTGGCACAAAAGGTCGGTCATGTATGGCGCTTAAGTCATGTTAATAAGGTTGCAAGTATAAAAGAATCTGACGGTTCGCTTAAATACTTAACTATAAAGTGCTCGAAATCTAAAGAGTAAGCGATTAAGTGGTGTTGACACATGTGCTAGATAAACAATTGTTTCCAAGAAAATAAGATAGCCATCAGATGAAGAAAATTATGTTCAATATCTATGGCTTGAATTCAAAGTTGTCAAAATGAGTTGCAGAGAGCTGTTAAGCCACAAAATTGAAGCTTGCGAATTGACAGTAGAATGTGTGGCTACTCCAGCTAAATTCAATTTGAATGACTGATTTGATTAAAGTCATAAAATTGGTTAAGTCGACTTGCAGTTACAATAATTCACCAAAGTCATTCGAACAAAAAAAGGAATTGCAGAGGAAATTAGCTCCATGTGATAACTTTGTAGAACGGGTAAGCTTTTCTAATTCACCAGCATTTAGGTTCTTAGTAAGATTTGTAGTTCAAAAGGGTTTTTAGAATTCTTGTCTCAAAATAAGAATTCATATCAAAAAAGCCCTAGATTCATAATGGCCCCTAGGATTGAAATTTCTGGAGTAGACTACCAAAAGAGAAATGTTAGGGAGGATCTATTGCAACAACTAAAAGGATCCAAATGAGATGCTACTCAAATCAAGAGAATTGTTCCATCACATCCCCATTTCAAAATTGGAGAAGGCTTGTATGATTCCGGTAGATGGGCATGAGATGTTAAAACTAGTTTTAATGGTCTTACTCTGTTTAGAACAACTTATAGCCAAAGGAACACCCCTATCCCAGACTGTAAAATTTGGGAGTTAGACGTGGGAAAGTTGATAGCACCTGGGGTGTTTATGGATACTAATTTATTCACTCTGATTGCAAACATGTATGACAAGGTGTCTAGGGTTCTTAGGGACACCTAGGGAAATGTGTTGTTGACTGTTTCAGTTAATGAGATTAGAAGAATTTTCAAGTTGAGTGACACCTCAATACATATGGATGATATTGACTTTGAATACTTTAAGGAAGTATACATGACTCAGAGGGAGTATTATAGAGATGAGGCTTTAAAGGGGTACTTAATCAAAATAGGTGACTTGGTTGTATTAGGGCCTAGAACCCCAAAACCTTTTAAATTGGACTTCTTTAATGGCAAAGCCAAGAAAATGTATAGTGCCCTATGCTAGGTTTTGGGAGAAGATGAAGATGTAACAATGCCTATCCACGTAATGCTCATGGTGGTTCAAATTATACATCCCCACCTATCAGTAGTCTTCATCTTTGCATCTTACATTGCACAACAAATGCATGAAGGTTTGGCAGGAATCCAGGACAGCAACATACTTAAACCAATGGGATGGTATTCCCTTATGATGCATATGTTTTTGTCCAACAATGCTGATTTATTTGAAGAAGAGATGGAATTAACTAAGTCCCAAGGTGATAAGGATTTACATGTTTAGATGTGGAGTGTTGATCTATCATAGGATAGAAAAAAGGCCAGTTATGTTTACTTTGATAGGGTTTTTTCCACTAGGCTTAAATCATTACTATGTAATCAGAATGCCAAAATCCATACAGACATGATGAAATTACTAAGACCCTTGGAGTTTTCCCCAGAGCTAAAGATTGCACATAATTGGGGAGATTTAATTTTATACCCTATTTCTATAGTGATTAGGGTTTATGGATTCAGAGGAACCCCTAATGTGTTACCCTACAGAGTCCCTCTGAAGATTGGGATAGAAAAAATTATTAGACAACTGGGTGGATTACATGAGGAAGCCCTAGTAGGAAAAATGAAGGGAAGAATTTTCCCTACCCTCACCAGAGCTCATCGTTTCATCATAAAAAAAGGGGGATGGACACAATTTTATAAGTACTTTGAGCCCTATCACTTAGCAACATCTGTATCAAGATGTGAAGATAATGAGGACTTTATAATGGGTATGTTCAGAAAAAGAACCAAATGCTTAACATTAGAGAGTCAGTTTAACTACCCTGAGGACATCATTACAAATATTTTTGACCTAGGTGACTAGGAGATAAGAAAGGAGAAATGGATGGTGTACAAGAAGTCTTAGGACTTTGTACACAATTTTGATAATACTTATGACCCTCTCAAGGAGTTCTTCCCATGGTTCAAGAAAATTGAGTCTTTAATGACTTTATTTGAGGGAATAATGTAGACCTTAAATGAGAAAAAATATAGGATAATGGAAGCTAAGCCAGAAAAGGCTCATGCTATTTTGAGTAAGCTTTAGCAAGGAAGAATAGTCCCACTAGGGGATTATGTAGTATACAAGAGGAGAGGGTACACCACTATCATGCCCAAAGTTGACAAACCCTCTCAACATAAAGGAAAGAGGCCAACAAGTGCTAGTGCTCAAGAAGTGCCCTCTCCCAAAAGACAAAAGGTGGAAGCAAAAGAGAAAGAGAGTGAATTGTACTCTCCTTCCTAATATTCTTTTCACTATAATGACCAAGCCATTGCTAAGAAATTGGTTCAATTAAGGAATGTTGGAGAAATTGTTGTTACTTCCCAGGAGTTACAAGAAGGGATGCTGGAGGCACCTAGGCATACAAAAACTGACCTCACAGTGAAAGAATTCACAGGTAAGGAAATAGACCCTGTTACCAAGCAAGCCAGTGATGAATTCTTGTTGGATGAAAAGTTTGTCAAAACTAGGGAATTCATTCAATATTTGTGGAGAAGCCATATAGATGAATTCAATCATAAATGTTAGAAGCTACAAGAAGCTTAGCCTCATTATGCTAAGGATGATATAGAGAAAGAGGTCAAGCAGGAGATGGTCTCCAAATTTGATAAGATCACCCCTAAAGAGGGTAGAGAATTGGTTAAGAAGCAGGGAATCCTCATACTACCTCATTGGGACTTGGCAGATGCATTAGTTTTTTATGTTGTCAAGAAGTAGGAAAAACCAATGAGCACTGTTGGGACATCAATTGGTGCCCAGTTTAGTAAAGACCATGCAGCAATGGAAATCTAGTCATTAAAAAAGAAAGACAAATGAAGAGTGAAGGAAGATGATGGGATTGAGGATACCGGAAGCCTCATTGTCAAGAGAGTTTTTGATACTTCAGGAATTGAAGCAGAAAATCTTGTTTTTCAAATAGCTAGCTTGAGCCTAAGGGTGGCTAAGAAAGAAAAAGAGGTTTATGATAGCCTAAATAAGAAATATGAATTTGTACTCAAAGCCTGCAATGATGAAAAGGTCAAGTCCCTATTAAAAGATAACAAAATAGAAGCTTTGGAAGGAAAGAAAAAATTCCAATTAATGCCCCAAGAAGTAATTGCTTAGGAACCTCATCAATCCTCCTCATCTAGTCCATTTGTGACTTATCCCCCATCCCTTGCACCTTTGAGTCCTCCTACCCAAGAGGCCATTGATGCTAAGAGAGTAGAGTTGGAAGATAAAAATAATAGGCTAATCAGTGAAAGATCAAGGTTAGAAGAAGAGGGAAAGAGGAATCTTGAAGACTCCCATGCATATAAAGAGGCTTAGGAACTGGTTAAGAAAATGTGTTCTGACCAAATATATCCCAATCTCAAGAGATGTGCTAGTGAGGTTAACCTTGGCAACCTCTATTTATTAGGAAAGAAGATTGCTAGCATCTTGAATAATCAGGATGAGGGAAAGGAGCAATGGGATCTAATAGTTGACAACTAGAAGGGGAAGACATCCCATGTCAAATATTTTTACTCTCTCTCAAAGGAGAAAAACAATATTGACATCATTCTAACAAGAACCCACAAATGTCTCACATTGATGGTCAACTTGGACACCAAGAAGAACATGGTCATCAGAAGAGTAGAAACTTTGAGAGGAGAGTTCTCCAGGGATAGATATGACATGTTTCCCAATATGTTAAAAATGGATGGGATTATAAAGAATAAAGCCCTATGGCTAAGCCAACTGAATGAAGCACTAACTAGCAAGACAAAAAGTATCATTACATTGGGAAATACAGGCTAGTTTGTGTTAACTATTGACATTCTAAATAAAGCCAAGGAATTTTTTGAATCTTGGGAAGCAGAAATTGAGAAGGCCAATGTTGATTGGGAGGAGTTCAATATCCAGAAGGATGAGGTTCTTAGGTTTAGTTGGCCAAGTGATGAAGTGTTCACCGCATGGATAAGCAAGTATGGTATAGTCACTCCAGTAGCATGAGGCAATAATATAAGAATGAAATCAAGTACCAGTGAAGCCAAGCTGTTTGGAGTAAAGAAAAGATTAAGGATTCTACATCAATAAAGAGGATAATTCTAGATGATAAAGACCCAACAACTTCAGAGCAGCTCCAAACATTCAGGCGGTCGTAGGACAAAGGATCACATAACTTGTAACAAGGAATTGTTATTCCCTCCACCTGATTTTTGTCTCATCTGTAACATGTAATTTTGTCCTGTAGCCTAGTCATTCAAAGCTTGTTGCATCCTTATTTTTCAAAAGGATTCCAAGATGACTAGGGATATCTATAAGTAGTAAGTTGTAATGTGTTGTAAGGATGGTAAAATAAAAATTGCAAAGCAAACTTCTGAATTGTGTCTGAGCTTTGGTTTTGATTCTTTTGAATGTACTGATATCAAGCTTATATTAATAAAATAAAATGGAATCTCCATTTTGATACCAATGATGTATTTTTTTATTTGATCTTAGTTCTTGTATGTTCAATTTGTAAGGCAATTTGAGTATACTAGTTATAAGGTAGCCATGTCATTCTTTGTGAGTTGCTTTCAAGGAGAGTTTAAATCTTGTAGATAATTGCAGAGGGTTAGGGTTTATGCAAGAATTTGATACAGGGGTGTGAGGATGAGAGGATAGTATGTAAGACATTCCATCTGAGGTTTTGTTTGTATTTTCAATTAATTATCCCTAATATATGTATGTTTTACTCTGACTCTATGACCCATGATTAGGCACTGGCCAAAATGCTAATAAGTGGTTGTTATCATCAATCCAATATTAATCAATCTTTATATTTCTATTATCTCAAATACATGTTGAGTTAATTGTATTTAGTACAATTCACTTTAGTGATTCCTTGAAGAGAGAATCAATAGGTTAGCCTTCCTAAGCCTGGTGGCTTAAAAAGAAGAAGGTTCATAGATCCTTAATCCACTGTTAAATAATACTTTGCTGAAGCTGCAACCACCTAGGTTTGTGGAGCCCAAAGAGTAGAAGGATGTTATATCCTTGTTAATTAGCCTTGTTCATTCATGAATCTAAATTGGGAATTGAGGTTCAAGCATTTATTGCTATTATAATTGATTCTACAAGAAAAAGAGCTAACAAATTGGTGACTCTACTGGGGAGCTCTTGTGATGTTCTTAGAGTCATGTTCATGAAAGGGTTTGTCCTTGCAATATTGAGAATTAGTTTTTTTTCCCTCATAATCATTAAAGAAAGTTTGTTTTGCTTATCTACTATGGCGCACTGTTTGAAGGTCTTGATCCTAAGAATGATATAGATCCTATCTCAGATGGAATAACTTGTGAGGAATTATCAAGAAACTTTGTTTTCACGTCTGATTTAGATTTATTGCTATCAAAGGAGACCTAAGTTAGGACAAGGCATTTGAATCTTTTTATATTTTTTCCTCTGAAAAGAGGTGGCGACTCTAACCTCTGTGTATTTCAGTATTGCACATTAAACATTTTGAAAATATTTGTATGTTCTGAAGCATGAGTCGACAAAGGAATACTAGGTCATACTTCAGAAAAAATCCTGAAATGGATGTTGGAGAGGAGCTCCATATGCCTCAAAGGAAACAATGGTCCAAAAGAGGGACATCTAAAAATGATTCCCAACATGCTTCTAAATGGAGAATGGAGATTCCTGTTCTAGAGAGAAAATCATCTTCATCTAAAGATGCAGAACCTATGGGACTAGTTGATGCTTATAGAGCTGATGCCAATTTTTATTCCTTCAGGGATGGAGAAAATACTGATATAGGTTTCTTTCTAGCAGAAGAGAATCTTGCTCCACCAGAAAAGACCTCTTTTGCTAAAACAACTTCATATGAATCAGATAAATTGCAAGATGAGATTATGGCTTTAAGAAGGAAAAAGAAACAACAAGAAAAAGAAATAGCTCAAGAAGAAAAGAAACATGGAGAAAAGATATATGACTTGCTAATGGAAAGAGAAGAGATAATAGCTGAGACTAGAAGGAATGATCTTAAGGCTAAAATCCTGAGTCAAGAAGTCAAGGTTTTGAAACCAGAATTGTTTGGTAACCTGGATGATTTAAGGAACAAAGCCCCAAATAAAATTTCAAATCCTGACAAGGATGAATTTGAGAAGGAAGGTCCTGTCATCAAACAATTATTCCCATATGAGATCGAACAAAATGTAAAACTTAAAATGACTACTAAAGATGCCCCTGACAAAGGTAAGAAATTTTTTTTTGGTATCAGCATAAATGAGCCTAAGCAAAAAGTTTCTAATCCTAAAGGAATACCTCAAATTGATTTGGACATTGAACAAGCTAGGAAGGCTAAAGATGACTTGGCAAAACAATTAGAGAAGTTGGAATTGGAGGCTACTACAGCTGATATGATAATGAAGATAGCTTTGCTTCATGCTAATAATAATACTACTACAAGTATTTCTATGCCCGTGAATCAAGGGGTACAACAATTAAATCCTTCTATTGGTCTAAATGTGAACAATCAAGGTGATGCTCCTAAAGTTCAAGAATGTGGAAAGAATCCAAATATTCAAAATTTTGGCCCTAGTGTAAATGCTCAACTTGTGGGTCTTGGCCCAAGTATTCAAGCTACCAATCCAAAGCAAAGTGTTTACCCACCTATTCAACATCAAGGAGGAGATGCTGGAATGATTGGTAATAATGAGCTGGGAAATTTCCAAAGAAGGCATGTCCACATGAACAGATACAAAGCTCTCTTCTTTGAAGGCATTCGTGGTCACCCTAATGTGATCCCCAATGAGGTAAGAGATAGAATCCCTAAGTTCACAGGAAATAATGTTGTTACTTGTGAGGAGCATCTAAAATATTTTAGTAATAAGATAACTGACTTTGAGATTGAGAATGAGGATGTCATTATGAAGCTTTTTGTTCAATATTTAATTAAAGATGCTAGGGATTGGTTTAGAAATTTACCAAATGACACTATTGCTTCCCGGGATGAATTTTTAAAGTCTTTTAGGGAACAATATAGAAAGCATGTTAATTCTGGATACATGTTAAATGAGTTTAATAACATTAAGAAGTTCCCCAATGAAAGTATGGCTGATTTTAATAGTAGGTTTCAGAAGGCCATGAATAAACTTTTCCAAGTCTTAAGTTTAGATGAAGAAGTGTGCCTTACCACTTATATCAATGCTGCTAATGGAAAATTGTCCTATCTACTCAGAGATAAAAACCCTACAACCTTAAGAGATGCTTACAAAATAGCAATTGACATTGAGAGCAATAGGAGAGCATCAGGGAAATTGGGGAAGAGGGAA
This sequence comes from Thuja plicata, assembly GCA_018584345.1. Classification (NCBI taxonomy): domain Eukaryota; kingdom Viridiplantae; phylum Streptophyta; class Pinopsida; order Cupressales; family Cupressaceae; genus Thuja; species Thuja plicata. The sequence continues at coordinate 766,514 of MU226588.1, read as the reverse complement.
GACAATAAACTTTGGAAGGAAAAGGGATTAGCCAATAAAAGTGTTAAAGAAGATGATACAGTGGATAAATTGGTAAGTGCTGTAAAAGACCTTGCTACCAAAATGGATAAAAATGATAGAGGAGGGTACGAAGATAATAAGTATACTGGCCAAAGATTTGACAAACAATCTAACCTAAGAGACTACCCTTACAAGAATAATTGGAATAATGGCAAACCAGTCCCAGATGGACAAGATAACCCAAAAGAAAAAGAAACCCCAGATCCCCTAAAAAGGAACAGTGCCTGTTGGAAATATAATAATGGGAAAGCAAGATACTGAGAGGGGGGGTGAATCAGATCTTCAAATTTAAACACTTAAAACAAACTAATCCACATTCATACATATATGAATCTAATGTAATATCAAATAACATCCACACCATGAAATAAATAACTCATAACACAAGAACTTGGTAACCCAGAAACCCAAATAGGTAAAACTGGGGTGGGGATGACACCCACAAAATTCTCCACTACTGCAGTAATAAAGTGTGCCTGTTAGGGCTACAAAAGTTGATTACAAGATGCAATCTAGCCTGTTAAAGGTCTACCCAGTTAAGAGCTAAAGATCATTACAATATACCCTGTTACAGGATTTCAACTTACAATGAAGTAAGCACTCTGTTAGGAGATTTAGAAAGGTCTACTAGAACCACTCTATTAAGATATTTTCACCTGATACAATGATTAGAATGTTTCAAGTAATGATCCTTTGTTATGCACTCAGATGCTGATGATGAATCTCCTCTTTCCAGTACCTTCTATGATCTCACAATCTGATATAACTTTACTCTGTTGTTCACTGTTTTGTCACTCTACTTGATCTTTGCTTCTTAACAAAATTACCCTCTGTGCATTTCACTTCAAAATGTAGTAACCACTTCTCTCCACACTTCCTTACAAAATAGGGTTTCAAAGAAATCTTATATATCTGTTCCATTTTGATAGTGAGATCTAGATCAATGATCAAGATCTAATACCCATACCTATAAGGTATAACAATTAATGATTACAACAGATCATGCATAGGATAAAACAATTAAATGCATAATTGACTCCATAGGAAAATATTAAATGCATACATAAGTTCGCTCAAAAATCTTATATAAGTCAGCCTAAACACTTATCCTCAAAGTTTGAATCATTCCAAACATGTATACAAAAACTATTCTACTCAGCACTTAACATCTCTGTCACTCAACACTAAGTATCCTACTCAGCTTGGCATGATGCAACTCAACAACCTGAATAATGCTCGGCAATATTGCTCAGCCTTGCATAGTTTTAGCTCGGCCACAGTGATAGCCAACTAAAACTGCCTAAGTGAATGGCTAAGTGTTGGCCACTAATCATCAACAATACTTAGAGATTAACAATCTCCCCCTTTGATATTATTGGAAAAAACACACTTATCATTACTTCAGTTCATTTCATCAAAATGTTTCCTAAGTATACTAAGTACTCGCCCTAGGAATATACTCAGAATTAGACATACAAAAAGTTTACATGCCTTCAAAAATATATACAAGTGTACATGTTTTGTACTAATGTATCATACTGTATCCTCACCAACTTCCTTACCAACTTCCCCCTTGTTTTTGTCACTGATTGCTATTGGGATTAAGTTATACTTATCCAAAAATTGTTTATGAAGCTGCAGGGTTGATTCAAATGTAGTATCCCAACTTTCCTTGGCAATCTTCATAACTTCCAATTTTATCTCTAGCTCAGCAGCTAGACTCACTAAAATTTTTGCAGTTGAGAGATTTGCATTTCTCTGTGATAATTCATTTGCAATTGAAAGTTCCTTCTGTATTACCTCCAAGTGAGGCAATAGGCTTGTCTGAATAGTTATCAATTTGGCCCTAATTCGACCATCTTCAGCCATAAGCTCAAATATTCTCTGTTGGGCATTGATCAACTTAGTAAGATGTAAAGAGCTAGAAGTAGCATCCTTACCCAAAGTATTGCCAATTGATCTCAAATCTAACTGTAGCTTCTCAACAAGTTGTAGATTATCCTTTGTGAAAAATTCAACATCACATAGTTTCTTGTACAAAGAATAAACATTTGTTGTAACTTTCTCCAAAATTTCTACAAGAGTAGAAAGTTCAATCTGTTTTGTTGCAATCTCTTCTGAGATTTTCTCCAGAACTTTGCTCTCAAATCTCCTCTTAGACCATTGTAGAAGTTTTTCATTGCTATTAATATCAACATTAGTTACCTTCTATACAATTTTAAGTAATTGATCAATAATTGGAGCTTGAGGAATTTCATCTTCTAAGTCAAAATCCTTTGCAAATATGTCCTTGATGTCATACAACACCTACTTTTGCTTCTGTTCTATTTTCATCTCTTCCTGTCTCTTCTTCCTCTTAAGTAATTCTTGAAGAGTCCCTATTTGTTCAAAAGATAATTCATTGGGATCCCATTGTGGAATCACAATTACCTCATCTAATGTGACATCTAAAATTTGAGACTTCTTCAGAACTTTCCTTCTCTTCAACTCTGGTGAACTAATTCTTGGCTACATAATACCTTTTCTTGTGATAGTATCAATGTCCATTACCTCTTTCAATTTTGTCAAAATTGTCTATGGATTAGGCATACCTCCAATTTTAGGACCTGTGGGAGTGGATAATGCAGAGTGTGGTAGATCAACCAACACTTGCATTGCCTCTTGTTCCTTAGGCTTATCAATAGTATCCTTCACCACTATACCACTATCTAAAACTGTTTTGACAACCTCTAAAATAGGTGGATTTTGTGAAGTTACCTCTTGTGCATTTGTTTGTTGTTTCTCTTCACTTATTTGATCATTGATTTCTTCAATTATCTCATCAATTTTCTCTTCAGATACAATGGTATTTTCTCCTTCAGTCTCAATTGCCTTAATAGGTGAATCAGTGTTTGTACCACTCAGCATATCTTGTTCCTCGACATTCAAATTGATGGAATCATCAACTATGAAGTCCATCAGATTGTCTGCAGTCAGATCAACAAAATTTGTTGAGTCTAAGGCATCTTTGGTCTTGTCTCATTTTGTAGCAATTTGATCTTGAGTCACCTGTGGCTCAGGGGTGATCTCAACTTCTTTAGCCTTTTGATCAGATGTTCCCCCATCAGATTTCTTATCTTTTGGAACAATTAGTCCAAAGATGTCCTTCCAAATCCTTGTACTTTGTTGTACTAATCCTTCAATATCATTTTTCAAAATAGCATAACCTCTAAGTCTAGGAACAAACCTATTATTGTATTCTTCAATGAATTTGGCTCTTTGTTTTGAAGTCAACTCAGGTATTACATTGGATAAAGTTCCTTCCCTGATCTGTCTTTCTATGGTAAGTGAAAATTCCCATTTTCTTAATAGAAACTCATACAATTCATTCAGCACATGGTTTCCTATCTATGTAGGAGTCAACTTGAAAGTACTCATTTTATCTAAGAGTGCTTCCTAAACTTTGTGCTTATCCACATTATTCAAATTTTCATACTTAATGAACTTGAAAGTAGCTAATCCTGTTGAATTCCTCAAATTGTCACATACCTCATCAATGCTAGCTGGTTTCTTGAATTGTATTGTAGGTATGTTGTTGGGTTCATCAATCTCAGTCTTTTCATCATCACTATCTATCCCCAATTCTAGTCTCCTCCTTGGTCTCTTTGCTGGTTTACTCAGCTCAGCCTTAGGAGCAATTTTAGCTATCTTTCCAGAACTGCTTTCTCCAACTTTCTTCTTTCCATACACTTTTGTTTGCACTGGTGGAGAAGTAATAGTAGATTCTCTAGTCCTTGGATGATTAGCTATAGGATGTGAACCTAATATTTAGTTTTTCTCAGCTTGGTTACTATGACAATTGATGGTTTCTTACCCTTAGCTTTCTTAGTGATCTCCTCAGTTGCACTGATTTCCTCTTCTGTAGATATATCCTCACCTTGTCCTATAGACAGGCCTAAAGATGCATCCTCAGGTTCTTTATCACTTCCTAAACCATTTTCTTTATATTTTTCACAATCTTCTTCCTTTTCCTCTCCATGGTTCCCTCCTTTAAACCTCTTGAAACTTTCACTTTGGCTTCATCAAAATTACCAAACCTTTCTATTGTAGTATCAATTGCCTTGGATAGGAGTGCAATGATGGTTGTTGATTCTTCATCAATGTTAATTTCATAGGTAAATGGTTCTAAACATGTTACCCTAGGTGTCACAGCCTGGATAAATGTGTTATCTGTATCAACTAGAAAACAAATTTTTTCATAGTGCTTCTCTACTAGTGATCTAGGAATCCTAGTCTTAATCTCATTCTCTTCTTAAATTCCACAAAATAGCTCCCCATTATATTATTGAAATTACTTCCTAATTTCTCAATACATTCACTAATCTGAACTGTAATGGGTCTATCCTTTTTCCAAACAATATTTCCCAATGTAGGAAATGTATCCTGAATGTAGAAAAATATATAGACTAGTAAGGAACCAAAATTACATGATGAGCTCTTAGCCTTTTTGATTGATGCTAGGTTCTCAGCTAATTGTGTCTGCTATAGCTCAGAAAGATCATATGTATGATTCTTCTTAACAATTTTCCATGCCTGGTCAACAGCTATACAAGGAACACTATCCAGCCTACTCAACTGATAGAACTTATGTGCTATTACTCTTACTCAAAAATCAAGTTATAGGTCTTTAATTGTAGAGATAGTCATACCTCTATTGTTCCATATGGCTCTAGTGTTCAGTGTAATTTCCTCTTTGTTGTTATCTCTCATTGTCCATTTTCTGTCACTACAGGATATCCAGTCACTCGATGAATCATGTTTTTAGTTATCTTGACTGGTCCATTATCTAACAACATACACATATCATGAACTCGGTTAAGAATAACGTTAATCCATTTGTATTTGAAACCTTGTGGAAAATATAGGGCACAAGTTAACCCTTTTTCTGCTAAATGTTTGAATTCTCCCTTCAAAACTCCATCGACACATAGTTTGCTGTAGGATTTCCTCAATTCACTATCACCTACTTCACCAATCTTAACCATGTAACACAATCTTACATCATTGATCATAAGTACCTTTGGTGGAATGGATGAGAGAGCTCTGGTCAAATCACTCTGAATTGCACTTTCAGGAATGGCTCAAGAGTTGAGAGGTGCACATTCATCACTCCATCCTAACTAAATTTGCTCTTGTTCTCACTCCATACTTTTAGCTAGTGCAGAAGAGCTTGCATCCATAATATTTAAATTAGGGTTTGAAAGATAAAGAATAGAGTACCTCAGAAAGTATCACTTCATACTTTTCACCTTAGGATTTTTGATGGCACACTAATGAAATCTTTGATGCTAACTTTGTTAAGATCAATTCTACAATTACTCCAATCGCTCTGTAAATAGTGAAAATCACAAGGTAAAAATGAAGAGTAAATAATTTATCCTTTATAGATTTTGAAGGGTCAAGGTAGGTAAGTAATAAATGTTTTTCCTATTGAGTTAGTGCAAGCCAGCTATCCTCGGCTTTCTAACACAACTTGCATCCCACTCGGCTCACTTAACTCTGCCATCATAGAACTTACTCAGCCAAGAAACTTGGCACACACTAAAGAACTCGGCCTTAGTGTCAATAATTGGTGCTTGGCACCTATAGTGCAATTGGCTCTTCTCAGCATTTGTCTTCAAAATGTGTCCTAATGCATCTTAACATATGCAAATATGGACTTTAGCATATTTCATGTTAGGAACTGATGTAAGATAAGATTTTTAGATGCAGTTCCTTACATACCTCTTTTTCTTAGTTGGAGATGATGTGATCACCTGATCCAGTGGATTGGGTGACCTCATCTATACTAGCTTCACTGCTACATGGTTCAGACTTCTTAACCCATGTCTAGTTCATCTATGCTCTAATCTGCTCAATAGTAGGAGCAGGTACCCAAGTCTTACAATCTTTCCTTGCATGACCAATTTTCAGACAACTGTGACAAACTAGCCTTCCAATCATCCAACTTTTAGACTTTCCTCTAAAATGTGTCCTTATGCAGTTTTCTAGAACATGTCCATATTCACCACAGTAATGACAACTATGCCATGTGTTGTAATCCCACTTGTAAGTATTTCCTTTTCTTGGTGATTTATCTTGTGCCTTTGATGTCCATTGTTGTTTACCTTTAGATCTACAATCTTGTGCTCTATGACCATATTTATGACAGTTATATAAATTACCATTGAGTCTAGGTGTGGAAGGTGCATTGCTTTCCTTTGCCTTACATTCACATGATTGATGTCCAAACTTATTACAGTTAAAGTAGTAACCATTAAAGTTAGTTTTAGGATTGGACTTACCATTTTTACTTCGGCAAATGTTTGTTGTATGACCTTGTTTCCCATAGTGGTGGAAAACAAGTTTGTTGTTTCTTGGCTTTGCATACCTTCTTTCACCTATCTTAGATGATTCTCCTTCTTCAATGGTTGTATGTTGTTCAGTGTGACCTAATCCAAAAGAATCTTTAGGTCTTCTTGATGCTTCCAC
>MU226588.1:715337-742892 GCA_018584345.1 Thuja plicata | reverse complement strand
CTCCCCTCTCTCTCTCTCTCCCATTCCTCTATAAATTGAAGGGATTTAGAGCTCATAATAAGCCTCAAATTTCAAATTGTAGTGTTGTTATGCCAAGATTTTGAAGGAATATCAAAGCATTGTTATGATACCCAGTCCTTCCTAGCTTCATACACACTCCATTAGTAACTTTTTCATATGTTTATAATGTCCATTTTAGAGTAATATGCATGCTAAATAGTTAAATAGTTGTTTTTAAACCAAATCTTTCATGATAGGTTGTTTATGTCACTGATATTTAGCATAATCTAAGGGCTTTTATGTTATTTTCTACACTCATCCTAGTTAGAAAGCAATAAGTCAAAGTTATATTTTATATGTTCATTAACACTTGTTTCTCACTAACAGAATGACTTATTGAAGTGTTGTGTTGCAGATAACAGGTGCACAAATACACACACACATTTTTGGCACCCACTGTGGGGCTCAATTTCCAACTTGGCCTCATTTTATATCACTTTGTCACTAATTTGCATGCCCAAATTTCTATTACAGGGTCATTTTTGGCCATTCAGGATCACATCCGAGATATTCCCTCGCACCGCAATAAACGAGGTTCGCATCTGGAATTTCCCAGATCATTTCTGGCTTAGGCTCGCATCTGGTAAGCATTAAATCACATCTAGTAAGGAAGATCACATCTGGTTTTGTGTCATTTTTTGTCTTTCTGGATCGCATCTGGTGAAAATTTTAGTGAACTACATTGCTTAACCACTAACGTTTGTTTGTCTGATTTCTTTGGTCTTTTGGATAGCTTAACGATTGTTTACAGGTTGATATTGACAGTCTTTCATGGGATTTGCTACATAACATATACTAACTTAGTTTTTCAGGTTGCCAACCCCCATCTTGACCTCTATTTTACTTGCTTTAAACACTAAAATACACTTTCCAATATATCACTAAACTGACTAGAGGACTATGCTCTTTTCCTTTTAAGGAAAATCAGAAACTCACACATCAATTTATGGATTGAACAAAATTTGGAGTTAATTGAACAAGCAATCAAACCGTATAATTCTTTTGGGATCAGTAGATAAATAACACAAATCACTAAATTTTGTGGATCAAAGAATAAGCTCAACTGTATAATTCATTTTTGGGACACAAAAATTGAACAAGCAAACTCACTAAACATTGTGGTTAATTGAACAAGGCAAATCTCTTTTTCAAGAAATCTTGTTTTCATTAAAATAGGAACATCTAAATCAGGCAGAACATTGCTTGAGGGAATGAACCACTTTGCTTGATTCTATTTTGGGAGAAAATAGTTTAGATTAGGAGAGTATGCTCTTCTTCTTTGGAAGAATCAGAAATCTAGACATCCAAAGCTCGCCAATCCTTGGTACATATATTTAAATAGTAGAGGGCCTATCGGTTGAGGAAAAAATCTCCTGAGAATGACCCAAGTGAGGACAAGTTTTACGCCAACCCTTCCAACTCACTATAAATAGTTGCTTCCTCGTAGGCTAAAGCCTAAAAATACGGAGCCGATTTTGTTCATGGAATTTTGACATCATTCCTTGAACATGCTTGGGTATATGTAGAGCAGAGCCACTTGAATCTTGCTTGCGAGACTACATATATTCAGGTACTCATAGGGCTATATGCCTAAATTTTGCCTTGTGCAATTCTATGGGGACGGTTTCAAATGGATTTCCCAATAATCTACAACAACTTCAACTAAAAGAATTCTTGATTCATCCTCGAAAGGGTGATAATATTTGTGCAAGGAAAAAATTAATTACCCCAATACACTTATCATATTGTGCCCTCACTTGTGTTTGGAGTTGGCTAATACAACATCATGACTGGAGCCATTACATGCTTGGTGATGGTTGTATTCTAAATAGCATTTGAGTGTGTACCTGAGTCAACAAGCAAAGATTTTCATCCTCCACCGAGAGAATAGGAAAAAAATGAGTGTTTGTTTCACCCTCCTAACAATACAAATCTATTTTAGGTGCTTGAAAGATCACTAAAAAGATAAACTCCTTCAAAAAAGCAACAATATTCAAACCTTCAGATACATGTGTTCTTCAATGGGAAGTCTCCAAACACGATCACAAATTAGACAAATTGCATGAACTCCCAAAATGCAAATTTCAAAACTGGCAAAACTGACAAAGGCATCATAAAATGGCATCTTGTATACCCTATATCACATCTGGTATTTGGGATCACATCCTGTATACTAGCTCACATTTGGTTAGCACACAGTCACATCTAGGATTTACGCTCGCATCTGGTGTCATCAGAGGATCGCATCTAGGAGCTCACATCTGGGATAGAGGGTACTTGTAGAAGTCTTTCTTAGAAAGTCTCAGTTGATTAGGATACCCTTTTGGCTCTTTAGCTGGTTCCTGTTGTCTCTTCTGGTCTCCCTATTGAAATTTCAAAACTCTTTTGAAATTTCCACCTTTCATGCTTAGTCAGTCTTTTACGATCGGTTCAATATGTGTGGTCTACCTACTTTCTACCAACAACTTGGTTCCCATCTCACTATCAGGGCATTCTAACCCTCTGATGCTGGAATCATTTACATCCACCAACAACAAACAATTACTTTTACCTAGACACGCCCACTTGAACGGTCTGAAATTCTCACTTGCACTATTGGGAGACATTGACAAAGTTGAGAAACAACTTCATGGTTAACACAAGATGCAACAAGTACATATCTAAAGGATTGAAAGTGCCTCTTAAAAAACCACACTTTCAAAGAGAAAATTCTTGTAGTTCCCTACTTGATTTAGACTCCCCGCAAATGGATAGCAACACTCGTAGATGGCGTGAGGCTTTTAAGGAGTATAACAATGGAAATCACTAAAAATTTGAAGATACAGATGAGGAGGAAGGACCCAAATTTGAACATGGCCCATTTGGATCGGACAGTGAAGGGGAGATCCCCAAAGATGAGTACAAAAAACTCAAACAGAGTAAGAGGTTCTACAAGACATTGGAATGAATAATTGATGATGATAAAGAAAAGTACTTCCTCCATCTAGCATCCACAAGTGTCAAATTACCCAAGGATTATGATGTGGAAAAAATCAAGGAAAAGGAGGTACCAAATCCTATATCAATTCTCACCAAAAAACTCAATTTGATGCAAACATAGCTCACAAACATCAAACAAGAGAAAGAGAAACCAAAGACAAAATACTCTTTGGATGCCACTTGTCAATTTCCTTTTGACAAGAGTATCACTATGATACCATTTCCTCCCAACGTGGCAAGACCAAAGTAAAAAAATTACATGGGAGAAACTGACCCACATGACCATGTGAGGGAATTCTATACTCTAAGCATAGAATACATGCACAAACCTACATACCTCATGCGACTGTTTCTAGGAAGTCTAGGAGGTAATTCCATGTAGTGGTTCTCAAAACTAAACCCTAAGGTCAAGACATTTGAGGAGTTGGTACAATGATTCATCCAACATTACTCCTACAACATCCAACATGATGTGACTATGATGGACCTATGTAATACCAAATACAAGACCCGAGAATCATTTACACACTTCCTACAAAGATGGAAGAAGAGTTTTGCATGATATTCAAGGGCCATTCCTGAAATAGAGAAGATGGAGATCTTCATTAATAATCTAGTGCCTTAAATGAACTACTCTTTACAAATGCAAGACTCTCCAAGCTTTGACAAAATGATTAAAAATACCCTCCATATTGAGGAAGTCATGGTCAAAAGGGGAGAGATCACCCTTCAAAATGAAAACAAAACCAACAACTCCACCTCCAAGCCTAAATGCTGGAAGCAAAATAAGAATATTGTTAATGATGGAGTAGTTGACACCTCTAACATTAATCCTAAACCTAATGTATTCAATCTGACCAATAGCATGCAAGAAAGCAAGGATGCTAAAGTCACAACTCCTGTACCCAAGGCAAACAATGATACTAGCAAGGGTCAGACATGGATGTCAAAACCTAAAAGAAAATTCACTCCTTTGGGAGAACCTCTCAAGACTGTTCTAAAAACACTATTGGATAACAAAGTCCTAACAATCCCAGATTCCAAACCATGGGAACCAATGATCAAACCTAGGTGGTGGGATGATAATTCCTATTATGTCTTCCACAAAAACAAGGGACACAAGACTAATAATTGCCTCAAGCTTAAACATGTTATCCAAGACCTCATTGAAGGAGGTAATATAAAATTTGATGGACACACTACCAATGAGGATCATACATCATTTAACAAACCCTTTCCTAATTACGATCAAGGGGAAACATCTAAAGGGAAGAGTAATGAGGTAAAATACACCTATTCCAAAAATGACAATGTGATCAATATGCTTGACATTAAAATTGAATCCATCAATGTGGTCACAATCAAAGGTGTCTCATTCCACTCAAATGTTGTAACATGGAGCCAAGCACAGGTTACAATCAAAAGACCTCCAAAACTGACATCAACATCCAAGGTTCCTATTGTAACTATTCATAAACCAGCATCAAAACATGTGGTTACTATTCTTGGAGAAAATATGACTTGGTAGACTAATTGCAATGAACCTCTGCCAAAATTTCCATTTTTAAGTTGCTCAAAATATCCACAGTACATAGGGAAATCCTAGAACAGGCTCTACACACTGCTAATGTTCCAAAAGATATTGATATAGACAAATTCCAAGCGATGGTCAATCACATCTCAACACCATATTACCTCTCCTTTTCTAAAGAGGATGATAAGTCATTGACACATCCATATAATCAACCCCTCCATATCAAATTCCTAATTCATAGATCCCATGTTAAGATGAGTGTTGATAGATGGAGGTGCAAGATTGAATATATATACACTGGATCTAATCAAGAGACTAGGTCTCTCAGAACAAACAATTGACTCTAAAAGCAAGATAACCATCAAAGCTTATGACGTGGAAGAAAGATCCTCCAAAGGTCTTATTATTCTACCTATCAGAGTCAGAACGATTGAGAGGAATGTCATATGTCAAGTTTTGGATCTACCATTGGCCTACAATATCCTACTAGGGAGACCATGGATTCACAAGATGCAAGTTGTACTGTCCACTTACCACCAATGCATAAAATTCCCACATAATGGGGTGGAAGTGACATTTCCTACAGACACTAACTACACTTGTAATAATATCAAAGCAGGTAGCATGATCCTACACAACAAAGAGGCTATGGATGCAGTTGCTCCTAAAACTACCAAGGACATGATTATGAAGAGTTTTGGAAAAACCTTAAAACTTGAAGAAACAGGTATGGGAGAGTACAAGCTGGACTTGACTCCCTCACTGACAGAACTTTCAGTTTCATCAAGATCCTATGGAAAATCTTCATCGACATTCACACCTATAGCATCCAAAGAGCTATAAGTACACAAAGCAATTGGCATGGTAAAGGCATCCACATCTTCTTCAGATAACACAGAAGAACAGGTAGTCTTGGACTGGCTTTACAAAGGAGAACTAGTGGAGGCTAAAGTCAAACATGTGAAGATATCCCCAGAATAGTATGGAAAGGGATATGACTTCCTCACACAAATGGGTTACAAAGGAAAATGACCTCTAAATGACACAGGATGAGGGCTTATTGAACCTATACCCATGGAGTTCTGAAATACCATAGATAAAATAGGATTGGGTTTTAATTGTAAAACTAATAAACCCACTTCCAAAGAGAGTCCACACTTAGATAAAGGGAGTGATGAAACATACAAACTAGAATAGTGGTCCTATGAGAGATTGTTACATGTTGGCACACATGACCCCAACTACCAAGGAGAATGCTATATACCCAGCTTTGAGGTACCACAAGATCTTCACACCCCTTTACTAGCACAACCTCACATTCAAGAGGTAGGAGACACCATAGCAACAATTACTCAAGAGACAGCCTGACAGCACAATTTACATCCTAACTGGGGGCAATTGGTCACAATTTTACATCTCCTTGATCTACCTCACTTTGATCTACAGGTAGCTAATAGGGTACATCAAATAACCATTACTGAATATTTAAATAGAGTTGATGATGAGGTTACTGACTCTCATGATTATAAATGGGAAGAGCTATCTATTTCCACTGAAGATATTGGAATAGATACAATTCACATGTTTGCAGCCCCCTCAACTCCTCATAAACAACTTGAAACTTCTCCCAATGACACTGATAATCCTGAAGTAGAAGAAGAGTTCTTTCCCCTGATCATTGATGGAGAAACTTGTGAATACAAAAGTCTAGAATAATTTCATAGGCTACAAGCAAGAAGCCTCCTTTTACGAAGAGATGATTACAAGATTTCTACTGATGAGTCACTAGAGTTTGGTCCGCATATAACTAACAATGACCCTTTTAAAGACAATCTCACCCTTATTAATCTAAATATTGAATAAATTAACTTAATAGACCACGTCATGTCAGTTAATGGTCTTGATGCTAACACGATGCTATCCTTCCTAGAATCTGACTCCCTAACATTGGTACTTCTAGAACTAATTGATTGGACTGAAACAGATCCTAGTCCTATCCTCAACTTTCCAAATGACCACACCCTAGCTTGTTATCTCAGTGCTTGTGAACCTTACCCTTGTTCCACCAATGCAAGGAGTGAGAACATGTCATAAGATGATATCATGTTTCTTAGTCAAAAACTAAGAAATAAAAAGAAAAAGTGGACTCATGGTGAAAACCAATCTGTGGCAGTATCAGATCCCAAAATAGTAAAGAAAAAAGATGTATCCAATGGTGAAAACCTCTTAGAGGCACCAAAGGATGAGACTCTTGATATCCTCCATGAACACTTTTAGGAAATATCTTTAGTACTTATTGAACCAACACAGCTAGTAAATTTGGACACTATTGAAAATCGTCAAATAGTCCATCTTGCACAATGTTTATCAATAGAAGAAAATACACAGTTAACAGAGTTCCTAAAAGAGAAGAAGATCAACTTTGCATGGTCTTATACTGATATGCCTGGTCTAGATCCTAATCTAATCATGCACCACTTATCTATAGCTCCCGAGATCAAGCCCATGAAACAAAAACTTAAAAAGATGCATCCTAATATTGCATCATTAGTAAAAGCAAAGCTAGAGAAATTACTAAAGGCTGGATTTATCAGAGTCATTGCCTATGCAGGATGGATCTCCAATGTAGTCCCTGTATCTAAAACTGATAAATCTATCAGGATCTGTACTGACTCCAGGGACATGAAAAAATCATGTCTGGAAGATGGTTTCCCTCTACCTAACATTGACATGATCATTGATCTCACAGCAGGCTACCAGATGTATTCTTTAATGGATGGATTCTTGGGCTATAATCAAATCAATATTTCCCCTGAGGATCAAGAGAAAACTGCATTTACATGTGCATTGGGCACCTTTTTCTAGAATGTCATGCCATTCAGGTTAAAGAATGCCGATGCAACATATCAAAGAGCCATGACAACTATATTCCATGACATGATGCACAAGAACATGGAGGACCACGTGGATGACACATTAGCTAAATCCAAAGAAAGAGGTACTCAAATTGCTGACCTAAGAAAGATATTACATCAAATGTAATAGTTCCAACTCAAACTCAACCCCAAGAAATGTATCTTTGGGGTCCAATCAAGGAAGCTCCTAGGATTCATTGTTTCAGCAAAAGGAATTGAGGTAGACCCCGCTAAAGTTAAGGCTATAATAGAGATGTCTCTTCCATGCAACATTAGTCAAATGTAAACACTACAAGGGAGACTTCAGTCCATCAGGAGATTCCTGTCCCAACTTGCAGATAGGGCACAACCCTTTACTAGATTACTACATAAAGGGGTCACCTTCAAATGGGATGAACACTGTGAAGCAAACTTTAGAGAATTGAAGGGATACCTAGCTACTCTGCCTATCCTTATGGTGCCTATTCATGGAAAGCCCCTACTCTTATACATTTTAGATACAACTACATCCCTAGGAGTATTACTGGCACAAGAGGATGAAACCAAGAAAGAAAGAGCTCTCTATTACATTAGTAGAACACTGGTCACCTATGAGCTCAATTATAAAATTATTGAAAAAGCATGCTTAGCAGTCGTCTTCGCATCACAAAAATTAAGACACTACATGCTCTCTCATACAGTAAAGCTCATTACTAAGATTGATCCTCTAAAGTACCTTTTGAGCATAACAACATTAACAGGATGTTTGGCAAAATGGGTCCTAATTCTAAGCGAGTTTGACATTGAATACGTGGAAATATGAGCTATCAAAGGACAGGTCCTTGCAGATCAATTGACTGATTCACCACTCCAGGATGATGAACCTTTACTAATTGAATTCCCTGATGAAACAATCATGCATCTAACTAAATATCCATGGAAGATGTACTTTGATGGTTCATTTACTCAACAAGGATTTGGAGCAGGGGTCCTATTCATAACTCCTCAAGGCTACAAGATTCCCAAATCTTACAAATTAATGTTTCCATGCACCAACAATATTTCAGAATATGAAGCATTGGTAAATGGCCTTAATCTATCTATGGAGTGGAAGATTATAGAATTACACGTATATGGTGAATCCTAACTAATTATCAATTAGGTCAATGGGGAGTATGAAACAAAAGATGAGAATTTGATGCCCTACAAACAACTAGTTGATGACCTGAAGAAGTACTTTGTCTTTGTCACCTTCCAGCAGATACCAAGATCAAAGAACAAAGCAACATATGCTATGGCAACATTGGCTTCTATGTTACAACTGGAAGAACATCAATTCTTCTATGAGTTCTTGGTGGAAGAACTATCCTATCCTACCTTTGATACCCCTAAGTACCAGGTAATATGTGCTTTAAATACCCCAGACCAATCTTGGTATGCCAATATCATTGCTTACCTTTCTGACCAAACCATCCCTAATAATCTATCTAGAAATGAGAAAATATCCTTGATTAGGGTAGCATCATGTTACATCCTCATAACTAACAACCTATATTGATGAGGTCTCAACGGTACACTTCTTAGGTGTTTAGAACTCGAAGAGTCTGATCTAGCTTTAAAAGAAGTCCATGAAGGTGTATGTGGATCACACTCAAACGACTTTTCATTAGCCAACAAAATGCTCAGAGTAGGCTATTACTAGCCTACCATGGAGAAAGATGCTATTCAATTTTCAAAAGCATGTCTTAAATTCCAGACACATGGAAATCTTATCTATGCTCCTGCCAGAGAACTTATACCTTTCATAACACATTGGCCATTTCAACAATGGGCCTTTGACTTGGTTGGACAAATATATCCCAACTCTTCAAATGGACATAAGTTCATCATTTCATTCTGAACTACATTATTTGTAGATATGGGATACCCTCTTCAATTGTAACAGACAATGGGGGCCAATTTAAAAATCAAGACATTGGTGACCTTTGTGAATAGTTCTATATCACTCAACATTGCTCCTCGATATATTACCCTCAAGGTAACAGATAGGCTGAGGCATCAAACTAAAATATTCTCAAGATCCTACACTGAACTATGAGCAAGTCTGGCAGAGACTGGCATCTACAACTAAATCTGGCACTATGGGCCTACAGAAAAAGCATAAAAACACCAACTAGAGCCACGCCATTTTCTCTAGTCTATGGTGCTAAAGAAATATTACCTATTGAGGTTGAGATCCCATCTTTGCAGATATATTTACAAGGTCTGGTTACTAATGAGAAGTACCGCATAGATAGGGTAAATTCTCTGGACCTACTAGATGAGTGTAGACAACAAGCGTTCAATCACCTCAAAGTGTACCAAGCACTTATGTCCAAAGGCTACAACAAGAAGGTCAAACCAAACAAGTTTGAAGTGGGAAATCTCATCCTCAAAGAGAATCCTAAGAACTAGCCTAACAAAGAGAAGAAATGAAAATTTGAACCTAACTGATAGGGACCTTCTGTTATCACTGCTACTTTTGGGACTGGAGGTTATCAACTGGCTACACTTGAGGGAGATGTTCTTCCAGATCCTACCAACACTCTACATTTGAAGTGGTTCTACGCTTGATGTTTGGCTAGCAGAGCCTGTACAGCAAAAAGTTTTTACAAAATACCAAAAACATTTAGAAAATTAATCCTGAAGAAATCCAAAAACAATGGAAAAGGTCCTACAGAAAAGGGTATCCTTGATGAAAACCTAGAAAATAGGCGCCTTGATACTGCAAAAACATTCAAAAAAGAAAAAATAGCAAAAAAATTCAAAAAGAGAAAAGTGCCTTGATGAGAACCTGGTAAAATAGGCATCTTGGTAGCAAAAAGAAGGAAAAAGAATCTTACCAAGTGGTGAAAACCTGGCAATCAGGCATCACTTGTGTTCTGCACTCCACCTATCAAAGCATTACTGATTCTAGGCAATCATAATTTTTCATGTTCTCATATGCTGACTTCATTTCCTAAATGGCTATCTTATCCTCACTTGGGATTTGTCTACATTTACATCTTAGGAATAAGTCATTCGACACTGGGGGCATATTTGCTGGCATGGTAAGTTGCGGTTGCTAGGTTTCTCTAGAATGGTTTGCCTCACAAACACAATGTTTCTTGATACATGCAAAATGATGTCACCTTTCAAAACAAGGGTGTCTTTTCAAAGCATCACAAATCCAAACATGGCATTTACATTAATGGAGATCCTACAAGGCTATATTGGATCGCGAACATGAACATATTATCCTATCAATACACAGACATGGAACACCATATCACTTGTATTATAATTTTTTGATTGATGAATCTTTATTGTGTTTGACAGATGAATGAACAAGTACTACTTAAACACACAGTGTGACATTGGTTTGATTATGATTCTTTCATATCCTGATGATGTTTTCAACTAGGGACATCTAAGTAATTATAAATTTTATTTTCTTGATTCATAATTAATGATTTATTATGTCTTCTTAGTTACTCAATGACGTCTATGCAATGAAAAAGAGTGACAAGGATAGGGGGCATAATGTTTTCTTGGTTTTTTTCATATGGTGATTGTTCCAAATGATCCTATAAATTTCACCTAACTTAGATGTTTATGGTAAGAGCTACCACTATGGGTGGATAGCCGCATATATCTTGATCTTTGTTATGTGTAAACTACGGTGAGGTTAAAATTTTTTCCTTGTCTATTTTCTGGTCCAGATGCTTACTAAGGTATACAAATCATAATATACCCAAGGATATGAATTTTCAAGGTCATTGTGGGTCCAATATTTTTCCTTAATTAGAATCTGGTATATTAAAAGGAAGGTGACTATTTTGTTATCCTGGCTTCTATGCCTTGATGCCTAAGTCTATTTTCGACATTTCAATAAAACACAGTATTCATATTATCATAATATTAGTGGGTATTAGTGATGGTTTTACTATCAGGTGGTATCCATTCCAAGAGTGCCCAATGATGATAAAAAGCTATACATTTGCATACCAGTGACAAATTCCTAAAAGTCTTCATATTATTGCATTCTTAAAAATAGCATGGGATATAAACAAGAAAGGAGAAGCATTAAAGGCATTATGAGCTCCAAATTAATTCAATTTTCTTCTTCTAAATCAATTTAATTACAAACATCCGTATTACTGATATATCTATCTTTGCACATCCATAGCATACATTTTGCATTCATAAAAAAAGCAACGGAAAAATATCAAAACAAAACATCCATGTATTGCATTTTTACTTTTACATCCTAAAGTGCATCCATACATCTATATTGCATGAAAGGAAAATCAAAAGAAACATACATTTGCATTTTCACATGCGTATCAATTAAAACATATTTATATCAGTAATCAAATAAAAAATGATGTCTAAATCTAACTCATCAAGAGACCAAGATATCATCACATGTGAAAAATACATCTACCACATCTATCAAAGCAAAGGGAACTCATGAAACATGTCAAAATCAGGAAGCTGCATCAGATATATATATCACAACATGGTAAAGATCAAAATAAGGAAGAATATGCATAAAGAGTATCAGAGTATCCAAGTATCGGAAAGAATCAAATATACATCGATACAGTGTCATAGTACAACAGGGGGATCTCAGAAGGATCTAGATATACAAAGGAGGGATCTCAGCAGGATCCAAGTATACAAATATAATCTCAAGATACGCATGTCATAAAGATGGTACACAATATCAACTCTACCCCACCCCCTCTCACTAATAAGGATAAGGAGGAGATGGTACAAAAGGAGATGTCAGAGGTGGCATGGCCCCCTCTGACTGCTGAGCCAATCGTGAAAAGGAAGGTGCTCTCTGGCCCTCCGGCACTACTGCATGATAAAGGACATAGTAATATGTGGCCCTCTACCCTTGGTGAACTGTCATCTAGGCATGTGCATCTCTCTCTGCTCTGAGCATCTCGTCCTATCTATCTCTCTTTGCTCTTAGCCATTCAAGCTGTGTATCCCTATCGGCTAGTTAGGCATCTGCAGTGGTGACCCAGGCCTCTAATGCAGTAATCCTAGCTCAAAGATACTCTCTCTCATGCTCACATCTAGAAAGAGGATCTCCATCTTTACCTGTATCCTAGCCCTGAGGCCTATCCTTTCCTTTGTCCGATGGTCTATCTTGTGACTCCTGCCACCTACGTCATTGCTGCTCTCCTATAAGCAATGGACCAGGATCTCTATAAGGAGCTACAAATCTAGATCTTTGGCACCTACCCTACCCACTACTAGTGGCTCCACCTGTATCCATAGCCACACCACCACCACCCCTATCATCACCATCATCATCCTCATCTAGAGGAGGACGTCTGCTATCTATCCCTCCATCTCACCCTCCATCTCAACCTCCATGTCTATGAGGGGTCCTATCTCTCTATGATCCTCCCCTACCTCTAATAGGATGATCATCAGGGTCATAATCGAAAGGCTCCTCTATGCCAGGAATAATCTCCTCAGGTACTGTGAAATGAGGAAATGGGTACTGGAGCATCTCCGCGGCATATCTGCTGAAAACACTTGCAGCAACTACATCAGGGCAGAGATCCCAGTCTACTCCCACCATATCCTAAATCTCCTGTGCATTGTCTCATATTCCAACTAAGCACCCCCACAATGCTGCCTCATCCCAGACCCATGCATACACAGTGATATCCTGTATCCTACCCTGACAGCGACCATATTATCTCAGCACCCGAGTATGGATGAATTTCTCTACCACATATCTAGTCCTCCCTATGAGATATCAGCTCTAAAATAAACAAGGTACCTACCGTGCATCTAAGGTCCACTCCTCGCAATCTAAATATGTTCACCAAATGACCTCGGTCATATCATCAAACAAACGACACCAGTACACAACCTTGCCCAGATGGGGATGCTGAATAAGACCTGCATAGATGTATACATAAGGTTGCTCTGGTGCCCTCTATCTGTCTACAATCGGTCATGTCATAGGGATGTGCTCCCAGGCCCAGATTTGAAGATTAAGGATCCCAACGGTCATACTCTGAGTATAATGGTAAACTATCTCATGAAGCTCTCAGTACATATGGGCTAAAATACAACTGCCCCATGCAAATATCCATTGGTGGGTAATCCTCTTCTCTATCATATCTACCCATCTAACCATGAATCCATGCTGACCCCTATCCAGCATCAGGATGTTGCCTACCAGACCTGCTAAGTACACTAATAAATGATCAAAATGATCGACCATATAGTCCCAAGATAGATATCTCTGGTCGATGGTGTCATCCTAGAAATATCTACATGCAGCACCAATCACCATGGCTGCCATTGACTCAAGTCACACCTCATGCCCAATCATCGACACCTGAAGTATCTGCCAGACGTCCTCAAGAGTCGCTATGATCTCACCAGTCGGAAAATGAAAGGTTTTGTGCTCTGAGTGTCATCTCTCAGCAAGAGTAGTCAACAAACCATAGTTTACCCTGATCTCGGATAAACCCATCAATGAATGCAATCTACATCAGATCACGGTAGTCTGCTCATCATCCGAAAGTAGTCCAGATAATGCAAGCACACAACTAGGGTAAGTTCCGTGAAATATGATTACCTCAAACTGGGTCTATTTTGGACAAAACTGACAATACATTAGTATCCTATCTACAATAAAGGGGTAGACTCCTAATCAGCTAAATAATTCAAAGTTTGCAGCACACAAATGGGTAAAAAAGATTAAATTTGTAAGTCTCCTAACCATATGTGATTCTAAAATAGAAGGATGCGATCCATTTACCAGATATGATCTTGGAAATATAGGATGTGATGGAGTTTACTAGATGCGATCCCTGAAATATGGGATGCGACCCTAAATATAGGGTATGAGCCTAAACCAACAGGGTATGACACACTGAAGACTTTCAACTCAAAAAAGACAAAAAAAATGCAAACAGATGTGATCCAAAGTATCCTAGATGCGACGCAAGAATTTGGGAAAACTAGATGTGGGCTGGGAAATACTAGATGTGATACAGGTTTTATAGGTTGTGATCTGCAATCCCAGATGTGATTCAAAATTGAAGGGGCTATACAAGCTACAAAAATGCATGAATTTGAAATTTGAAAAATTCACAAGGTAGTTTTATGAACACTTACCAGCGGTGGGTAATCGGCCGGGTGTTGATGTCGATGGCTCATCTCAAAATGATGTTTCCTCATAGGGACTACCATCTTCTCTATAGAATTCTCAGAATTACTATGGATGAAAGTGAAAATGAATAGTGAAATCATAATTTTTGAGGCTTATATTGGTCTTTTGAGCCATTTAGGAGTTTTGAAACTCCTCCTAGACAATTACAATTACATTTTTGTTCTCTTTTTGATCAATAGGGAACCAAATCGAAGGTGACTACAATGTTTTCAGCAGTATAGTACCATTCTTACGACAATTTCCAAAACTGTAGATTTGCTTCATTTGTTCCACAAATCTGTTAGACTGCACATTTTATCATAAATCTTGGTCTAACATCATTTTATCAATCTCATCACTCATATTTTCACATAATTAACTTGGCACTAGTGTGTTTATTTTTAAAATATGCCATCTTTTTCACTTCTTCTACTCCATTCTTTCTTGTCCTCCCTGCTTCCTGCAAGTGATGCGTTCTTAAAAATGAGAGATTTATTTCTTTTCCTTCGATTTCATTCCTAAGGGGGCATGAACACACTATCATCAATTAATTTTTTTCTCAAAATAGCATTAAAATGACTTTTTTATCAAAAAAACCTAGGGGCATAACAATTTCCTTGACTATAGTCAGAACTATTGGATAGAAGGCTTTAGTTCTCATGAGCTGGATATCTTATGTTTCCTCATTTTAAAAGATTTTTATTAAGCTCCTGGCAGCTACATACTAACTTTTGGATGACAACCAAGTTTAGAATTAGTATTACCAATCTTTGGATGACAACCAAGTTTAGAATTGGTATCTTTAGAATCTTTTTATTGATCTTTGGACGACAATCAAGTTCAAAATCAATTTCTATTAGTTTAGTTTGATCAAGTTCAAAACTGATCTCATCAACATTGTGTTTGACAACCAAGAACGAAATTCTCAATCTTTCTGAAGTCAAAAATCAAAAACTTTCTTTGAATCAATGCGTTGCTTGCACATCAATTCAAAGAGGGGAAAATGTAACCACCTGAATTTGGTCTTCTCTGAATATAGACCCTATTTTCCCTAAGTGTGATCATACCCCTGTAATCACCTAAATTTGGTCTGTCGCAACTATGGACCCTATTTGCCCTAATTGTGATCATACCCCTGATTATGTCCAAACGACCCTGTTACTGCTTCACATAATTCTTTAAATCAATTTAATGTCCTAGGTGATTTTTATCACTGATTTATATTAACTATTATAGCCATACAATTTAAATCAATTTTGACCAATCAAATCAAACCAAAATCAAATATGGCTATAGTATTTAATTATAAAGGAATTAAACAAATCCCAAAATCAAATACCTAATTGCAATTAACCCATTCCCCTAGCCTATTTAATTTAATTAAAATGGCTATAGTCCCCTAATTATTAAAAAACAATTAAATTGTTTAAATAATTAATTCTTATATTTCTAAATGAATTAAATAAGTTTATTTCATTTACTAATATTCCCCTAAACCCCAACCTAACCCATCTCAACCACTTCTACCCTGGGTTCTAACCCTTCTCAACCCATTCACCCATGCTAATCTAATCCTAATCCTAAATTTCACTCTAACCCACCTCCTAATGTTGTCACATTCCATTAAGGAATACTTAACAACTCAACCCACTTGAGAAAGTCCACTTTCTCAAGCTCGACTCTCTTAAAAGTCCATTTTCTCAAGCCACTCTCTTAAATCCTTCCTTACCTCTTTAAGGCTTTCATTAATGTCTTATTAATGAAGATTCCTTAAGCCTATGTCTCTCCCATTCCTTATTAATGCCTTGGGCATTAATGGCTCTTACATATTCATTTATGAGTCTTCTAATTCATAAATGAACCTTGTCCCCCCTCTCTCTCTCCCATTCTTCTATAAATAGAAGTCTGTTTTGAGAGCAAATAAGCCTTCACCTTAAATCAAAAATACATTGTTATGTTGTTAGATTCATCCTAGACTCATATTTTATCTATTATATCATGCTAGTTCATTATTTTCATTTCATCTTTTAAAACTAGATTGCATGCTTTTTCATATTTTTACCTTAAATTTGATTCAAATCCTTCATGCTAGAATAGTATTGGTCACTGATTTATAGCATATTCTAAGGGCTAAATATGCAACTAATCACACTCTTTCTAGTTAGAAGGCAATAGGTCGATATTAGTGGTTTTTAACATTTTAACTAACCATTTGAACTAATGCAATGACCCAATGAGTATTTGTGTTGTTTTCAACAGGTACCCATTTACACACACACATTTCTGGCGCCCACCATGGGGCTCAATTTTGATTTTAGCCTCGTCTTCTAACACTTTTTTGGCAATTTGTAGACTCAAGAATCAGACACAGAGTCACAAATAATATTGTAGGCTCGCATCCCAGATACGCCATCACACCGCATAATTTTTGGATCGCATCTAGGATTTCCCGAATCATGTCTAGTTTTCAATCGCATTTGGTCAGCAAGGGCTCGTATTCGGAGAATAGGATCATATCCTAGATACTACATCACATCTGGTAATAATTTAGGATCGCATCTAGTTTTGAAGCTTGCCTGTTTGATTTATCTAATCCTAACAAGTTTAACAAATTGTGCTTTCTGTGTCTTGCAGCCTAACAAGTGTTTTTAGGTACCTTTTGACAGGTTTCATGGAGTTGGATTAGCAAAATACTAATGTGGTTTTCACAGGTTACCAAACCCCTTCCATCTTGACTTCTATTTCCCTATTTTCACAACTTAAAACCATTTCTTTCCACTTGATAAACAACTAGATATTATGCTCTTTTCCTCTTAAGGAAAATCAAAAAATCAGACGTTGTCTTATCATTTGTGAGAAAACTGGGATTAAATGAACTACAAACAAAACTGTTTAATTCATTTTGGAAAAGTAATTGAACAAACACAAATCACTAAATATGTGGGCTTAATGAATAAACACTGTATAATTCTTTTGGCAATCAGTAATTGAACAAAAACAAACTCACTAAATCTTTGTGGTTAATTGAACAAAGAAAATTTCCCTTTCAAGCATCCTATTTTTATTAAAATAGGAACACTTAAATCAAGCTCAACATAGCTTGAGGGAAAGAACATTGTTTTGAGTGTTTGAGGAGAAAATGACATGGACTAGGAGAGTGTGCTCTTTTTCTTTTGAAGAATCATAAATCTCAAACTCCTAAGCTCGCCAATCCTGGTTACCATTCTTTTAATAGTAGAGGGCCTACTGGTTGAGGAAAAAATCTCCTGGGAATGACCCAAGTGAGGACAGGTGTTACGCTGACCCTTCCAACTCACTATAAATAGTTGCTTCCTTGTAGGCCAAAGCCTCAGAAGATGGAACCAGTTTTATTCTTGGAATTTTGACATCATTCCTTGAACATATCGGAGTATATATAGAGTGGAGCTGCTTCAATCTTTCTTGCAAGACTATATATATTCCGGTACTCATAGGGCTATACGCCTCAATTTTGCCTTGTTCAATTCTATGGGGGACAGTTTCGAACGGATTGCCCAATAATCTACAACACATTCAACTGAAAGAATTTCTTATTCATCCCCAAAAGGGTGATAATCTTTGTGCACGACAAAAATTAATTTCCCCAAGACACTCATCATATCATGCCCTCACTTGCGTTTAGAGTCTACTAATACAACATCATGACTGGAGCCATTACGTGCTTGGTGATGGCTATATTCTGATTAGCATTTGAGTGTGTGCCTAAGTCAATGAGAAAATGATTTTCATCCTCCACCTAGAGAATAGGAAAAAGATGTGTGTTTGATCCATCCCTTTTAACAATGCAAAATTATTTGACATGTCGAAAAGATCATTAAAAAGATAAAGCTCCTCACAAACAATCTATAAATTTCATTCCCTGGAGTACAAGTATTTTTCACACCTAACAAATGCCCCTTGATGCAATTTGGAGACAAAAAAATTCACGTTCCTCAAAACACAAATTTTTCAAAATGAACTAAAACTGACAAGTCCATCATAAAATTGCATCCAAGATTTCCTGAGTCATATCCTATATTTAGGATTGTAGCTGGTGCATAAGATCACATTTAGTCAACAATATAGTCGCATCCAGTTTTCTAGGATCGCATCCGAGTTTTAGGATCATATTTGGTGTCATCATAGGCTCGTATCTGGGAGCTCGCATCCTGGGCAGTGGGCATTTCTAGAAGTTTTTAATAGGAAGTCTCAGTTGTTTTAGGTACCCTTTTTTCTCTTTAGCTAGTCCTTGTTGTCTCTTCTGGTCTCCCTGCTATTATTTCCAAACACTTTTGAAACATCTACCTTGCATGCTCAGTCAGTCTTTCACAATCAGTTCAATACATGTGGTCTACCCATTCTCTATCGACAACTTGGTTCCCAGCTCACTATCAGGGCATTCTAACCCTCTGACACTGGAATCATTTACATCCACCAAACAAACAAATAGTTACTTCTACCTAGACATACCCACTTGAATGATCTAAAATCCTTTCTATTAGTATTGGGAAACGTTGACGAAGTTGAGAAACAAACTTCATGGTTAACATCAAACACAACAAGTACACAATCGAAGGATCAAAAGTGCCTCCTAAAATATCACACTTTCAAGGAGAAACTTCTCGCAATTCCCTATTTGATCTTGATTCACCTCAAAAGGGTAGCAATAGTAACGATTGGAGTAAGGCATTTGAGGGATATGATGATGGCAAACAAGCACAATCCATAGACACAAAAGAAGAAGAAATACCCAGGTTTGAACATAATCCTTTTGGGTCAGATAGTGATGAAGAAATCCCTGAAGACAAATACAAGAAGCTAAAACAAAGCAAAAGAGTCCACAAACTATTAGAATGGATAATTAGAGATGACAAAGAAAAATACTTCCTCCATTTAGCATCCACAGGTGTTAAACTACCCCAGGATTATGATGTAAATGATCTCAAATAAAAGGAGGTACCAAACCCCATATCCATCCTTACTAAATAGCTCAATTAGATGCAAACCGAGCTCACAAACCTCAAGTAAGAGAAGGACAAACCAAAAACAAAATACTCTTTGGACACCATTTGTCCGTTTCCTTTCGATAAGAGTATCACAATGGTTCTATTTCCTCCTAATGTGGCAAGACCAAAATATGACAAGTACACTGGGAAAACTGATCCACATGACCATGTGAGAGAATTTTGTGCTCTTAGCATTGAGTATATGCATGAACCAACTTACCTCATGCGACTATTTCCAGGAAGTCTAGGAGGAAATGCCATGGAGTGGTTTTCAAAATTAAATCCTAAAGTCAAAACATTTGAGGAGTTGATGCAATGGTTTATTTAGAATTACTCCTACAACATTCAACATGATGTCACCATGATGGATCTATGTAATACCAAGCAAAAAATGGGAGAATCCTTTACACACTTCCTCCAAAGATGGAGGAAGATCTTTGCATGATACTCAAGAGTCATCCCTAAAATGGAGAAGATGGGGATCTTTGTTAATAATCTCATACCTGAATTAAGCTATGCTCTCCAAATGCAAGATTCTCCTAGCTTTGATAGGATGATTAAGAATTCTCTCTGCATCGAAGAGGTCATGGTCAAAAAGGGGGAGATCACCCTTCAAAATGAAAATAAAGGCAGTAGCTCCAACTCCAATCCTAAATGGTGGAAACAAAACAAAAATGTTGTCAATGATAGAGTGGTTGATGCCTCCAACATTAATTCCAAAACCAAAGCATTTAATCTTACCAATGGTATGCAAGCAAGCAAGGAGGCTAAAATAACACCTCCCAAAACCAAAAATAATAATGACAAGGGACGAACATGCAATTCAAAACCCCAAAGAAAATTCACAGCTTTGGGAGAACCTCTTGAGACTGTCTTAAAAACATTGGTGGATAACAAAGTCCTTACGATTCCTAATTCTAAACCTTGGGAACCAATGGTCAAACCTAGATGGTGGGATGACAACTCTTACTGTGTCTTCCACAAAAACAAGGGACACAAGACAAATAATTGTCTCAAACTCAAGCACATTATCCAGGACCTCATTGAAGGGGGTAAGATCAAGGTGGATGGACACACTACGAATGAAGATCACACAACATTTAATAAACCATTCCCCAATTACAATCAAGGAGAAATATCCAAAGGGAAAGGTAATGAGGTAAACTACACCTATTCCAAGAATGACAATGTGATCAATATGCTCAACATTAAAAACAAATATGTCAACATGGTCACCATCAAAGGAGCCTCATCCTCCACAAATGCTGTAACTCAAAGCCAAGCACAGGTTATGATCAAGGGACCTCCAAAACAGACATCTACACCCAAGGTTCCTACTATCGCTATTCTTAAACTAGGAGCAAAACATGTGGTCACCATCCCTAGAAAGAAATATGACTTGGTGGATCAATTGCAAAGAATTGCTGCCAAAATCTCCATCTTCGAGTTACTCAAAATATCCACTGTGCATAGAGAAATCCTAGAACAAGCTCTGCACACTGCTAATGTTCCAAAGGATATAGATATAGGCAAATTCCAAGCGATGGTCAATCACATCTCAGCACCACATTACCTCTCCTTTTCTGAGGAGGATGACAAGTCATTGACCCATCCACACAATCAACCCCTCCATATCAAATTCCTTATTCATAAATCTCGTGTTAGGCGAGTATTGATAGATGGAGGCACTGGATTAAATATCTGCACATTGGATCTTTTTAGGAGGCTCAGCCTCTCAGAGCAAACAATTGACTCTAGAGATAAAATAACCATCAAAGCATATGATGAGGAAGAAAGATCCTCCTGAGGTATCATTTGTCTACCCATCAGGGTGGGACTAATTAAAAGAGATGTAATATGTCAAGTTCTGGATCTACCACTAGCCTACAACATTCTACTAAGGAGACCATGGATCCACAAGATGCAAGTTGTACCATCCACTTATCATCAATGCATCAAGTTCCCATATAATGGAATAGAGGTGACAATTCCTGCAGATACCAACTACGCTTGCAACAATATTAAAGCAGGTAGCATGATCCCACACAAGGAAGCTATGGATACAGTTACTCTTGAAACTACCAAAGACATGATCATGAAGGGCTATAGCAAAACATTGAAACTTTAAAAAATAGGTATGGGAGAATACAAGTTGGACCTGAATCCTTCCCTGATAGAGCTTCCAGTATCACCAAGATCCTATGGAAAACCATCATCAACATTCACACCTCTCGCAGTACAGGAACTAGAAGTACACAAGGCTACCGGTATGGTAAAAGCATCCAAATCTTCTTCAAATAACACAGAAGAGTAGGCAGTCTTAAATTGGCTTTACAAAGGAGAACCAGTGGACTCCGAGGTCAAAAATGTAAAGATATCCCCAGAATAGTATGGAAAAGGATATGATTTCTTCAAACAAATGGGATACAAAGGAAAAGGACCTTTGAATGACATAGGATGAGGGATCATTGAACCTATACCCATGGAGTTCCATCTCAACAAAGATAAAATAGGATTGGGCTTTAATACTCAAATCAACAAACCTACTTCAAAGAAGAGTCCACCTTCTGAAATAGAGAGTGATAAAATAGATGAAATAATATCAGACCCATGGCTTTATGAGAGATTGCTACATGTTGATATAGAGAATCTTGAATATCAAGGAGAATGCTATGTACGTAGTTTTGAGGTACCATAGGATCTTCATGCTCCTTTGCTAGGACAACCACCCATTCAAGAGGTAGGGGACACCATAGCTACAATCACTCAAGAGGAACCCTGGCCACATCATTTACATCCTAACTGGGGGCAATTGGTCACTATTACACATGTCCTAGATCTACCTCACTTTGACCTACACACAGCTAACCGGGTCCATCAAATAAACATTGTTGAATACTTGAATAGATCTGATGATGATGTTATAGACTCTCATGAATATGTGTATGATTGGTTATCTATTGCTTCTGAGGAAATTGGGACAGACACAATTCACATATATGTAGCTCCCGCAGCTCCTAGTAGGCGACCTAACATCCCTTTCAATGACACTAATATTCCTAAAGCAGAAGAAGAGTTCCTTCCTCCAATAATAGATGAAGATATTGGTGAATATATAACTCTATAAGAATTTCATAGGCTACAAGCAAGAAGTCTCCTTTTACAAAGAGATGACGATGAGTTATCTACTGATGAGTCGCTAGAGTTTGATCCATATATGACTGACAATGACCCTTTTAACAATGATCTCACTCTTATTGACCTTAACATCAAAGATATTAACTTAATAGACCGTGTCATGTTAGTTAACAGTTTTGATGCTAACATGATGTTGTCCTTCTCAGAACCTACCTCCCTAAAGTTAGTACTTCTAGACCTCATTGACTGGACTAAAATAGATCCTACACCTATGCTCACATTTTCCAATGACCACTCCCTGGCTTGTTACCTTAATTCTTGTGAACCTCACCCTTCTTCCACCAATGTAAGGAGCAAGAACATGTCACAAGAGGATATCAAGTTTCTTAGTCACAAATTGAAAAATAAAAAGAAAAAGTGGACTGATGGTGAAAACCACTTTGTGGCAGTATCAGATCCCAAAATAGTAAAGAAAAATGATGTATCCGATGGTGAAAACCTCTTAGAGGCACCAAAGGATGAGAGTCTTGATATCCTCCCTGAACACTTTCTAGAGAGATCTTTGGTATTAATTGAATCAACACAACTAGTGAACTTGGGCTCTATTGAAGATCCTCAGATAGTTCATCTAGCGCAATCCCTATTAGAAGAAGAAAAGGTACAATTCACAAAATTCTTGAAGGAGAAAAAGATCAACTTTGCCTGGTCCTACACTGATATGCTAGGACTAGATCCCAATCTCATTATGCATCACTTATGTATAGCTCCTGGGATCAAGCCCATAAAATAGAAACTGAGAAAAATGCATCCTCATGTTGCATTACTAGTAAAAGAAGAATTAGAAAATTTGTTAAAAGCTGGATTCATTTGGGTCATTTCCTGTGCAACTTAGATCTCCAATGTGTTCCCTATTTCTAAAACTAATAAATCTATTAGGATCTGCATAGACTTCAGGGACCTCAACAAAGCATGTCCAAAGAATGACTTCCCTTTACCAAATATTGACATGATTATAGACCTTACAGATGGCTACTAGATGTATTCCCTAATGGATGGATTCTCAGGCTATAATCAAATCAAGATCACCCCTGAAGATCAAGAGAAAACTGCATTCACATGTGCATGGGGCACATTTTGCTGGAACGTCATGCCATTTGGGCTAAAGAATGCCAGAGAAACATATCAAAGAGCTATGACAGCCATATTCCATGACATGATGCACAACAACATGGAAGACTATGTCGATGACACACTGGCTAAATCAAAAGAAAGGGGTACTCATATTGCAAATTTAGGAAAAATATTGGATTGAATGGAACAATTCCAACTCAGAATCAATCCAAAGAAATGTGCCTTTGGGGTTCAATCAGGTAAACTCCTAGGGTTCATATTATTAGCCAAGGGAGTCGAGGTAGATCTAGAAAAAGTAAAATCTATTCTAGAAATGACTCCTCCATGAAATATCAGTCAAATGAGGACACTACAAGGGAGACTCTAGTCTATCAGGAGGTTCATGTCCCAACTTGCAGATAAGGCACAACCCTTTACTAAGCTACTACATAAAGGGGTTACATTCAACTGGGCTGAACACTGCGAAACCAACTTCAGAGAATTAAAGGCCTACCTAGCTTCACCGCCTATTCTTATGGCACCTATTCATGGGAAACCTTTGCTCCTACATATTTTATCTATAGCTACATCACTAGGAGTGTTACTGGCACAAGAGGATGAAACAAAGAAAGAGTGAACTATCTACTACATTAGTAGAACTCTAGTCACTTATGAGCTCAATTATAGCCTTATTGAGAGAGCATGCTTAGCAGTTGTCTTCACATCACAGAAATTAAGACACTACATTCTTTCGCACACAGTCAAGCTCATAGCTAAGATCGATCCTTTGAAGTATCTTTTAAGTAGAAGAGCATTAACGGGCCGTTTGGCAAAATGGGTCCTCATACTAAGTGAGTTTGACATTGAGTATGTTGAACGTAGGGCTATCAAAGGACAGGTTCTTGCAGATCAACTGGCTGATTCACCACTCCAAGATGATACACCATTTCTAATTGAGTTTCCTAAAGATTTACTTTGATGGGTCATTTACTCAACAAGGATCTAGAGCCGGGGTTCTCTTCATTACTCCACAAGGATATAAGATTCCCAAATCTTACAAATTAACGTTTCCATGCACCAACAATATCTCAAAATATGAAGCATTGGTCAACAGTCTCAAGCTCACCATAGAATGGAAGATGATCGAGCTGCACATATATGGGGACTCCCAACTAGTTATCAATCAAATCAATGGGGAATATCAAACAAGAGATGAAAAATTTATGCCCTACAAACAACTAGTTGATGATTTGAAGAAATACTTTGTCTTCGTCACCTTTTAGTAGATACCAAGATCAGAGAATAAAGTTGCAGATGCTATGGCTACCTTGGCATCCCTGTTACAATTAGAGGAACATCAATTCTGCTATGACTTCTTGGTGGAAGAAATATCCTATTTGGCCTTCGCCAATCCCAAATACCAAGTAATCTATGCCTTAAATACTCCTAATCAATCCCAATATGCCAGTATTATTGCCTATCTTTTGGACCAAACTATTCCCACCAATCTATCTAGAAAGGAGAAACGATCCCTAATTAGGATGGCATCATGTTACGTCCTCATAACTAACAACCTATATTGACGTAGTCTTGATGGTACACTTCTTCGGTGTGTAGAACTAGAAGAGTCGGATCTAGATTTAAAAGATGTCCACGAAGGTGTATGTGGATCACACTCAAATGAATTTTCATTAGCTAAGAATCTACTCAGAGTAGGCTATTATTGGCCTACAATGGAGAAATATGCTATTCAATTTTCCAAAGCATGTCTTAAATGCCAAACACATGGAAATCTCATCCATGCTCCTGCCAGAGAACTGATACCTTTCATAACACATTAGCCATTCCAGCAATGGGCCTTTGACTTAATTGGACAGATATATCCCAATTCTTCAAATGGACACAATTTTATCATTACGACCACTAAGTATTTCACAAAGTGGGTCAAAGCCGTGCCGCTAATCAAAGCCACTGGCAAACAGGTGGCTATGTTCATTTTAAACTACATTATTTGCATATATGGGATACCCTCTTCAATTGTGACAGACAATGGGGGCCAATTTAAAAACCAAGACATTGATGACCTCTGTGAAAAGTTTCACATTACTCAACATTGCTCTTCAGTCTATTATCCTCAAGGTAATGGATAGGTTGAGGCATCAAACAAAAACATTCTCAAAATTCTACACAGAACTATGAGCAAGTCTGGCAGAGACTGACATTTACAACTAAATCTGGCACTATGGGCCTATAGAACAAGCATCAGGACACCAACTGGAGCCACATCATTTGCTCTAGTCTATGGTGCTAAGGCTATACTACCTATTGAGGTTGAAATCCAATCTTTATGAATCTCTCTACAAGGACTAGTTACTGATGAACAGTACCGCATTGATCGGATAAATTCTCTGGACCTATTAGATGAGTGCAGATAACAAGCATTCAATCACCTCAAAGTATACCAAGCAAGAATGTCCAAAGGTTACAACAAGAAGGTTAAACCACACAAGTTTGAAGTGGGGGACCTTGTCCTAAAAGAGAATCCTAAAAACCAGCCTAACAGAGAGCAGAAAGGAAAATTTGAATCTAACTGGCTGGGACCTTATGTTATCACTACTACTTTTGGGACTGGAGCTTATCAATTAGCTACACCTGAGGGAGACGTTCTTCCAGATCCTATCAACACTCTACATTTGAAGCAGTTCTATGCTTAATGTTTGGCTAGCAGAGCCTGTACAACAAAAAGTTCTTGCAAAATACCAAAAACATTCTAAAAATTGATCCTGAAGAAATCCAACAATAGTGGAAAAGGTTCTTCAAAATGGGCATCCTTGGTGAAAACCTGGTAAACAGGCACCTTGATACTACAAAAACATTCAAAAAAGAAAAAAATAGCAAAAAAATTGAAGAAGAGAAAAAGTGCCTTGATGAGTACCTAGTAAAACAGGCATCTTGGTAACAAAAAGAAGAAAAAGAATCTTTCCAAGTGGTGAAAACCTGGCAATCAGGGGTCACTTGTGATCTATGCTCCATCTATCAATGCACTACTGATACTAGGCCTTCATAGTTTTTCCTGTGCTCATACGCTGACTTCATTTTTTTGTATATGACTATCTTATCCTCGCTTGGGATTTGTCTATCTTTACATCTTAGGAATAGGTCATTCTGCACTGGGGGCATCTTTGTTGGTATGGTAAGTTATGATTACTAGGTTGCTCTAGGATGGTTTGCCTCATGAACATGATTTTTATTAACACATGTAAAACAATGTCACTTACTCAAACAAAGGTGTCTTTTGACGACATGGGACATACCATTAACATTTACTAGCATTCCTAAAAGACCGCATTGGATCACAACCATGAAAGGATTATCCTAATCACATATGTAGACATGGAACACCATATTAATTGTATTGCAATTTTCTAATTGATGAATCTTTATTATGTTTGACAAGATGAATGAACAAGTACTACTTAAACACATAGTTTGCTAATGGTTTGATTATAATTCTTTCATGTCCTGATGATGTTTTCAACTAGGGGCATCTAAGTAATTATAAATTTTATTGGATTGATTCACAATTACTGATTTATTATGTCT
>MU226588.1:670151-709726 GCA_018584345.1 Thuja plicata | reverse complement strand
TTTCTAGTTAGAAGGCAATAGGCTGATATTAGTGGTTTTTAATGTTTTAACTAACCATTTGAACTAATGCAATGACCTATTGAGTGTTTGTGTTGTTTTCAACAGGTACCCATTTACACACACACAACCCCAATTATGTCATGACAATGTTACTTTGGCATAATTCATTTTAAATCAAATTTAATATCCTAGGTGATTTTTATAACTAGATTATATTAACTATTATAGCCATACAATTCAAATCAATTCAAACCATTTAAATCAAACCAAATTCAAACATGACTATAGTATTTAATTATAAAGGAATTAAATAAATTCCTAAATCAATTATCCACTTGCAATTAACCCATTCCCCTAGCCTATTTAATTAAAATGGCTATAGTCTCCTAATTATTAAAAAGCAATAAAATGCATAAATAATTAAATTCCTATATTTTAAATGAATTAAATAAGTTTAATTCATTTCATTTATATTCTTTTAAACCCTAACCTAACCTATTTTAACCACTTCTACCCTGGGTTCTAATCCATCTCAACCCATTCCCCCCTTGCTAATCTAATCCTAATCCTAAATTCTACCTTAACCCACCTCCTAATGTTGTCACATTCCATTAAGGAATCATTAACAACTCAACCCACTTGAGAAAGTTAACTTTCTCAAGCATGACTTTCTTAAAGGACCAACTTGCCAAGTTGAGTCTTACATCCTTCCATACCTCTTAAATGAATTTCATTAATAACCCTTAATGGATATTCCCTCTTGCCCATCCCTCATTAATTCCCAAGGCATTAATGGCTCTTACATCTCATTAATGACCTTAGGGGCTCCATTACTCTCTCTCTCTCTCTCTCTCTCTCTCTCTCTCTCTCTCATTCCTCTATAAATTGAAGGGATTTAGAGATCATAATAAGCCTCAAATTTTGAATTGTAGTGTTGTTATGCCAATATTTTGAAGAAATATCAAAGCATTTTTATGCTACCCATTCCTTTCTAGCTTCATACACACTTCATTAGTAACTTTCTCATATGTTTATAATATAAATTTTAGAGTAATATGCATGCTAAATAGTTAAATAGTTGTTTTTAAACTAAATCTTTCATGCTAGGTTGTTTATGTCACTGGTATTTAGCATAATCTGAGGGCCTTTATGTTATTTTCTACACTGATCCTAGTTAGAAATAAATAAGTCAAAGTTATGTTTAATATGCTCATTAACCCTTGTTTCTCACTAACAGAATGACTTATTGAAGTGTTGTGTTGCAGATAACAAGTGCACAAATATACACACATAATGACAAGGTGTCTAGGGTTTTTAGGTATACCCAGGGAAATGTGTTGTTGACTATTTCAGTTGATGAGATTAGAAGAATTTTTAAGTTGAGTGACACCTCAATACATATGGATGATATTGACATTGAATACTTTAAGGAAGTATACTAGACTCAGAGGGAGTATTATAGAGATGAGGCTTTAAAGGGATACTTCAACAAAATAGGTGACTTGGTTGTAGTTGGGCCTAGAGCCCCAAAACCATTTAAATTGGACTTCTTTAATGGAAAAGCCAGGAAAATGTACAGTGTCGTATGCCAAGTTTTGGGAGAAGATGAAGATATAACAATGCCTGTCCACATAATGCTCATGGTGGTTCAAATTATGCATCCCCACCTATTAGTAGTCTTCAACTTTGCATCTTACATTGCACAACAAATGCATGAAGGTTTGACAGGAATCCAGGATAGCAACATACTTAAACCAATGGGATGGTATTCCCTTATGATGCATATGTTTTTTTCTAACAATGCTGATTTCGTTGAAGAAGAGATGGAATTAAATAAGTCCCAAGGTGATGAGGATTTACCTATTCAGAAGTGGAGTGTTGATCTATCATGGGATAGAAAAGAGGCCAGTTATGTTTACTTTGATAGGGTTTTTGCCACCAGGCTTAAATCATTACTGTGTAATCAGAATGCCAGAATCCATGCAGACATGATGAAATTACTAAGACCCATGGAGTTTTCCCCAAAGATAAAGATTTCCCATAGTTGGGGAGATTTAATTTTATACCCTATTTCTACAGTGATTAGGGATTATGGATTCAGAGGAACCCCTAATGTGTTACCCTACAGAGTCCCTCTAAAGATTGGGATAGCAGAGATTATTAGACAACTGGGTGGATTACATGAGGAAGCCCTAGCAGGGAAATTGAAGGGAAGCATTTTCCCTACCCTCACCAGAGCACATCATTTCATCATAACAAAAGGGGGATGGACACAATTTGATAAGTACTTTGAGCCCTATCACTTAGAAACATATGTATCCAGATGTGCAGATAATGACAACTTTATAATGGGTATGTTCAGAAAAAGAACCAAATGCTTGACATTAGAGAATCAATTTAACTACCCTAAGGACATCATTAGAAATATTTTTGACCTAGGTGACTAGGAGATCAGAAAGGAGAAGTGGATGGTGTACAAGAAGTCTTTGGACTTTGTGCACAATTTTGATAAGACTTATGACCCTCTCAAGGAGTTCTTCCCATGGTCCAAAAAAATTGAGTCTTTAATGACTTTATTTGAGGGAATAATGCAGACCTTAAATGAGAAAAAATAGAGGATAATGGAAGCTGAGCCAGAAAAGGCTCATGCTATTTTGAGTAAGCTTCAGCAAGGAAGAGTAGTCCCACCAGGGGATTATGTAGTATACAAGAGGAGAGGGTACACCACTATCATTCCCAAAGTTGATAAACCCTCTCACCATAAAGGAAAGAGGCTGGCAAGTGCTAGTGCTCAAGAAGTGCCCTCTCCCAAGAGACAAAAGGTGGAAGAAAAAGAGAAAGAGAGTGAATTGTACTCTCCTTCCCAATCTCCTATATAGTATGATGACCAAGCCATTATTGAGCAATTGGTTCAATTAAGGAATTAGAGAAAATGTTGTTACTACCCATGAGTTACAAGAAGGGATGTCGGAGG
This sequence comes from Thuja plicata, assembly GCA_018584345.1. Lineage (NCBI taxonomy): Eukaryota > Viridiplantae > Streptophyta > Pinopsida > Cupressales > Cupressaceae > Thuja > Thuja plicata. Next base: position 706,752 of record MU226588.1, on the reverse strand, counting down.
CACCTAGGCATATAGAAACGGACCTCACAGTGGAAAAAATCACAGGTAAGGAATTAGACCCTGTTACCAAGCAAGACAATGATGAATTCTTGTCAGATGAAAATTTTGTCAAAACTAGGGCATTCATTCAATTTTTGTGGAGAAGCCATATAGATGAATTCAATCATAAACGTTAGAAGCTACAGGAAGCTCAACCTCATTATGCTAAGGATGATATAGAGAAAGAGGTCAAGCAGGAGATGGTCTCCAAATTTGATAAGATCACCCCTAAAGAGGGTAGAGAATTGGTTAAGAAGAAGGGAGTCCTCATACTGCCTCAATGGGACTTGGCAGATGCAGTAGTTTTTGATGCTGTCAGGAAGCAGCAAAACCAATGAGCACTACTGGGACATTAATTGGTGCCCTATTTAGTGAAGACCATACAACATTGGCAATCTGGTCATTAAAAAATAAAGACAAATGAAGAGTGAAGGAAGATGATGGGATTGAGGATACCAGAAGCCTCATTGTCAAGAGAGTTTCTCATACTTCAGGAACTAAAGTAGAAAATCTTGTTTTTCAAATAGCTAGCTTGAGCCTGAGGGTGTATGAGAAATAAAAAGAGGCTTATGATAGCCTAAATAAGAAATATTAATTTGTACTCAAAGCCTACAATGATGAAAAGGTCAAGTCCCTATTAAAAGATAACACAATAGCAGCTTTGGAAGGAAAGCAAAAAGTCTAATTAATGCCCCAAGGGGTAATTTCTCAGAAACGTCATCAACCCTCCTCATCTAATCCATTTGTGACTTATCCCCCATCTCAACACCTTTGAGTCCTACTACCTAGGAGGCCATTGACGCTAAGAGAGCAGAGCTGGAAGCTGAAAAGAATAGGCTAATCAGTGAAAGATCAAGGTTAGAAGAAGAGGGAAAGAGGGATATTGAAGACTCCCATGCATATAAAGAGGCTAAGGAATTGGTGAAGCAAAGGTGTTCTGACCAAATATATTCCAACCTCAAGAGATGTGCTAGTGAGGTTAACCTTGGAAACCTCTATTTATTAGGAAAGAAGATTGCTAGCATCTTGAATAGTCATGATGAGCGAAAGGAGCAGTGGGATCTAATAGTTAATAACTAGAAGGGGAAGACATCCCATGTCAAATATTTTTACTCTCTCTCAAAGGAGGAAAAAAATATTGATATCATTCTGACAAGAACCCACAAATGTCTCAAATTGATGGTCAACTTGGACACCAAGAAGAACATGGTCATCAGAAGAGTAGAAAATTTGAGAGGAGAGTTCTCCAGGGATAGATATGACATGTTTCCCAATATGTTAAAAATGGATGGGAACATAAAGAATGAAGCCCTATGGCTAAGGCAACTGAATGAAGCACTAACCGGTAGGATAAAAAGTATCATTACATTGGGAAATACAGGCTGGTTTGTGTTAACTATTGACATTCTAAATAAAGCCAAGGCATTTTTTGAATCTTAGGAAGCAGAAATTGAGAAGGCCAATGTTGATTGGGAAGAGTTCAACAACTAGAAGGATGAGGTTCTCATTTTTAGTTGGCCAAGTGATGAAGTGTTCTCCACATGGATAAGGAAGTATGGTATAGTCACTCCAATAGCATGAGGTAGTAATATAAGAATGAAAAAAAGCACCAGTGAAGCCAAGCTGTTTGGAGTAAAGACAAGATTAAGGATTCTGCATCAATAAAGAGGATAATTTTAGATGATAAAGACCCAACAACTTCAGAGCAACTCCAAGAATTCAGGAGGTAGTGGGACAAAGGATCACATAACTTGTAACAAGGAATTGTTATTCCCTCCACCTGATTTTTGTCTCATCTGTAACATGTAATTTTTTCCTATAGCCTAGTCATCTGAATCTTGTTGCATCCTTATTTTTTAAAAGGATTCCAAGATGACTAGGGCTATCTATAAGTAGTAAGTTGTAATGTGTTGTAACGATGGTAAAATAAAAACTGCAAAGAAGACTTCTGAATTGTGTCTGAGCTTTGGTTTTGAGTCTTTTGAATGTATCAATATCAAGCTTATATTAATAAAATACAATGGAATCTCCATTTTGATACCAATGATGCCTTTTTGTATTTTCTCTTAGTTCTTGTATGTTCAATTTATAAGGCAATTTGAGTATACTAGTTATAAGGTAGCCATGCCATTGTTTGTGAGTTGCTTTCAAGGAGAGTTTAAATCTTGTAGATAATTGCAGAGGGTTAGGGTTTATGCAAGAATTTGATACAGGGGTGTGAGGATGAGAGGATAGTATGTAAGACATTCCATCTGAGTTTTTTTTTGTATTTTCAATTAATTATCCCTGATATATGTATGTTTTACTCTGACTCTATGACCCATGATTTGGCACTGGCCAAAATGCTAATAAGTGGTTGTTATCATCAATCCAATATTATTCAATCTTTATATTTCTATTATCTCATGTAATGCCCCACCAGGGAACCTAGGAGAAATAACCTAAACTTGACACTGAGTTAACAGGATTTTTTTTTAAAATGTTTACAAACAACAATGATAACGATGCGGAAGCAATGCAATGAGATACATGAAGTGCACATTAAAAAAACTCATACACAGATACCAATCCTTGAAAGTTCCTTGACATAGAGTCACTTAAGCAAGATAATATACGAATAACAACTATAAAGAACTAACACAAAGGATACATCAAATGAATCCAATAATATACATCTCATAACTCACATCCTCTACACATGTCGCAGGGTATGTAGTAATCACTCTAATACAAGTATGATACAACCACTAATACAAGTATCACATCTGATACACTATTACAAGGTTACAACTGATATGATAAGATCAAAACCTCCAAAGATAAACATGCTGAATACAACACAATACATCCTGTAAAGGATGTCAACTAATAAACACATATGGTTACAAATATACAACTCATGAAACTGTACAAGTCTCCAAAAGAATCAAAAGATATAACTGCAACAAGCATCATCCAAGAAGAAGAACCTTCGGATCTCAATGGTAATAAGAATCACTACCACCTGACCGCATGGAATCAAAGGTCCACTCCCACCATGCTGAGGAGATAATAACAGGCCCACTCACATGGGTATACAACATGAAGACAATCAAAGGTATACAAACCATCATAAACAACACATAGGAAGATCCTAGAAGCTTTCTGATCACAATGAGAAAGACTAAAGCAAAGCACAAGGATGGAAAGATCAAGATAACTGGAAATCCAAGATCAAAGCATAGGTACACCATCCAAAAATAAAGCAACATACGTAATAAATCCAAAACACCATCACAAACCATATACTAAATCCAAAACATCAAATGTCAAAGACACAACCATAAAAGGCACAACATGACCTATGGAGGAGACTTAGGCTACATGCTATGGGAGTGTCATCACATGGTCATATACTTGAGTTACTTGGGACTGGTCTCTATGGACCCCAGACCCTCAAGCATCATCTAGTTGAGTTTACCCTGGATAGGTCACTCTAGACCCCGAACGCTCAACATGCTAACTAATCTTGTATTTAATGTAATCCCCAAGTTTTATTATTAAGTTATCTCTTATTATTCAACTTACAATAGGTCACCTTGGACTAGCCTCTTTGGGCCCCAGAATCCTATTGTAAGCCACTCCCCTAAGATGCACCTAACTAACCATCCCCTAAGCTCAAGGTCAAAAATAAACTCATGAAACTCATATACTGGTTCCTACCCATATAAGAACTACTAGTTCTCACTAACCATATGAGACATTCTCAAGGATCACATATCCTAAGTTCAGAAGAAACTAGGTTCAGAAAAGAAACGAACCAACATAACATAATAAGACACATATACTAGAAATTCACACAAGACACCATGAAGGTTCATATCCCAAAACCCCCAACAAACACCTCACATGATAAGGATTACAACATAAAGGACATGCACATCATGGCATAAAAGTACATTTCATAAGGAGCTAAACAAAACACATTGATAACATGACGATAAAAAAATTTATAACCCTAGTTATGCAAATTCATTTATCCTATAATATTACTAATAGATTATAATTAAATCCTCAAGAACACACAAATATAGCCCCTATATAGGTTAATTTATGACACCTGACATACATAAATATCCTCTAAACCATCTAAAATAAACCACACATACATAAAAAGGCCTAAAAGAGATCGACAACCGAAATTGAAAAGCAAACTCAGAGGTGGGTATTACATCCTCCTCCCCTAAAAATAGGCTTACTCCTGGAAGCCTACAACAAAGGTAGAGATATGAATCTCTCTCTAAACTCAAAACATCAAATTGAGTCACAAAAGACTCAATGTGTGAATCCCATAGGACCCTTCCCCGGTCTCTGACTCGAACACTGTGGATCATTCCTTACTGAAGGAATGTGGAAACTAGCTGCTGGTCCTCTACTCCCAACCCCACTCATAGGATCATGATACATAGCTAGAGGATGATAATATGCTGCATACACTCCATAAGACATACCAAAATCCCCAAATATAGGCTCAGAAGCTATTGGTCTCTGATCTGAGAACTGCAATGCAAGCTGAGGACAATTGGCTGCAATGTGACCAAGCTTCCCACAATAACAGAAACCCCCTCTACTACCACCTCCTCTAACTAAAGGTGCACTAGACTGAAGAAAACTTCCCTTACTAGCATCCTGATGCAAACTATGAACTGACCGATCATTCCTATTGCGCATACTATGCAGCCAGTTGCGATAGTTCTGTGACTGAGAACCACCACTAGTGCCATGAAAGAATCTCTTACCCTGTTGGCTCTGGTTACCCTTCAAAATTGCAGGAGGGTTCCTAGAATTTCCAGCTCCTTGAGATTGATTACCTTTGTAACAAGGAATAGGTACACTAGACTGCACTCCCAACTGACCACCATGGCCCAATGCTAGGTTTTCCTCTACAAGGGTATCTTTAATAACCACTTTTCTAAGGTTTGTAGGATCAAAGAGTCTAACTTCCCCAACAATGTGTTCATTGAGCCCTCTAACAAAGTGTTGAACCATAAGGGCTGAATCCTGACCATAACTAGCATACTGCTTGAGCTTGAAGAATTGATGCTCATACTCTACCACTGACATGGTCAACTACCTCAAGTTATGGAACTCATCCGCCCTCTACTGCCTCCACTGATCATAGAGGAAGTGCTCTTGAAAGTACTCAAGGAATAACTCCCAAGTCATTGTGTCCATATGGAGACCTAACTTCTCCTCCTCTATCTTCCACCATCTCATTGAAAAATTGGAGAGTTGCATTACTGCATACCTAGCTTTAGTATTGCTACTAAAGGGATGCATAGAAAAACCCCTCTCTAATGTGATAAGCCAATTCTCAGCTTCCAACCCTTCTCCTTTCCCATCAAAGGGAGTAGGTGGAACTCTCATGAGATCCCTCATGTGGTTCACTGCCACAACCTCCAGATCCACTGCAACAGTCCTTCTTGGAGGGCTCCTAGATCTCTCCCTCTGTCTCTATTCTATCTGAGAATGATGTGAAACATCCTTCTCCACTCTAACCTACTTAGGAAGATGACTCAATATCACCTTCAACATCTTCCTAGTGTTTGGCTTAACAGACTCATCCCGACGCTCATCCCTCTACTCATCTCTATTGTGCTAATGAGCACCGTCCTAACTAAAATTTAGGGAAGGACTATGATTCCTACCCCTACCATGACCATAAACATGACCTCTACCATAGCCTCTAGTAGCCCTAGACTCAGGCATGATTCCTGAATCCACCAGAGAACCAAACCACAACTCAGAACCAACACCAAAACTAATAACATCAAAAGAAATCAGATAATCACAAAGAATTGGTTTTAAATACATTAGAGTTTTATGTCTATTTTTGTTTCAATGTTTTAAAATCAAAAGACAACTAATGGCCATACAAATCCCTAGAGCTCCCAGTGTAGAAACATGGGCTCTGATACCAAGTGTAATGCCCCGCCAGTGAACCCAGGAGAACTAACCTAAACTTGACACTAAGTTAACATGATAATTTTTTTTTTAAATGTTTACAAACAACAATGATAACAATGTGAAAGAAATGCAATGAAATACATGACATACACATAAAAAAAACTCATACATAGATACCAATCCTCGAGGGTTCCTTGATGTAGAATCACTTAAGCAAGATAATCTATGACTAACAACTATAAAGAACTAACACAAAGGATACATCAAATGAATCCAATAATATACATCTCATAACTCACAACCTCTACACATGTCATAGGGCATGTAGTAATCACTCTAATACAAGTATGATACAACCACTAATACATGTATCACATCTGATACACTATTACAAGGTTACAACTGATATGATAAGATCAAAACCTCCAAAGATAAACATGTTGAATACAACACAATACATCCTTCAAAGGATGTCAACCAATAAACACATATGGTTACAAATATACAACTCATGAAACTGTACAAGTCTCCAAAAGAATCAAAAGATATAACTGCAAAAAGGATCATTCAAGAAGAAGAACCATCAGATCTCAATGGTAATAAGAATCACTACCACCCAACCACGTGGAATCAAAGGTCCATTCCCACCGTGCTGAGGAGATAATAACAGGCCCACTCACACAGGTATACAACATGAAGACAATCAAAGGTATACAAGCCATCATAAAGAACACATAGGAAGATCCTAGAAGCTTTCTGATCATAATGAGAAAGACTAAAGAAAAAGCACAAGGATGGAAAGATCAAGACAACTAGAAATCAAAGATCAAAGAAAAGGTACACCATCCAAAGATAAAGTAACATATGTAATAAAACCAAAACACCATCACAAACCATATACTGAATCCAAAACATCAAATGTCAAAGACACAACCATAAAAGGCACAACATGACCTATGGAGGAGACTTAGGCTACATGCTATGGGAGTGTCATCACATGATCATATACTTGAGTTACCCGGGACTGGTCTCTATGGACCCTGGACCCCCAAGCATCATCTAGTTGAGTTTACCCTGGACTGGTCACTCTGGACCCCAGACGCTCAACATGCTAACTAATCTTGTATTTAATGTAATCCCCAAGTTTTATTATTAAGTTATCACTTATTATTCAACTTATAATAGGTCACCCTGGAATAGCCTCTTTGGTCCCTAGAATCCTATTGTAAGCCACTCCCCTAAGATGCACCTAACTAACCATCCCCTAAGCTCAAGGTCAAAAATAAACTCATGAAACTCATATACTGGTTCCTACCCATATAGGAACTACTGGTTCTCACTAACCATATGAGATATTCTCAAGTATCACATATCCTAAGCTCAGAAGAAACTAGGTTCAGAAAAGAAATGAACCAACATAACATAATAAGACACATATACTAGAAATTTACACAAGACACCATGAAGGTTCATATCCCAAAACCCCAACAAACACATGACATGATAAGGATTACAACATAAAGGACATGCACATCATGGCATAAAAGTACATTTCATAAGGAGCTAAACAAAATGCATTGATAACATGATGATAAACATATTTATAACCCTAGTTATGCAAATTCATTTATCCTATACAATTACTAATAGATTATAATTAAATCCTCAAGAACATGCAAATATAGCCCCTATAAAGGTTAATTTATGACACCTGACATACATAAATATCCTCTAAACCATCTAAAATAAACCACACATACATAAAAAGGCCTAAAAGAGATCGACAACCAAAATTGAAAAGCAAACTCAGAAGTGGGTATTACATCTCAAATACTTGTCCAGTTAATTGTATTTAGTACAATTCACTTTAGTGATTCCTTGAAGAGAGTATCAATAAGTTATCCTTCCTAAGCCTAGTGGCTTAAAAAGAAGAAGGGTCATAGATCCTTAATCCACTATTAAATAATACTCTACTGAAGGTGCACCCTCCTAGGTTTGTGGATCCCAAAGAGTAGAAGGATGTTATATCCTTGTTAATTAGCCTTGTTCATGTATGAATCTGAATTGGGAATTGAGGTTCAAGCATTTATTGCTATTATAATCGATTCTACAAGAAAAAGAGCTAACAGAGTAAATGCAAGTTTATATCAAGAACCATAGAATATCTGGTTGCAAACCACTTCAAAAGACGCTAACTAACCTATTGCAAAAAGAAACACATGATTGAAAGAAACACATGACTGAAAGAAACACACCTATTTAAATATAATTCAGAGATATTTACTTGTGCATAAATCTTTCATTTTCAACTGAAGAAAGGCTTCAAGAACTGCCCATGCACTGGAAATTCACATTCTTCATCATCCATGTTCTCCAAGATATAAGAGTCTTTACCAAAACTCTAAGAAATAATAAAGGGACCAAGCCATAAGGATTCAAAAAATTTATGCTTACCTTTATGCTCTACTCTCACATTCCATTGGAGTACAATGTCACCAGGTATAAACTTTTTGCAACCTCTCTTTTATCAAATAGATACTTCATCTTTTGTTGCAATTTTATGTTCTCTTTCTGACCTTCTCTTCTAATTTCATCAAGTTTAGCTAGTTGCATTATTTTGTCTTTCATTGGATCAGACATTTCTAGCTCTTCTTCTTGCATGAACTTGTATATAGGTAATAGATTTTGATAGGAATCCTTGACTTTAGACCATACACAAGTTCAAATGGTGACTTACCAGTGGCTTTCTTAACTATTATCCTATCATCCCATAGAGCTAATTTCAACTTGATATGCCAATCTATTTTGTTCTTTTCTAAAGTCTTCTTTAAAATCTTTAGAATGCTCTTATTACTATATTTTGCCTGGCCATTAGCCCGAGGATGATATGGGGATGGATAAGACATTATGATCACATATTTATTATAGAAATCCATGATCTCATCAGATTAGAAACACATAGCATTATCCATGACTAGCTTGGCAGGGACACCAAATCTGGTTAAAATATTTTCTAGTAAAAACTCAGTAACCACTTTGCTTGTTGCTTTTTTAGTGGGAATAACTTCTATCCACTTTGTAAAATAGTCAGTGGAAACAAGTATCCAATTGTGTCCCCCATTGGATTTTTTTGAAAATTCTCCAATAAAATCAATACCCCACATTGTAAAAGGTGCTTTAGCACTCACTAGATTCAACATCAGGGCACCTGAGAATTTTAATTTATTTGAGAACCTCTGGCAAGGCTCACATTTCTAGACAAATGCATGAGTATATTTAAATACACAGGGCCAATAATATCCATCCCATAAAATCTTATGAGCAGTGGTCTTGGCAGAAAAATGCCCACCACATATTCTAGCATGCATTTCAATTAGTACTTTCCCAGCTTGGTTTTTATCTAGACACAACAATAGTACACCATTTCTGTCTTTCCAATATAGATCTCCTTGAATCAAGGTGTACTTCTGAGCTTGTAACTTAAGACTCCTCTTTTGATTACCTGACATATTTTCAGGACACTTGGTATTTTTAAGGTAATACATGATATCAACATAAAATGACTACCTTTCAATACTGGTTATTGTTGAATCTTGTATCACTACTTTATTTACTTGTACCAAGTCCAAATTTTCTTTAGTCATTAGATTTTCTAAACCTTGTCCTCTAACCAATTTTTTAATATGGATTTCTAGGTTAAATTCTTGAATTCTATTAATCCACTTATATCTCTTACCAATCACTTCTGATTGGGTAAGAATATCTTTTACTGCTGAATGAGGAACATATGCAAAAAATTTGGCACAAACTAAATAAGGTCTGAATGATTTAACAAATTTTACCATTGCATATGCCTGCTTCTCCATCATTTCATAGTTTAGTCCTGCAGCTTGGAGAGATTTGCTAAATAATTCTATTGGATGTTCAAATCCCTCCTCATCCTTCTGTAGTAGAACAACAACAATAGTGTGAAAAGATGCAAATGAGAACAAAGAAAATGGCTTACAATAATCTAGAGATTTTAAAACATGGGCCTCTTGTACTGCTTGCTTGATTTTCTCAAATTCTTATTGATCCTCTTCATTCCACTGGAACTTTGCATCATTCTTTAACAACTTGATTGTTGGCTTGACAATTTCAGCAAAATTAGCAATGAATCTTCTGACAAAATTAATCTTTCCAAGGAAAGATTACACTCCTTTTATATTGTTTGGAGTAGTAACCTTTTGAATAGCTTCTATTCTCTCAAGTTCTATCCTTACTCCATCTTTGGACACTATATGTCCCAATAAATTTCCTTCTGTGACTGCAAAATGACATTTTCTAGGGTTTAGTGAAACACCATATTCTAAAGATTTGTTGAAAATTTTGTTTAGATGTTCACAGCGATCCCCTTCTTTTTTAGAAAATTTAGTCAAATCATCTTGGTAAATAACCATGAATAGATCAATAAACTCTTTAAATGCTACATCCGCGGCTCTCTAGAAAGTTGCTTCTACATTTATTAATCCAAAGGGTATTCTGATATATACATAAGCTCCCCATGGAGTAGTAAATGCAGTTTTGAATTGCTCTTACTCTTTTACAAGTACCTGGTTATATCCTAAGAAGCCATCCATCATTGATAATAGCTCACAACCAGTTACCTTATGCAACATTGCTTCCATGTTTGGTAGAGAATAGTTATCTTTTAAGGAAGCAATATTCAGATTTCTAAAATCTATACACATTCTTATATCGCTATTCTTTTTTCTTACTGGTACTAGGTTTGAGACCCAAGTTGAATGCCTGATAGACTAAATAATTCTAGAATCCTTTAATTTCATCAACTCCTATTGCATCTTAGGAGCCAACAGAGGATTAATGGGTCTATGCTTTTGTCTGAATGGTTTCATATCTATTTTGAGTGGGATTTCATGTTGGAAAAGATCCTCTCTATAAGATTTAAGATCTTCATATGACCATGCAAAAACAAGCTTATATTTTCTCAGTAATTTTATCAGGTTGGTTCTAATATGAGAGTCCTATCCTTTTCCAATATAAACTACTTGAGGAGTGGTCTCTAACCCCAAATTTATCTCCTCTAAATCCTCAATCTTGGCATTGCTTATTCTTACTATATGTTCATTCAGAATAGTAAAAAATGCCTCTATTTCTACCAACCCCTTAGGAATCTTGTTAGAACTAAGTTGGACAACCTCATCCCCCAGTATACAATCCTTACCATCAATGACCTCAAGAAAATTATTGCAATCTATGCTCTGGTCTTCATAATGATCAAGGCACTGAAGAAATCTAAGGATATCTTGGTCATCCTCAAATACTTGCCAGTTATAAATATTGTCTGGGATAACTGGTCTTCTTTTAACCTCAACAATTGATACCCCATTTAAGGTCAAGTCATAAGTTTTCAAGGCCACATTAGCCAAGAAATCTGCCATAATGTTTCTAGACCTTTCTATCCAATTTATATTGAAGGCATCAAAGAATTCTATTTGGTCTCAAATAGCATGTCTATACATTTTTAATCTGTCCTTCTTTACAACATATTTGGACCTTACTTGGGCTACTACTAACTCTAAGTCACCAGAATTTTAAACATTTTATACTATGTTTAGTAGCAATTTCTAGCCCTAGAAACAAAGCTTCATATTTTGTTGTATTATTTGTACACTGAAAAGATAGCAGAAAAGAATATTTGAATGTGGAACTTACTTGGGATACTACTAACTTTGAGTCACCATATACTTTTAAACATTTTATACCATGTTTAGTAGCAATGTCTAGCCCTAGAAACAAAGCTTCATATTCTGTTGTATTATTTGTACACTGAAAAGATGGCAGAAAAGAATATTTGAATGTGGTACCTGATGGAGATATAAGTAGAACTCTAGCTCTTGATACTTCTTTTGAACAGGCTCCATCAAAATACATTTTCCACAAACCATCACTCTGTGTAGTCAACTCTTTCACCAAAGGATCAACATTTTCACATTGGTGAGTACTCCTTTTGATTCTAAAATTTTCCATGTCAACATCAACATAGTAATTAATATTTGTATCCTCATGCAATTCTATCATATGAGGTGTTCTTCCCTCTCTAGACACCTTTACATTATTTCCAGCTATATTGAAAGTGGCATAGGATAAGTCACATTGAATACTTCCCCCCATTGAAGCACTTCATTTTCTGGACAACAACATGCCATAATGTCACAGTGGTATGTCTACAACCAGTACACTCATAGTCAACACTGTGTCTGGGCATATGACTATTTTGTAAGGTAGGGCTTCAATGGTTCCAATAATAGGGATTTTTCTTGAGTCCATTGCTTGACACCTCCCATGAGGAGTATCTACTTCCAAACCCATGGATCTCATAATTTCTATAGGCGTGACTGTATTAGATGCTCCTAATTCAATCATATAATTTTTGAGCATCTTTCCATTTATTACCAATGTCAAGAAAAGGGGGTCAACAACCCCTACAGAAGTATTTGTGTTTAAGTAAATCTGAGGGATCTTATAAATCATCCCTTCATGTTCCTTTCTCTTATTGTTGAGTTTCTTTTCAATATGTTCTATTTTCTGAGGTTTTACCGGTGGTACATTATTCAACACTGAAATAACTTTCTCTCTGTGTTCTTTTATTCTCATCATCTATAGGAATGAGACCTTCACAGTCATCTAAGATAAACATTGTCCCATATCCACTGGAGTATACTTTACATTAGATATTTTAGGATTTTCTACAATGATATTATTCTCTTCTATCTTAATATTCATATCAGGCTCTTCCCTTCTAGATTTCTTATTTTCCACTTCGGGGGAAGAATAACTTGCTTCTGCCTCTTTAGCCTTTTATACATGTACATCCTTTGGTTCATTAGCTTTGTTAACTATATTGACCTTAGGTTTGTTTTAATTTTCCCTAGGTCCATCTTTTTTAGGTACATATTTGGCATCTCTTTTCTTTTCTTTTATGAAGATGTCTGATGGTTGACTACTAACATTACCCACAACTCTATTTCTTAGGTGATAGTTGTTTCTGGCTTTGTTAACCAGATCAATAGTGATTTTGGATTTTTCTTCATCTGAGGTTTTTCTCACTACTGAGGGTTCCTAACTATTTTGGGCATAACACATTATGTGATCAAACCTACCTTCTTCTTCACTATCTGACAAGATTTGTTGCTGATGAACTTCCATTCTACCTTGAAAGCCATATATGTCATGATTTTTAATTTCCTCACCAGAATCCATATCATGACATGAATATGAATTATTCATACTATAATCACATAACTCATTTTCATCATTTTCTTTCTCTTCATTTAATTTTATATCTAAAGAAATAATGCAAAAATCATGATTGTGTGGTGCCTCACATGATTCACACCAAAAGTTGTCATTACACATGTGAATAGTATTTTTATGTAGGGGATCAGGAGTCCTATTCTTAGGTTTGTCTTTCCTTAGTGGAACAATAGGCTTACCATCCTTGAATTGGGTACCATAGGGTTAGTTTTTCATCCTATTTTGTGGGTTAAAGTTATTATTATAGGATGAATTATTATTCTGTGGAGCCTTGTACTCTTTGTTTTCAGGTTCCTTCTAATTACTCCTATTAAAGAGTGGATCCTCTCTTTTACCCAATTTTCCTGATATCCTCCTATTCATATCTATATTCATAGCTATTTTATAGGCTTCTATTAAAGTTCTTGGATTCTTATCTTTAAGTGCATAGCCCATTTTTGAATCAAAATAATTGAGATAGGTAGCAAGGCATACCTTTTGATGAACCTTCATTTTTTGAAACAACTTATACATAGCTCATTGGAATCTTGTATTGAACTTAGTTACTTCTTCATTTGAGTTCTTCCTTATATTGTTGAATTCATTGAGCAAAAATCCTTCATTAGTCTTATCCCCATATTGATCCTTGAATAAATCAATCAGTTCATCCATTGTTCCTACAGAACCATGAGATAGACTCCTAAACCATTCCCTAGCATCTTCAACTAGAGATTGTACAAATAATTTCATAAGGACATCTTCATGATTGATATTTAAATCATCTATAACATCAAAGAATTTTCTTAAATTCTCTTTACAAGTTACAACATTATTTCCTAAAAATTTTGGAATCTTTTCTCCCATATCTTCTGGTATTGCATTGGGATAACCTGGAATTCCAAAGAAATAAAATTGTTTGTACCTTTCTGTAGGAAGAGGTCTCCCTTGGAATTTGTCAGTATATTTAGGAGAAAAGAATTTTCTATGGTCTTTGAAAGAAGAAGCCTTGTTTCTTGATGTTGTAGCATTCTCTGTATCAGAAAAGGAGATTGTAGTAGATTGCAAAAAATCAATTTTTATCTTCATCTCTAAAGTAGCAGCTTCTGCTTCAACTTTCTCCAACATCTTGGCCATAGTTTCTCTTTCTTTTTTTATCTTTTCAAGGTCAATGTATAGCTTAGAAATTTTCTCAATCAGGTTCTTTTGAGTTTTTGGCTCCTCAACTTCTATTTCTATAACTTTATTTTTTCCTTTATCTTTGAAGTCTTGAAGACCTAAAATTTTGTGGGTATTTGGAGTCTCCTGGTCTCTGTGAGACCTCTCAATATTTTTTGCATCTTGATGTCTCAAAGATCTTCTCGTAAATTTTTCAACATCCTTCTTCTCATGCTTTTTCGTTTTATGTTCATTTTCCCTTTTTATATGCTGAATAAGGGCTAGTTGTTTTATGAGGATTATTTCTTCCTCTGCTAGCTCCTCATAAGGAACTTCAGAGTCTGAGCTAATTGTGCCAGTTCCCTCTCTCTCACTAGAAGTAGTAGTGACTGCATAGGTTTCTAGTCCAAGGTCTAGGGCATTTTCATACTCTGATGTATTCCCCTTATGACTAGACTGATTGGTATCCTTTCTTCTAGTGATGTCTTCTTCGTTTCTTGGAGTAGAGTTACTGATATTTTCTTGGTTCCTCTTTTCTCTCCAAGATAACTTAGTTTTTGAAGTAGTGGGAATCCCACTATCCAACTCCATTTCTAGATTTTCTCTCATTCTTAACTTAGTATTTAAATTTGTAGAATTTTTTTACTTATGCATTGATTCAAAGATTTTCTTTAGAGTCGTCACCCAACCAGAAGTTTGGTAAATATAAATACTACTAGAATTACCTAAAACTGGCAAAACTCAACTATAACTAAATTAAACAAAATTGAATCTTCTTCAACCAGAGTATGAGATAATTCTTTCAAATCCCTAGTAGAGTCGCCAATTTGTTAGGGATTTTTCTTGTTGAACCTCAACAATGCTTGAATTTTGGTTTTAACTCTATTACTCCCAATATTGAAATAACTGATTCAAGCAAGAGAAATACCTAATTGATGAGGGTTTTGTTAATATCCGGGGAAACTATTACCTCCTCCTCCTTTTTTGAGATACATTGACTCAGGAAGGTATTACCTATGAATGATTACCGACTGACAGTATCTTTAGAGTGGATTATATCTTCTTACTAACTTGTTGAATGCCTTTACTGTATCAATAAGTAGATAACTATGCAAGTGACTATGAATAACCTGATACAGAGCTTAATGAGCCAAACTAGTATTTTGACAACAACAAATAGTAATGCATTAAGGATTCTCATCCTTCTTCCTTTTATAGTTCTTATGAACTTAGGAGGGACAACCTATTTGATTCTCTCTTAAAGGAATCAGTAGACTTGAATTATATACTCTCTGAGTACAATTACTTATGAATGTATTCTCTTTTATAAATGTAATGTAATTGAATGATTGTTCTTAATTGCTGGATGATTGAACAATTATATGCAAAACTATAAACCAGTGCCTAATCCTATGGGCTATAGAGTCAATATCTTGGTATAAATCCATAATAAGGTGATTAATGAAATACTTGCAACAAAGATAAAATGCCTTACAAATTATCCTCTAGTTCTATAACTCTGTCATCAAATCCTTAAACTAATGCTAAGTTCTCTGGGGTCATTTGAAATAATTAATCCTTCCTTGAAGGAGCTCACAAATGACTACAAAATCACCTTGTGATTAGTATGTCTAAGTGCCTTACAAATAAACATACAAGAACTGTAATAGAAATGAAAAGAGACAACCAAGATGCAAACATATATTGCAATATATTATATTAATGTCTTAATGCTTCAAATACATTCAGATAAACAAAAAAGTATAGAGGCTCAGACAAATTTTAGTAGTCTGCCTTGTAATTCTATTCCATCATCCCTTCAAAATGTTACAATAAGTTCTATTTATAGGATAAAACCATCTTGGAATCCTTAAGAATTATGGATGCTACAAGGTTTGGATGGTTTTAAGACCTAGACCTAAAATATAGAAAGGACAAAAGGAAGGAAAGAACCAAGCACTGGATGGACATAAATGAAGAATAAGATCTAATTTATTCTTTGTCTTCTTGTGATCTTTGGTGCCTTTGTCTGTATATGTTCAGGATAACATCTTATATTTGCAATGAGATCTAGTGACCACCAATACAGGCTAACTTACACTAGTCTTTATGACTGCTAACCTTCCTGTGCTCAAAGAGTAGGTACCATGTGTCCTCCTATTCTTTATCCATGATGTCTAGGTCAAAAGTGACAATATTTTTCTTCTTGGGATTTGTTAATATGTCCCATGCTATAACATCTTCTTCTTTTGGTCATTCAAAGCTCGTCTGTCTCTCCCACCTGGCATCAGTAATACTCTTGAAATCTGTGATAAACTTATGAAAATCTACTTCTAGCTTAAATGCTTCATCTAGAATCTTTTTTTATCTTTCCATATTTATCTCTCCTTTATTAGAAACATAAAACTCTTTATTAGGAAGTACAGTGTCAAATTCTGAGGCCCATACCCCTAGTGGCTTAATCTGATTGTCCTCTAATCTGATTCGAGGCACAAATATATTATAACTAGGTCCAAACATGTTCAACCTTGCCTCAATCTGATTATCCTTTCCTTTGAAAAATGACAAAGTAGCTACTATTTTCTCTATCTCAACCCCAACTTGGGTTACTATCTCTGGTAGGTCTGGCCTATGTGGTTGCAAAATGCCAACCTCTCAAAAAGTCTTGATCTTCCTGACCAAGTTTCATAATAAGGGTTCAAAATTGAGACAAAATTGTTCACCTCTACTTGCAAGCCTGCCAATTTTCCATAGGATCCATGTACAATATGAATTTTATCTTTTATGATATCCACCCTATACTGCAAAATTCCTATCAATGCACCCAAAACAACATTATTGTGCTCCTTAACCTCTTTCCCTATTTATGCTATAGTATGCTCTGTTTCCTCTGTTTGGATCTCAACATCTTGCACCTCTTTTGGTGTTGCAGGGGAAAATTTTGGAATATCAAGCACTTTTTGTGTGAGCTCTGTTATCAAATTCTCTTGTGCTTTGATTTTAATTAGATCTAGTTCCCTGTCTTTGACTATATCACTAGTTTAACTAGTGAGCTTCTTAAAATTTTTAGACATTTGGACAGCCTTGGCCTCATTCAATTGAGAAAAATGGGTGAGCACTTGGGAAATATCCAAGTCTCCTATATTCTGGATAGACTAGATAATCTTGTTTCCTTACATTTTTTCTTGAATATTTATTAGGGATGGTTTCTGATCTTTTGGAGCTAAATTCCACATTGCTAAGGCTTGGGATTTTGGATATTATCCAAATCCTCTAATCATTTCCCCAACCTGTGTCTCTGATGATAACTTTACATCAGGTTTCTTCCTTATTTGATCTATAATGAAGGCAAAGGCTAAATCCCACCCTTCTAATAATAACATCCCACTGGCCTTTACTAGTTGTCTTGCCTCCTCTGGTGTGATTTTATCTAATTCAAGATCATAATCCTACAATATTTGTAGAGCCTTACTAGTCACTGGATCACCACCTACCAATTGCAATCATGTACCAACTTCTTGTTGTTTGTTGCAGATGAGGGACTCTTTGAAATCCTTGGTCTTGATGAAATTATCATCCTTAAGAAATTGATCTTGATATATCAATCTTTCATCAATGCATGTCATGAGGGGCAACTCTATTTCCTCTTCTTCATATTTTTTCAGCTTCTTTCCTTCTCTTATCTATTTCCTTAACTGATGGTCATAGGATCTATTACCAGTAATAAGAGTACCAATTCTATCTTTCTTCTTCTCTTTCTTTTGAGATGGTTCCCCTGTTTCAACTCTTTGTCTTTTTGGTGGGGGCTCATTGGTAACCTTAGTTTCTGGGACCTCTATTAGGTCAATTATGTTTTTACCCTCAACTACTTATTCTTCAACAAATTCTTGGTTTATTAGAGGGGAGCTAGGTAGTAAATATTATTCATCACTATATTCATCATATTCTAATGATGAGTGCCCTTTATGGCCCTTCTCTAGCACTACCAATGCATCTTTAAAGTGATTGAATAACAGAGTATGAGAATAAATCATGGCATCAAGTCCTTTTAAATATGGAAAGTTTGGGAAGAAACCCCCAAAAGAAATGTCCTTCCTCTTTACTTGACTCTCCAATTCCATCAATTCATTAAATTTCTCATCCCTCTTATCAACATCCTCATCCTCTAGTATATTTCTTATGAGGTCTTCTTCCATGCATTCCTCATGGTCTTTTTTGTAAGGAATGGTGGGTGTCAATAGATTCTTGGCACTCAATATGAATCCTTTTGTATCTATGTATCTGTAGAGGGAAAAATTCATTTTGTAGTGGCTCATCCAATTATTTACAAGATCTAATTCCCTTTTACCAATTGTAAAATTGTAGATCGTAAACTATCTTGGGGTAAATGTACCCTTCCTATGAGGAGAAAGGTGTTCCTTGTCTGTCAAAATTAGTTGTCTAACAAATTCCATTGCTGCAATGTTGGGTGGAATGTGGAATCGTAGAACATGGGGTGGGTGGGTGCAACCATACACCCTGATCAATGTAAAATTCTTCTCATAGTAGAAGTCACCCCAGTTGTGATCTCCTAGCCACTTATCAACATACTGGCACGACCTGAGCGTTTGTAGCACCTTCACTGGTAGCCTTGTCTTGTTTACACCTAGACATTTAAGTATTGGATATACTATCCAATTTTCAAAGGCACAAAATTCTTGTTCCCTTGAGGTGTAGTTCCACACTCTCAACCAAAACTGAATGGGGTTGGCCTGGATCTGATGAAACCTCTGAGGCCTCAAATACTGACAATTCATAATAGGAAAGTTGTAGTATAAAATTAAATGCATTAAAATGGAGTAATGCATGAACCTGGGGTTATATTTCTTTTTCTTTATATCAATAAATCCTTGGTGCATTTGATCGATTATATATTGAATATAATCATAATTAGTACTAGTATGAGGGATCTGCAAATCTAGGACCATCATAAGGATGTCTGAGGAGATTCTCTCGGGTCCTCCATCCTTTCCCAACACTGCACATTGCATAGGATATATACTTCATGTAGAAGTTTAGGTCCTTTTAGTAGTATGGGGCAGTCCCTGGGATGGGTGTAATGTAATTTTTCATTCTCCTTGGCACATGATGTTCCTAAATCAATTTGGAAGCAATGCCAGACTCTCTTGTATACCTATTATCTAAACTTTTCAAGTTTATCTCTGTGGCCATGGGATGGTATACATTGAATGCTTTTATAAATGAATTCCTATCCACAATTACTAGGGGTTTCCCATAATCCCTTTTTATTGTTTTGGTTATGGTATCATACCTACTGGACATTTCTAAGATGAAATCAGCATCTACAAAGATGTCAGGGACTATTATTTTGGCTAGTCCACAGGTTCATGGACTCGATATTGGCACAACTTCATCACTATTATTATAAAAGTAATTGAACAAGGATAACCAGAAGAGCCTGGGGTTTTAGCATCCCTAATGAAGTGCAAATCATCTATGAGAGTATCAACACTTACCTTTCTATTTTGGCTTGACCTAGGCAACATGGAGATGAATTCTTCAGAATAATTGCGCTTCCCTTTCATGTCATCATCAGCATCACCACTTCTTCCACTAGCAGATGCTACACTTATTTCCTGACTCATCTTATTCTATTCCAATTTATATTACTGATATTGAAACATATCTCCTACAAACCCTCATGAAAAGTTGTTAATTACTCTGTGAATTGAACTTATGAGCACTGAAAACACCACCAATCACAATGACTTCTGAATTCTGAACTAGGAAATCACTTCTTTGAAAACACACTGCTGGAAAACTCTACTCTTCTTGGAAAATGCTGATCTTTTATAAAATTCTTAGCTCTGAAAACTTGGAAGCTGGTAAAATAAAATGACAACAGATACGCTTTCTTATATATGAGAAATCAATGCATCCATCTCTTTGAAACTTGCAAACTTACAATTCAATCACTTCCGCCATTATTTTACATACTGTGACATCAATTCTATTTCTAGCCTTGGAATTTCAAACTAACATGAAATCAATTATCAAGGAGTGCATTTTTCTTATTTAAACCTTATAAAATTCAAAAAGAGATCAAAATAAAATATGATTGGCTGCCATTAAACACAATTCGGTCATTTTTCCATCTGGCATAAATCTCTGAAAATTTATTGGCTGGTAACTGTACACCATGGTGTTGAATAAAAGTCTTCACTTTAACTCTGGTTCTGCTTCTAGCGACCTCGCAACTATGTAATCTCTTTGTCACTGAATGTTCACTCTAACTGTGGTTTCATACCGAGACTTAGCGACTACCATTGGATCAATCTCCAGATCAACGATTATCTCCTTGTCACTTGATGAGTTCACTTAAGTCATGTTATTTTGGAGACAACGCTATTGAGCCATCTACTAACTGATCTCTTTAACCCTGGTTTACTTCCGAAGACTTGGTAACTGTTATATCTCTTTGTCGCCGAACCAATATTTTAACTCATAGTTTATTTGGAGACCACTTGACAAAAATATTTGTCTCTTTATAGCTATACATTTTTACCTTTATTATTTTCATCTGGAGATAACTTGACTACCATTGATATTCCTTTTTTCTGCATCTAACGGTTGGTGCCAAGTCACTAGATCTTCAAAGAAAACCCTAATTTTTCATGAGACTTTGCGACTGCTATCTCCAATTCGCCAGGTGTACTTCTCATTTTAAGTTTTTATTAGAGACTATGTGACTAAATAAAAAATGTCTCATTTATCCCTTTGTTTCCTAATTGTTAGATCGCCTTTGACTTTTCAAACCTTTACAGTGACCTTGCAACATATGTTGGATGTCTTTCCATCTAATGGTTGTTGCCAAGTCTCTTGATTTTTAACTTAACCCTTGATTATTTAACTACTACGCGACAACACTAAGAATGAAACTAAAATGTAATGCAGGTTTGATCAGGAGACCTCACGACTGTAGAAACTCAGTGTCACTAGATAATTTTTAAACTTTGGGGCTTATTCAGAGACTTCCCGACCACCATTATATTTGACTTGAGATGAACGATCTGCGTTAAGTCTCCATATCTACTGAGGTACATTCTTTTTATCAGGAGATAATGCAATAAAGGCTTTTCACTAAGTCTCTAGAAATAATATAATATTCTTCTCACTTCATGAGACTAAGCGACTAACATAATAAGCACATGCTTTATTCTCAGAACTTAAGTTACAAAAAATTAACTTGAAAATAGAAACTCGACTGAGATATTAGGGTTTTTTTCCATTTTTGAACATAAAAAACCTAGGACTTAGGTTTTTTGACATTTTTACTAGGTTTATGGTTAAAAACACCATTTGTAGAGATATTAAGCAATTTTAGACAGGAATTTCAACTCTTAAGCATAGGAATGACAAGGAACTTCAAAATTTTACTGGGCAGACTACAAACTAGAAATACAACCAACAAGAGGAACATCTTATCTTCCCCTCACATTTTAATAAACATTCTAATTTAAAATGTAAAAATATCCATCTTATCTCACATTAAGTCATAATCCCTATTTCTTATGTTACACATCTATATATGAAAAAGAGATGGAAGAGATTGAAGAAGAAGAGCATAAGCTAGAAGAGCTTGAAGCCTTTATTGCCAAGATATTGCCTAAAGGTGTTGGTAAGTATGAAGAAAAGGTTCATCTTAAATTATTTTCTTGCAATAAGTTTGGTCATTTTGCATCAAGGTGTCTGGATAGAGTTCTTAAGTTTAAACCTAAAAATCCTAGATTTCAAAAGAGATGTTATTGTGCTGCCAATGAAGGTGTGACAGATGATGATTATGATAAAGATGGTTCAAGTGATAGTGAATGGGTATTTATTTCTATCAAGGAAGTAGATGATCCTAAATCTACAAGTTCCATGAATGTGGGAAGATCTTTGTCCGCACATGTTGAGGAGAAATATTAATGGGTGATTGATAGTGGATGTTCACATCATATGACAGGTGATAAGATAAATTTTGTGAATTTGGAAAGCTATGATGGCAATTTTGTGAGGTTTAGTGATGAAACTCCTTATCTAATTCATTGAAGAGGATCCATTACTCTTGATGGTAAGAAAAATATTGATGATTTTTTGTATGTTGAAGGTCTTAAGAATAATATTTTGAGGGTTGGACAGTTAGTTTACAAGGGTTATGATCTCCAATTAAAGAATGGAAAGTGTATAATTTTGGGAAGTTCTGGTATTGAGATTGCTTTAGGTACAAAAACCAAAGGTAATTTCTTTCACTTGAATAGTGTTAATTGAAGATGTTTGATTTCTTAGGTTTATGTAACTTGGTTGTGGCATAAGAGGATGTATCATGTGAATTTTGATAATATTGTTAAGATAAGTTCTATTTAAGCTATGAGATATTTTCCTAAGTTGATGAAACATGTTGATACTATGTGTAATGAATGTCAGATGGGTAAAAAAAATAGATCTACTTTCAAGAGTAAGGCTTATTCTTCTAATGGATTGTTAGATCTTGTGCATACCATCTTATGTAGTCCATCTAGAACTAGAATTTTTAAGGTGTTAGATATTTCATGTTGTTGATTAATGATTACTCAAGGATGATATGGGTTTCTTTCTTAAGGGAGAAATATGAGGCCCAAAAAAAATTCAAGATCTTAAAGGCTATGACTGAGAGAGAGAAAAGATTGAAGCTGAAGTGTCTAAGATCTGACATAGGTAGTGAATTCACTTCTAGTGAGTTTAATGCATTTTGTGAAAATCATGGAATAAAGAGACAAATGTCTACTCTGTGGACCCCATAAAAAAATGGTGTAGTGGAGAGGAAGAAAAAAAATATTCTAGACACTACAAGGACAATGACGATTGAAGGAAATTTTATGCATGCTTATTGGAGAGAAGTTGTGAGTACAACAATTTACACATTGAACTGGGTACAAATCAAAGGTAATACTAGTAAGACTCCTTATGAATTATGATTTGGTAATTTTCCTACTGTGACATATTTCAGAATGTTTGGATGAAAATGCTATATTAAAAGAGATGAATATTTGAGAAAGTTTGATGCTAGATGCGATGAAGGTATATTTCTTGGTTATTCAACAAAAAACAAGGCATATAGATGTTACAATAACAGATTAAGAAAGATAGTTGAGAGTGCAAATTTTAAGGTGGATGGATGTAATCAAAGATAGTCTAGATGTTGTGGATATGATTTAAATGATCAGAATGACAATACAAATCAAGGGATGAAGCCTCAAACTCAAAATCAACTTTAGAATGTTCTAGTGGATCAAGAAGAAGAAGAAAACACTAAAGAAGAAATACAACAGTCTAAAATTCACGCAAATCCTAAAATTCCAAGGTATATAATGCTGAATCATTTAAAAAATTAGATAATACGTGATAGAAAGAAAGATGTTCAAACTAGAAGAAAAGTTGTTGAAGATAGACTTAAGTATTGTTTGATTTCAAATACTGAACATAAAGATGTTAGTGAAGCATGTCAAGATGAAATTTGGGTGAAAGAAATGAAAGAAGAGTTGAATCAGATTGAGAAGAACAAAATATGTGTTCTTGTTCCCAGACCTAAGGATAAGAATGTTATTGAAACTAAATAAGTTTTCCAAAACAAATTGAATGATGATGATGGATTGATCATAAATAAGGCAAGACTTGTTTGCAAAGGATATTCATAAATGATAGGTATGGATTTTGAGGAGACTTTTTTTCCTATAGCTAGAATTGAATTTTTGAGATTATTTCTTTCTTATGCTTCTTACAAAGATTTCTAACTATACTAGATGGATGTCAAGTCTGCATCTTTTAATGGTGAGTTGGAAGAAGTGTACATAGAGAAACCAGATGGATTTTTATTGGCTGATCAAAGTGATACGGTTTTCCTGTTGAAGAAATCTTTGTATGGATTGAAGCAAGTTACTAGAGCCTTCTATGCAAGATTGGACAAGTATCTAATGAAGCTTGGATTTAACAAATCAAATGATGATAGTAATTTATATTTCAAGATTGATCATGATAATATTTTGACTTTTGAATTTTTTGTTGATGATATTATCTTTAGAGGGAATGACAAGTTGAGAAAAGAGTTTTCTAATGAAATGCAAAATGAATTTGAGATGTCTATGATTGGAGAGATGAAATTATTTATTTGGTTGTAAATCACATAGGTAGATAATGGAATCTTTATATCTCAGTCCAAGTATGTTAAAGAGTTTTTGAAAAATTTGGTATGGAAGATTCTAATCCAGTTGGTACTCCTATGGTGACTAGATATAAGTTGATAAAGGATAAAGTTTCATTGAAGACAAAACAAACCATATATAGACCTATGATAAGTGGATTAATTTATTTGACTTAGACCATACCTAATATTATGAGTGTTGTATGTATTGTTGATAGATTTCAAGTAGATCCTAAGGAATCTCATGTTGTTGTTAAAAGAATATTTAGATATTTGAAAGGGATAGATGAATATGGCCTATGGTATACTAAAGATGATGATTTTACCCTAAGTTATTTTAGTAATGCTAATAGGGCAGGAAATTTGAATAAAAGGAGGAGTACTAGTGGTGGTGCATTTTTCTTGGGTAAGACATTAGTTTCATGGTTGAGAAAAAAAAATGTATTTGACAATTTACTACAGAGGTAGAATATGTTTTTGTTGCAATCAATTGTACTCAAGTGTTATCGATGAAGTAGGTGTTGAAAGATAGCAGAGTAGAGTATGATGAGCCTATTTCTATCTACTATAAAAATTATAGTTCAATTAAAATTTCTAAGAATCCAGTGTAATTAAAATTTCAAAGAATACAATGCTATATTAAAAGATAAAGCATATATCTATCAAGCTACATTTTTTGAGAGAGAAGGTCAATGAGAAGGAAGTCAGATTGGAATATGTGCCCATAAAGGAAAGGATAGTAGATATTTTCAAAAATCCTTTTCCTAAGGAGACTTTTGAGTATCTCAGAAGAAAACTAGGGGTGATTGCCTCTCCTGATCAAAACTAAGATGCATTGGTTTACATCAGTCTAGTGTATTTCACTAAAATACCTTTTGATCTGTAATGATGTTTAGTGGCTACTACTAAGGGGGAGTAGTCAGTCTTGAGTTTTGTGAGTCAGGTGTTTAGATTTTTGTCCTCTATGGTTAAGTGCATATATGTCACTTTTCTATTGATGTCAAAGGGGGAGAGATATTCATGTGAAAAACTTATAGGAGATAGATTCATAGTAATCTATAGGGGAGAGATTTTTAATTTTGTTGACATTGATTATTTTTCACATCATATGTTTCCATCAATGCCAAAGTAGATATTGTTGGAATAATATGAATGTATGTTCTCTCATTGATGTCAACATATTTCTGTGTTTGATACAAGTGTTGTTGTGATGTTTGCCAAGTTGTTTGTTTGATATTGACAGTGTGTTGAAGATCAGAATCTATGGATGTGTACATTGTGCCAAGGGATGTCTACAATTGATTTAGTTATTGGATATTGTTGATACATTGTTCAGATTGTGCATACCTATGCTGACATTAATGTTTTTCATTGATGTCAACATATTTCTACTATTAAAAACAATGTTCCTAGTATGATCAGTAAGTTGAATTGTTTGGTACAGATACTACACAAGATATCTATATTTGCGATTGTACAATTGTGTTATGAGATGTCTTTAGTTGATGCATGTAAGTTCATATAATTTAGAGTGATGATTGATTTATCAGATACTAGTACTTTGGTTGTTCAGGAAGTGACAGAGTTTCAGGTTTTGGATCGGTATGGGTCAATTTTGAAGAGTTGTTGGTTGATAACATAGTAGTGAATTTTGGATGTGCATATGTGTCTTTAACTCTTTTGGTTCATGATTTGGATACTAGCGAGCTATTTTTTCTTGAGTAACAAAAATTGCAGATATTATTGCTGATAAATAGTGCAGAGATGGATTTAAATCTTGACTTCATGTTGATGCTAAGGTTAGTGAGGTACTTCACATTGATTTCTAATGTTTCTTGATTGTTTTTTTGGCTCACATTGGTCGAAGTGATCGGGTTGCATGATTTTCATGTGATGTGTTGGTGTTCTTCATTTGGTTTTAGTAGACCTGATGATGTAATGTGTTGCAAAGGTTTAGTGCATGATTTTTGGTTCTAGAGTGTGTTCAAAGTTATTGATATGGGTCATTGCAATGTCTTGGATGACATTCAATAGATTGTATTGAGGAATGAAAAGTAATTTATTAATTGTTGTCAATTAGGTCCTTGGTTGGCCTAGTTGAGATGAGTTGATGGATTGTATTTATAGATGTAATCATTTGAAGTTGCAAGTGAGTGAGAGTGTGTAGACAGATAGGACAAATGATATATATGATGTTGTAAGAAGAGGTATGAGTGGAATATGAAATAAGTTAGAGATATGTGCGCTTCATTGGAAATGTTTTGGCATAATATATGCTATGAGTTAGTTTGTGGGTTTGGACTGTAAGTCCTCTTTGATCTATGATCAGTTAGTGTTGTAAGGCAGTGAGCCTTATTTTTATTGTATTTTAGTAGTGAGATCTAGGTCGTGTGTCTGAATGCATGTACATTCCCATTTTTAATACTCCTAACATGCTAAAATACTTTTTAGTGAGTGCATTCATCTTGTGGGTTCCATCCCCACCATGGTTTTTCCCCTAACAAGGTTTTCGTGTCAAAAATCTTGGTGTCATATTTTTCTTATTGTATTGAGATCTTGTTTTCATGTTCATCATTCAGATCTAAGATGTAATGTTTGTCATTTGATAAAATTTTATTAATATTGTAACACAATTGACTCACCCTCCTCCCCTCTCAGTTGTGTGTGTGCTTCTTAAGGTCTATCAATTGGTATCAGAACTAGTATCCTCTTTGAGAAACTTGACTGCTAGAGGAGATATGGGATGTCAACCTTTAAGAAGGATAGTATAAGATTTGATAAAATGAATTATACTATATATAAGGATTGGATGATTACACACTTGAGATGTCTTAGTGAATAGTATTGGGTTTTTACTATGAAGAGTTACAAGCCTCCTATCGATCTTTCTACTGTGACTGTTGATGAGAAGAAAGAATTTGAGATTAATATAAGAGCATATGAATCCTTGAAGAGTGTGTTACCAAATGCTAAATATACAAATTTTATGGGATTGGAGACAATATGTAAAATATGGGAAAAGTTAGAAACATTGTATGAAGGACATGAGTTTGTGAAGCAAGTGAAGCTACAAAGTATGAAAGGAAAATATGAAACATTGAGGATGAGAACATTACTACATATGTGAATAGGATCACTAAACTTGTTTGTGGAATCAGATGTGTTGGTGTAATATTGGAATAAGAGGAGATTGTTTCTAAAATCCTGAGATCATTGCCTTCTGCTTACAATTATAAAGTTGATGCTATTGAAGAAATCAAAACTATGTCTACTATGACAAGAGATATATTGGTTGGTAAGTTATCTTATTTTGAAATGCATGAATTTAGAGATAGATTTCCTAAAGTTGAATCTACATTTAAAGCTACTATTTATAAATATAAGAAAATATATGACCCTGTTGAAAGTTCATCTAAGCTTGGTAGATATGCTAAGAAATGGGAACAAATTGAGAAAGAAGAAAAAGAGATTGAAGCCCTATTTTCTAAGAAGCCACCTAAGGGATCTTGTAAGTATGAAGGAAATTTTCCTTTGAAGTGTTTTGCGTATAATAATATTGGTCACATTGCTTCTAGTTATCCTTAAAAAGAGCCTAAGTATAAGCATAAGAATTTCAGACATAAGTATCAGATTAAATGTTACTATGTTGTTTATGAAGCAACAATAGATGATGAATCTAAGAAGAGTGAAGAAGAAATTATATTTATTGTTATAAAAAAATGAGAATCCTAATGAAGAAAAATCCTTGGTTTCGCATGTGGATAAAAGAGATGTCTGGGTTATTGATAGCGAATGTTCACATCACATGACCTGAGACAAAAGCGAATTTGTGAAGCTTAAAGAATATGATGGTGGAGTTGTTAGATTTGGGAACAATGCTCCTATCTTGATCAAAGGGAAAGGATAAATTGCACTTTATGGTAAGAGTAATACTGATGATGTTTTGTATGTTGAAGGCTCAAGGCATAATCGTTTGAAATTTGGAAAGCTAGTTGATAAGGGATACCACTTGGAATTCAATAATGGAATGTGTAAAATTCTTGGAAGCACTGGAATTGATTGCATCAGATACAAAGACTAGAGGTAATGTATTTCATTCAAACAATTCAAAGAATAGATGTTTGATTGAAAAGGTTGATGACATTTGGTTGTGGCACTAGAGATTTTTTCATGTAAACTTTGATAACGTTGTGAAGATAAGCACTACAAATATTGTAAGAAATTTACTTAGATTTTTGAAGCCTACTAATGCAATGTGCAAGGAATGTCAATTGGGTGAGCTAACTAAATCTACCAACAAAAGTAAGACCTGCTCTCTAAGTGGATTGTTAAAATTGGTACATACTGATTTATGTGGTCCTACTAAAACTAGAAGTTATTATGGAGACAAATACTTTATTCTATTCATTTATGATTATTCAAGGATGATGTGGGTAACATTAAATTGAAAGAAAAATATGAGGCATTTGATAAATTTAAGATCTTTAGAGCTATGTTTGAAAATGAGTCATGTATGAATTTTAAATGTTTGAGATCTGACAGAGGTGGAGAGTTTACATGTAGATAATTTGATTCATATTGTGAAGAGCATGGAATAAAGAGAGAGATGTCTACTCTGAAGACCCCACATCATAATGGAATTGCAAAGAGAAGAAATAGGAAAATTCTTGACACTAAAAGGACTGTGATGATTAAGGGAAATGTCTCACAGATCTATTGGAGAGAAGTTTTTAGCAATATTGTTTATATACTTAACCAAGTTCAAATAAAGCATGGTATTAGTAAGACTCCTTATGAGATCTGGTATGGTCATATTCGCACTGTTAAATATTTCAAAACCTTCATAAGCAAATGTTACATTAAGAGAGATAAAGACATAGGAAATTTTGATCCTAGAAGGTATGAAAGATTATTTCTTGGTTATTCTACAAAGAGAAAAGCATACAAATGTTACAATCATAGATTGAGAAAGATAATTGAGCGCGCTAATGTGAAAGTGGATGAAATTTTTTAGAAACCAGTTAAATCTTGCAGTTATGAATTAGATGAAGAAGAAGGAAGTCAGATTGTGCAAACATAGAATTATAATAAGAATCAGAATCAGAATGGATCGGTAGAACAAAATTAAGAAGTTGGAGATGAGGAAGAGTTGGAGACACAAGAGTCATTTGCAAATGAAAATACAAAGACTCCAAGGTATGTAAAGCTAAATCATTCAGAGAATCATAGTATTGGTGATAAATAAAGGTGTTCAAACTAGAGGAAGAATTGCTAGAAATGAAATTTGTTTGATTTCTAAGATTGAACCTAAAGATGTTGATGAAGCATGAAAAGATGGACGATGGATAAAAGCTATGGAAGAAGAATTGGAACAAATTAAAAAGAAAAAGACATGGATTCTTTTTCCTAGACTTGTGGACAAGAATATAATTGGTAATAAATGGGCATTCAGAAAAAAATTGAATGAGGATGGTGAAGTGATTCAGAATAAAGCCAGACTTATTTGTAAGGGATATTCTCAAGTGGAAGATATTGATTTTGAGGATACTTTTTCTCTTGGTGCTAGAACTAAAGTTTTTAGAATGTTTCTTGCATATGCTACTTACAAAAATTTCAAAGTATATCAAATGAATGTTAAGTCTACATTCTTGAATGGAGAATCAGAAGAAGAAATCTACATTGAACAACCAAATGGTTTTACCTTGACTGATAAACATGACAAGGTTTTACAGTTGAAGAAAGTTTTAGATGGACTGAAGAAAGCTCCTAGAGCCTAGTATGCAAGGCTAGATAAGTATTTGTTGAAGATTGGTTTAAAAAAGCTACTCTTGACAGTAATTTGTACTTCAAAATTGTTGATGATGATATCTTGATTGTTGAAGTCTTTGTGGATGATATAATTTTTGGTGGTAATGACAAGCTAAGTAAGGAATTTTTTGATGAGATGAAAAAGGAATTTGAGATGTCTATGATAGCTGAGATGTGTTGGCATAATGAAAAATTTGGAAGATGAATGTGTGGGCGTTGATTTAAACATAGTGGAGGAATTGATCAAAGGATGTGATCATAAGACTAGAATTGTTGTTGCTAACTTGATTGTTGTAGGATAGCCAGTGGAGAAGAGTATTCAAAGGTCCGATGAGAATTGGATATGTTAGATATGGAGTCAAGAATGTAGAGGAATGATGTTGAAGGTATTTACCATTTTCACCCAAAGTTTCAGAGTGTTTCATGCATATTTGGACAAGTAAGCAGGTTACAGAAGATGACTGGTAGAAAAGGTGACAATCAGTGTTAACTTAATAGGAAAATAGAAAAAGGTCAAGTGTGCTCAAAAGAGTAATAATTTCATGGAGCGCATCTAGGAGTTTATTTGGGACATACTCAACTCATAGGTTTTATACTCTAGAGGTCTGCATAGCATATTTTTGTTATCTTAAAGCCTTCTAGACAATATTCTTCAAGTTTAGTAAAGAAGTGTGGCTAAATCTAATGGCTGGAAGGGATTTAGATGTTAATTTTATATTCATGATGTTTTAGAATGTTCTTAAAGTATGTTTTTGATTATTTGGCGATCTACATGGATCAGAACGACCTGATTGGTGGATTTTTTGGTCAATGATATAATATTTTTATTTGTGTTATTTTTTATTGGTCAATCTAGTTGATAAATCATGTTGCACAAATACAAAATGTGTTATCAAAGATATTTATGATCTCAAGGTGGTTGTTATGGATGTATGACATAATCTAAGAGTTAGAGATGGATCAGGTATATGAGAATTGGCACATTGATTTGAAGTTGGTGAACTAGGTTTTGTCAACCTAGTTCTTTGTATAAGATGATAAATTAGGGCAAATTAACCTATGCAGAAGTATAATAATGGCTGCACATGCCAGGGATTTATTGTAGAGAAGTTGTTGAGATCTCTTGAGGGCCAGATTGCTTATCTAAAGGAATTAGAAAGGATTTGAGTATAGATCATAGTTGAGCTTCAATGGAACTAACTTTTGCGTAAGGTATATGTTGTTATCCAGTTCACAAAATCATTAGATCATTGTAATGATCAGTCTGTAAGGTAGTGAGATTTCCTTAGGATTGTAGCCCAAGGCATTTTTTATTTGAGAAGTGAGCCTGAATGCAAGTGCATTCCCCATATATAGTGTAATAAGATTTTACTTCTAACAAGGTATTTACTTATTATGGGTAATCATCCCCACCATATTTTTTTCCCTAATAGGGTTTCCATGATAAAAATATGGTGTCAAACATTGTGTATATTATGTTTCATGTTTATGCTTCCATGCTTATTGTTTGATTACATAATACGATCTCAATATTTGAGTTGTATGCTTGATAAGTTACTATGCTAAAGGGGTTTAGAAGGTTGAAGGGTTTTGAGTTTTGGATTATTGGGAGAAACTAATTCACCCCCCTCCCCCTCTTAGTTTTTCATTTCCATAGTATCAACAATTGGTATCAGAGCTTGATCCCTTGAAGGAAGCCTAACAACTTGGAAAGCTAGTTGATAAGGGATATCACTTGGAATTCAATACTGAAATGTGTAAAATTCTTGAAAGCACTAGAATTTATTGCATCAGATACAAAGACTAGAGGTAATGTATTTCATTCAAACAATTCAAAGAATAGATGTTTGATTGAAAAGGTTGATGACATTTGGTTGTGGCACTAGAGATTTTTTCATGTAAACTTTGATAACGTTGTAAAGATAAGCACTACAAATGTTGTAAGAGATTTACTTAGATTGTTGAAGCCTACTAATACAATGTGCAAGGAATGTCAATTGGGTAAGATAACTAAATCTACCTACAAAAGTAAGACCTACTCTTCGAGTGGATTGTTAAAATTGGTACATACTGATTTATGTGGTCCTACTAAAACTAGAAGTTATTATGGAGACAAATACTTTATTCTATTCATTGATGATTATTCAAGGATGATGTGGGTAACATTAAATTGAAATAAAAATATGAGGCATTTGATAAATTCCAGATCTTTAGAGCTATGTTTGAAAATGAGTCATGTATGAATTTTAAATGTTTGAGATCTGACAGAGGTGGAGAGTTTACATCTAGATAATTTGATTCATATTGTGAAGAGCATGGAATAAAGAGAGAGATGTCTACTCTGAAGACCCCACATCATAATGGATTGCAAAGAGAAGAAATAGGAAAATTCTTGACACTAAAAGGACTGTGATGATTAAGGAAAATGTCTCACAGATCTATTGGAGAGAAGTTTTTAGCACTATTGTTTATATACTTAACCAAGTTCAAATAAAGCATGGTATTAGTAAGACTCCTTATGAGATCTGGTATGGTCATATTCACACTGTTAAATATTTCAGAACCTTCAGAAGCAAATGTTACATTGAGAGAGATAAAGATACAGGAAATTTTGATCCTAGAAGTTATGAAGGATTATTTCTTGGTTATTCTACAAAGAGAAAAGCATACAAATGTTACAATCATAGATTGAGAAAGATAATTGAGTGTGCTAATGTGAAAGTCGATGAAATTTTTTAGAAACCAGTTAAATCTTGCAGTTATGAATCAGATGAAGAAGAAGGAAGTCATATTGTGCAAACATAGAATTATAATAAGAACTAGAATCAGAATGGATCGGTAGAACAAAATGAAGAAGTTGGAGATGAGGAAGAGTTGGAGACACAAGAGTCATCTGCAAATGAAAATGTGAAGACTCCAAGGTATGTAAAGCTAAATCATTCAGAGAATCATATTATTGGTGATAAACAAAGGTGTTCAAACTAGAGGAAGAATTGCTAGAAATGAAATTTGTTTGATTTCTAAGATTGAACCTAAAGATGTTGATGAAGCGTACAAAGATGAAAGATGGATAAAAGCTATGGAAGAAGAATTGGAACAAATTAAAAAGAAAAAGACATGGTATCAGAGCTTGATCCCTTGAAGGAAGCCTAACAACTTAACGGAGATCAATTATAGAAACTTGTACGAAGGACATTCTGAGAGAAAAATAGAGAAAGAGGTACTTAAAAAAATTGTCAAGATGTGAGAAGGAAATGAGGGAAATTATGGAGGAACTTGAAAAATAACAAAGAGATATTCAAAAGTTGGAAGCCCTAAATTCTAAAAGGGGAGCTACACTTTTAGAAGGTAGGTATGAAGACACTAATGCAGACAATAGTAAAATCACATTGGCTCCTATTAAAGATGAAGACATTGAGCCTATAGATACCATGCCTACTAGTTGATCCATTGAGAAAGAAGGAAAAGGTACTAAGTCTGATGATATCAAGCTCACTAGTTATTTCATTGCAATAAAGGAAGATGATTGCAAATCAGTAGACTGTATGCCTTCTTGTTCTACTGATGGTACTAGCAAAGAAAAGGGGGCCTTTGGCGCACAAATTGTCAGAAGAGACGAATGGGTAATAGAAAATGGATGCTCTCACCATATGACTAGTGATAAGAGTAAATTTATAAGCCTTGAGAAAGTTGACGGCGGTATGGTAAGATGGGGAGACAACACTGGAGGTATAATCAGAGATAAAGGATTTATTTCTCTAGATGGAAAGAAGAATGCAGATGATGTGGTGTATGTAGAAGGTTTGATACATAATCTTCTCAATGTAGGACAATTGATGAACAATGGATATAGCCCGCATTTCATGAATGATGTGTTGGAGCTCTATTTTTTTTGCAAAATTTAGAGTTCCATAGAATGGAAAATCGCTAAATTTGACCTCCTAAGTTCCACTCTCAGTTGTTGATTTATACGTACTATCATGTTTTCTACATATTAAAAAGTGCGTACACCCACATTCCGCTTCTAAAAATCAAATTGGATGCACCAGTCAAGTATCAAGTTTTAGGATGTGCACATATTGTTCAGTTTTGAATATCACAACCATTTCAAGTAGTCCTCTTTGAGACATGATATTTTGATACCTATTGATCCTCAGACTAAACAAATTGCTCCTAAAAATTCTATGTATTACCAAGTTATCCTATGCCAATTTGCAGATGCCCATGACGTAATTTGCTAATTTTCCCAAGATCATTCCATTTGCAATTTATCCAAAATATTTCCTACATGTTGCAAACTTAATCAAAGTGGCCTTTTTTTTAATATTGATACTTCTCATCTAGGTGACTCTCATACCAAAAATATTGACCCTTGCAATTGTCTGTATCATAAAGAAGCCATGAGCAAATTCCCAAGACCCCATGAGGTTATTTTATATTTTTCCTTGGCCGAAATTGATTGCAACTTATTCAGATTTCTTATTTGTAGAATAATGATGTTAGTTACAACCCACTTTGGAAATTTATATCTTTCATTTGGATAAATATCACATCAATTGGATTTA
This sequence comes from Thuja plicata, assembly GCA_018584345.1. Taxonomy (NCBI): domain Eukaryota; kingdom Viridiplantae; phylum Streptophyta; class Pinopsida; order Cupressales; family Cupressaceae; genus Thuja; species Thuja plicata. Next base: position 671,724 of record MU226588.1, on the reverse strand, counting down.
TTATATGACTCTCTATATGGAAATGGATAGAAAGCAAAAGCAACTTGTTCAGTATTATTGGTTAAGCTTTCTAAGAACAATTTAAGGCCATCTTTGTCAAATAACATCTTATATCCAAAAATGAAGTTTCTAGGGCTATTGTTTGCGGTACATTATCTTCCAAGATGTCTACATGCCTACAAAATTCATGTGGTCTGAAGGTTGAACTTAATTAGTTTTCTGAAATGATTCCAGATGAATTTTATTAAGCTTGCAAGATGATAATACAAGAGAATATTTCCACAAAATTATGTCTCTCTAGTGAAAATCTTATGGGCAAAATCTTTTAAAAGTTGTTGCTGATGCAATTACAAATTTGTGTTTTGAATCTTCTGTCACACTCAACTTATAAAGATGAGAAAGCGTATACTGCATGATGAAACAAAATTTGATCTCATGGATTACTATGACTATAGGATCTACACAAAATATTTAATTTAGATCACTTCAGATATTGTCAAGTGTTGGACTAATGAGCCAGGTTATACGAGAATCAAATGTAAATTCACAAACAAGCGATCGTTCATTTAATGATTATTTGGAAGCATGTTGGTGCCACAAAGCATAAATGGTCATAGTTGAAGTTGTAATAGCTATAACAGAATTGAATGGGGTTATCAGTCCAGAGTTGACACCATCTATTATTGTTTTGCAATTATTTTAAGATGATCAAAGCCAGTTCTCCAGTTTGCATTTGTTCGTACTTTTGTTGGGTGATGCAACACGCTCCCCTGCCCATAGGTGATTAATTATGTGGTGTTCCATGTTCACTAATAGTCATGGATTTTGGTGCAACGGTAAATGGGCCCTACAATTGGTATCAGAGCCTGGTTTTATCTTGGTCATGGGTTCAAATCTCCCCGGTGCCTTCCTGACCCCCGTAAGAACCTGGTATGCGTGTCGAGGGGGAGATTGTTGGGTGATGTGACGTGCTCCCCTGCCCACAGGTGATTAATTATGTGGTGTTCCATGTTCACTAACAGTCATGGCTTTTGGATAGGGTTGGTTGTTTGGGTAGGGTTGATTATTCTGTTGGATAGGGTTGGTTGTTTGGGTAGGGTTGGTCGTTGGTGTCAATTTGGTTCCAGTGGGAGTTAGTGAAGGGTTGTTCTTGCAATAGAGATGGCGGATATAGTAGGGAGAATAGAAATTGAAAATTTTAATGGCACAAACTTTGAGTTGTGGAAAATTAAAGTTGAAGATATGTTGGTAGACCGAGATCTATGGACTGCTATGTCTAGGAACAAGCCTTCAGGCATGAAGCAGGAAGATTGGGATCTAGCAGATCGAAAGGCAAGAGGAATGATACAATTGACACTGGTAGATAGTGTTCTGTTAAACATCTATGAGGAGAAAACTGCACATTCTTTGTGGAAGAAATTGGGAGATATTTATCAGGGAAAATCTTTGGTAAACAAGCTCTTCCTGAGAAAGAAATTGTACTCTTTGAAGATGGACGAAGGAACTGCTGTGGCTGGTCATTTAAACGCATTCAATATGGTGATTGCACAACTGACATCTGTTGGTGTGTCCA
>MU226588.1:649896-669595 GCA_018584345.1 Thuja plicata | reverse complement strand
TTTTTGGCATGATATTGTTATGTTCATATGGAGCATGTTATCTCTTTGGATGAGATGTTTTAGATCATGATTGTCATGCTTATGTTCCTGATTCTACAGTTGGAACTTTGACATTGGTCTTGGTTTACTTTTTTGTGTTTTGAGTACATTGATCATTTGCTTGGTACTTCATGATATTGTGGCTTTGCATTTGGAGTTTGGCATGGGTTGATCAGTTACAGGTGCTCATGGATACATGGAAACAAAAATGGTGTGCATACTTGGTGATGGTTTCTGTTAGTCGTGCTGAGTAACTCTGTCCTTCGTCAAGTGGGAGATGCCAGTGCGTACCTCATCAAGTGGGAGATTGTTAAGTCTATTTTCCTCATATGCACTGCACCGTATGGAGTCAAATGTATAGCACCATACGACAGGTTTTCCCTTCGCCTATTTTCACTCCTACCGCACCGTACGGCAGTAACATTTCTCCTTCAATGCACCGTACGGTGGAGGACCATACGGAAAAGGCTGGAGGATGACAGAAGGTGGAGGACCGTATAGCAAAGACCATCGTACGGTGGAAATAATATGTGAACTATACGGCAGAGACACCATGCGGTGAGGAGAAGGTGCACGGTACGGACAGATCACCGTACAACGAAGGGAGAAGTTACCTGACGGAGGTAATCACCTGGAGGTAGTCACCCAGAGGTAAAAGGTCACCCAAAGGTAAAAGGTCTCGGAGGTAAAAGGTCACCCAGAGGTAGTCACCCAGAGGTAAAAGTGCTGAAGGGAGTGTCCGAGACAAGGGAGAAGTTACCCGACGGAGGTAAACATGCCGAAGGGAGAAGTTACCCGATGGAGGTAAACGTGCCAAAGGAGATGTTACCGTGTGTGACAGACGGTTGGTAGACAACTGTTTTGCCGGTAACAGTTCTTGTACCGAATTCTATAATGAATTACAGTGTGCATAAATGGCTGCAAGATTCGTGAAGAATGGTATGGTTGTAATTCAAGGTTGATTGCAAGGCAATCTGAGCCTGTGTAAAAATCCCAAGTGCATTGTATGTAAATTTTTTTACTGTAATACAAAGTAGCTCGAGGGGTTTTTGGCTGGTGGGTTTTTTCCCGGAAGGGTTTCCCACGTAAATCTCTGTCTTGTGTTTTATCTTGTGTGTGTCTTTATTTTCTCTATTTTTATTTTTTCTATGCATCTCAGTGGATTTGATCAATTTCCCCTGTAAATTGACATTTGGAAGGCATTTCCGCGAGTAGCTTTCCTAACAAGTGGTATCAGAGCCTGGTTTTGGCTTGGTCATGGGTTCAAATCTCCCCGGTGCCTTTCTGACCTGCGTAAGCACCTGGTATGCGCGTCGAGGGGGAGATTGTTGGGTGATGCGACGCGCTCCCCTACCCACAGGTGATTAATTATGTGGTGTTCCATGTTCACTAACAGTCATGGCTTTTGGTGCAATGGTAAATGGGCCCTACAACTTTAAACAAGTTGGACTTCGAAAGGAATTTAGAAGAGGTTCTGACTTACATTGTTGAGTACATCGAAGAAATGGGAATATCTAATAATGCAATTGTGGTTTCAGCGAAATGTTTTCATTGCCATATCTATCGGACAAAAGTAAGTTTCTAACAAGATAAAAGGGGTTTAATCGAATTATCATTTTAATCAATATAGAAGGTAAGAAAATGATTTCATCATAAGAGCTCAGAACTATTTCAAAAATTGCAAAATATATGGAGGGTGAGGCTGTGGTGAACCCGCACACAGGGCATGGACAGAAGAATACATAATTTTGAAATTATCTCAGATTTCCAAATAGCGCAATGTGGATGCAAACGCATCGACCGTGAAGTTATTAAATAGAGGAACTGACAGAATGATGAATGAAGACGGATGAATAGAACCATTGAAAGAGCTTGAGAAACCCTCGAGCATTTACAAGTAACAAAGCATGGGCATGAATGAAGGCGCAAAGTAAAATAATTTCTCAGAAGTTTCAATAGCAATTTGAACCCAAAAACAAACATCATGAGTATCGTGAATGATTCTATGAATAAAATTCCAACGGCCACAAAATAAATTCACATTCCATGCAAATATCCTCATGCTAGAGAAATATTTGGAATATGGTATAAACCAAATATTTTCCTTCGTCCTCATCGCCTGTGTAAAATAAGAGCGTTGAAATACGATTTGAGGATACGGCCAGCAAAACATAGAGTCACGGGTAGAGCAGTAGATGGTTTTAATGAAATTTATCAAGGGGATCTTTTCTCATAAAGATAATGCCTCTGAGAAATGTTGAATAACTGGGCATCCATCAAGATGAAACTTTTCTTATCAAATGTTGTATCTTCCAGCGCTCTAGCGTTCATATACACAAAATGTGGACAGACAGACAAAGACAATTCATTGCAGGAGTTGACAAAAGGGTTGATGTGAAATCATAAGAAATGTATAAAATTTGGCATCATTTATAAATGAAATGTCAATAAGATATAATGAAAGGAAACGTGAGATCTGAATGCAATGAGTTGCTTGGAAAAATATGCGATGATGGAAAGATGAAAATGGAGAAGCATGTAAAACACGCTAAATGTTTGACAAAATGCCTCATAAGAATGTGACCACACATATAGGGTATGAGTGTCCTTTGAAGTGATGAGAGGTTTCTTGGATATTCTGAGATACCAGTATACATAGTGGAGGTAAGAACACATATTCTCCCTGAGAGAACTGACAGCATTAATGTCCATTGGGCAACTTTTATTGACTTTGGGGCAGCCTTCTTTCCATATTAAATATATGGTTATGTGTATTTATGTTTGTAGTTGATAGTTGTAGATCTTTAATATTATGGTTGTAATATTGGTGAATATGGTTGAACACCATAATGTAACCTCTCTTTCAATTCTCTATATAATGGATGTCCTTGCTGTTATTTCTCTAAGGCAATTTGGGCTTTTGCATATTCGTTTGTTTTATGATCAGCAGATCATTGATTCAGCTGCCTTCATTTGGTATCAGAGCCAAGTTGAGAAATTTGTCTTTCATTGCAGGTGATCTAGAAGAGATCAAAGAGCAAGTTAAAGATAGCAAGCTAAAGATTGGAGAGAAGCTAGGAAATCAGCAACTTAAGAGATTTTCAAGATCAAATATCAGCATATTTGATTACAACTATTTTATTTGCTGCAAGCTTCAGTTTGAAAGGAGATTTTTGGATGGAGGCATTTGCAATTTGAAAGGAGGTTATTGCAAATTTTTTTCCAATCATTCCAGCCAGAAGTTAGAGAAGATTTTTGAAATATTTTTAAAGAAAACTTGCCTTTTTACATTGATAAATTTTTCTTTTAGCTTTTATTAAAGCTTCAGTTATATTTTATTCTTTCAAAAAGCTTTAAAACTCTTTTTGTGGAAACATGAGTTTTAATTAAGAAAGAAATAATATATTGAAGTTTTTTGTGAGTTATAAAGTTTTTCTTTGTAATTTGGAAAATAATAATTTTGTAATTAATTGCATTATCGGTGGTAACTGACACTTATTTCTCAAATAAAATAATAAGAAGAAAAAGAGTTTTTCTGTGTGTGGGTCCCATTTGAAGGGACGGGGAGAGTATTCATTTGCAGAGATCTCTCTTGAATTTTGTGTTGAGCACTTGGGTCATTGTGCATTTTTTTATGACAAATATGGCAGGCAATATAATGTCTAATGTGTTCATTCCCGTCTTTAAAGGAGACAATTTCACATATTGGTGTACTAGAATGCAAACTCCACTCAAATCTAAGGATTTGTGGGAAATTGTTCAAAATGGATATGTTGAGATAGCAGATGTCAATGCATTAAATGATCAACAAAAAAGGGAATACAAAGAAAATATAAAGAAAGATAATGAAGCTTTATTCTTGATTCAGGGTGCAATCACTCAAGCTATCTTTCCTAGGATAAGTGGTGCTATTCATTCCAAGCAAGCATGAAAAATATTAAGTAATGCATATCAAGGTGCACAAACTGCTAAATTGCAAACAATGAGAAAAAACTTTGAAAATGTAAAAATGACTACTAGTGAATCTGTCAATGAATTTCAAACAAAGGTAGAAGGTCTAGTGAGTCAAATGAAAGTACTAGGGGAAGATATAGATGAAAAGAATGTCATTGAAAATATTTTGAGAAGCTTGATTCCAAAATTTGAAGGTGTGGTTTCTACAATTGAGATATCTAAAGATCTCTCAAGCATGAAAATAGATGAATTAAGTGGAATTTTGTTAACTGCCAAAGAAAAAAAGAAAAGTAATGAAGAAAGATTAGAGCAAGCATTTTCCTCTAAAGAAAATATAAGAGGAAAAAGAAACACATTCTTCAAGAGTCATAGTAAATATGATGATAACAATAAGAATGAACACAAAGGTGAATCTAGCAATTCTAGAGGAAGAGGAAATTATTCCAGAGGAAGAAGTAGCAACTTCATAGGAGCTGGAAGAGGAAGAGGTAGAAGTAATTGGGGAGACAATAGTAAAAGGAATGTCCAATGCTTTCATTGCAATAAGTTTGGACATTATGCTTTAGAATGTTGGAGTAAACAAGGTGAAATAGAAAAGAGAAGTGCTCATAGCACTGTTGAAGATAAACATAATTTATTTATTTCTTGCTTCAATACAAGTGCAAGTGTAAATGATGTGTGGTATATAGACTCTGGATGTTCTTCACATATGACATCTAATGAGCATCTATTTTTTGACTTGGATCAAAAGAATCAAAGTACAATAGTACTAGGAGATAATAATTCTCATGAAAGCAAAGGTAAGGGTACTATTGCAGTTACAACCGAACATGGTAAAGTGAAGCATATCATTGAAACACTATTGGTCCCAACACTCAAAAAGAATTTGTTGTTTGTTGGACAAATGTTAGAGCAAAATTATCAAGTGATTTTTGATAAAACTAGGTGCATAATAAGAGATAAATCAAACAAGAATGTAGTTATTGCAAGAGCAAAAATGACAGGTGATAGGATGTTCCTACTTCATTTTACTCATGGGAACCAAGCACTAAGGTCTAGTGAAATGAGTGAAAGTAAAATTTGGCGTAAAAGATATGGTCACCTAAGCTTTAATGGTTTGATTTTACTCAAAATATTAAAAATGGTTGAAGGTCTACCATCCATTGAAGACACAAAAGAGCTATGTGAAAAATGTATTGTTGGCAAACAACATAGGATGCAATTTCCTATTGGAAAATTCAGTAGAGCTAAAAAACATCTTGAGATAATCCATATAGATTTGTGTGGTCCTATGGAAACACCTTCTTTGAACAAATACAAGTATTTTCTAACCTTGATTGATGATTACTCAAGAAAAACTTGGGTGTATTGTTTGGTTTCAAAATCATAAGTATTTGGAAAATTTGTAGAGTTCAAAAATTTGGTTGAAAAACAAAGTGGTAAGTACATCAAAGTGATAAGGTCACACGATGGAGGTGAGTACAAGTCAAATCAGTTTATTGATTTTTGCAAAAGTCAAGGAATCAAGAAAGAGTTTACTACTTCTTACACTCCACAGCAAAATGGAGTTGTTGAAAGGAAAAGTATGACAATTGTTGAAATGGAAAGAAGTATGTTGAAAGAGAAAAATTTGGATAAACATTTTTGGGCAGAAGCAATATAAACAATAGTGTATCTTCTAAACAGAAGTCCTACAAAAGTGGTTAAGGGAATGAATCCTGAGCAAGTATGGTCTGGGGTAAATCCAACTGTTGATCACTTCAAAGTATTTGGATGTGTTTCTTATGCACACATACCAAAAGAAAAAAGGTCTAAGTTAGATGATAAGGCCTTAAATACATTTTTATTGGTTATGGAACTGAAAATAAAGCAGACAGATTGTATGATCCAATTGCAAAAAAGATTGTGATAAGCAGAGATGTGGTATTCAATGAACTAGCAGAATATACCAAAGAAAATGAAATAAAAGGAAAAGAGATAGTATTTGATGAGATTGAAGAGGAGGAAGAAGAAGAAGAAATTCAATCATCTAGTGCAGGAGCAAGAAAATATCAAAATTATCAAAGAAAAATAGAAAAGAATCATCCATCCACTCTTATGTTGGATTCAAATTTTGAAAAAATGACAACAAGGTCACAAGCAAAAGTGAATTTTGCACTAATGTCTCAAATCATGGGAAATAATGAGCCAAAAACATTTGAACAAGATCAAGAAAAAGAAGAGTGGGTTGAAGCAATGAACCGTGAAATAGAAACAATTGATAGGAATGATACATGGGACTTGGTTCAATTACCTCCTGGTAAGGAAATTATTGGTACAAGATGGGTGTACAAAACAAAGTATAAATTTGATGGAAGGATTGATAAGAATAAGGATAGATTGGTAGCCAAAGGGTACACTCAACAAGAAGGTATTTATTATACTAATACATTTACACCTGTAGCATGAATGGATACTATCAAATTGGTTTTGGCATTGGCAGCTCAACAAAGTTGGATAGTTTATCAAATGGATGTGAAGAGTGATTTCTTGAATGGATATATTGATGAGGAAGTGTATGTTTCACAGCCTAAAGGTTTTGAAATACCTTCTAAAGAACATTATGTTTGAAAATTAAAGAAGGCCTTGTATGGTCTCAAACAAGCACCAAGAGTATGGTATTCAAGGATAGACTCCTACCTATAGTACAAAGGTTTTTCACGAAGTCAGTCAGATCCAAATCTCTATATTAGAATCTCAGCTAAGGATATTTTTATCTTACTTCTCTATATTGATGATCTTATCTAAAAAAGGAATAATCCAGCTTTATTTGCAAAGTTTAGAGAAGCCATGATTACTGGGTTTGAAATGACATATTTGGGACAAATACACTATTTTCGTGGTATAGAAGTATGGAAAAATAAAGATGAAATATTTATGTCTTAGAAAAAATATACCTCGGATATCCTATGAAAATTTCAGATGCAGAGTTGCAAACCATTTGCAACACTGATTGAAGGTCGACTTAAATTGTCTACTTTAGATGTGTAAAATCTAGTGAACCCCGCTCTATATAGACAGTTGATTGGAAGCTTGATCTACTTAACTCTTACTCGTCTAGATATCACATTTGCAGTGAGTTTGGTCTCTAGGTCCATGTCATAACCTAAGGAAACACATTGGAGTGTGGCTAAGAGGATTCTTAGATATGTTAGAGGTACATTGAGTTATGGTCTTAAATTTTAGCATTTAGAGGATAGAAGTTTGGTTGGATGTACAGATTTAGATTAAGCAGGTTATGCAGATGATAGGAAGTCTACTTCTAGCTACACTTTTAGCCTTGGTTCTGCGTTATTCTCTTGGAAGTCAAAGAAACAACCAATAGTATCACTTTCTACAGTAGAGGCAGAATAAAAAGATGTAACATCAGCAGGTTGTCAAATTGTATGGTTGAGAAGACTACTAGAAGACTTACACAAAATTTAAAATGAACCTACCTTGTTGTACTGTGACAACAAGAGTGCTATTCAAATGATAAAGAATCCAGTATTTCATAGTAGAACCAAACATATTGAGATACAACATCACTATATCAAGGAATTGGTTCAACAGGGCTTGATTGAAATTGTGTAATGCAGTACAAAAGATCACATTGCATATATCTTCACAAAGGCTCTAGCTTATGAAAGGTTTCAGAAGCTTAGATATTTACTTCATGTGTTCTTCCCAATGGTCATTATGGTGGAGAATGGCAACATTAATTTTTAGAAATCATAAAAAGGAAGTAGAGAAAATGAAAGAATCCAATTGTGATTGCATGAAAGGAATTTACCAAGTTAACCAAGATAGATAGTGAGGAATTTATACAAAGAATCAAGCCAAGAGATCACCAAGTTCCAAGAACCAAGACAAGAACACAAGGATTTGAAAGGGGAAAAACAAGAAAAACCCCTTGTGAAGAATATGAATATGGCACAAGGTCTAAATAATGAGAGCAAGATAAGAATGTGAGGAGAAGTGAGAAAGAAGAGAAGATTATTAGAGCAAGTGTGTGAGAGGCATCTCTTAAGTAGAGATGAGTGGAGGAGTTTTCATGTAACTCCCATCTTCTATGAATGCCACATTCATATTGTGTGTGTGACAAATGTGAGATTCCTCTTAAGGAGGAATATCTATTTTCCTTATTAAAGGAAATACAAAATAGTTACATGTCCTCCTACTTGGACTAGAGGACAAAATACAAATAAGGATACCTTGGTTTATCTTTTAATTATATATTTTCAACCAAGGAAATATTAAATTCTAACATTAATGCACATTGGGAAACTTTTATTGACTTTGGGGAAACCTCCTTTCTAGAATATTTACAGTCTTTCTTGACTGTGTAGTCCCATATTAAATATATGGGTGTGTATATTTATGTTTGTAGTTGATAGTTGTAGATCTTTAATATTATGGTTGTAATATGGGTGAATATGGTTGAACACCATAATGTAACCTCTCTTTCAATTCTCTATATAATGGATTCCCTTGCTATTATTTCTCTAAGAAAATTTGGGATTTTGCATATTTCTTTGTTTTATGATCAACATATCATTGATTCAGTTGCCTTCAAGGACTTGGTAGTTGAGCACCCTAACTTTGCGGTTCTCAAAATCCTACATGGAAATTTCAAATCACTCCCATTTTTTTTACAGAAGCTTACCTGGCAAGTCCCCTACTTATAACTAAGGTTTCAGGGCCACATCGTCAAATACGATGCCACATCAGCATGTTTTTTGCTAAGGTATCCAAAACAGCCCAAAAAAAAAGTAAGACCAATCGTAAGGGACCCCCATACTTGTATAGATGATGTGACATCACACTACTGGTTGCTTTTTAGGAAAAGGGACACATTTCATTCAATTATGGGTAGTCATCATTAGCAAAAGCAACTTTAAAGTCATAACTATTAGTACAGTGTTGTTAAAAATATTGGATATTAAATCAACAAGTGTGGGTATTTAATTAAGAACTACTATCACAACTATTAGAACGTGTTCAAGTACTGATTCCTCTCCCCTACTCAGAATAAAAGAACGTACGAGTATTGGAAAGGGAAAATATTTGCTTGATAAGGATTGAGATAAAATGTTATCATGAATGTATAATAATTATAGATACAAAAATGGGGGTGTGTAAATATATTAAAGGATTCCAGTTTTCTTCTTCTCATATGTGTCGTGGATAAGCTCTTTACTTGATTAGTTCCTTTATATGATTTATGTTTCGAGAAAATAGAAGTTGTTTTGAGTCTATCTGCAGGGAGATTATTTGTATGCATTACAATACAATTATCAAAATCTATATGCGAAGTGGTTGTCCATATAGGTTTTGTCTAGTTGGTCCTTTCAAGAAAAGGTTAAACTCAATTAGACTAGTTGTGGTGTCATCAAATAGTTGAAGGAATTGAAGGTCAGATTAGTAAATGGGGTCATCCAAGTGGTGGTCTTAAAAATTGTCTTGGAGGGGTTATAAATGAAGGTTGAGAGGAGGAGTGACTCTGTAGCCCAAATAGAAGAAGACACTAGTCCAATTTATTAAACTCACTCAAAACATAATCATATAATAGAAGGAGATTTATTCAGATAAAAGAATTAGGAGTAAGGAAGGAAGTAAAATTAAATTAGAAATAGAGGAAAGGCAATTAGTAAGAAGAAATTGAGAAGTTTAGTAAACCAACCTATTCAGAGACATATGTCACTTTGAGACAGGTGATAGAAGTAGGAAAGAGAGGAATAAATCTACTATAAAAAGATTCAACTTGGAAAGAAGTTGGAGTATAGGCTTACCCACCTTGGTTTTGCAAAGCCTAAAGTGCAAGAGTTTAATCCCTTAAAGGATAAAACTCGTTAGTTAGCCAAATCACTTGGAGGGTTTGAAGAAAAAGTTTGGCATCCTTTATGAGTTTTCCAATCTATTTATTTGGGAACCAACATGACAGATGCAAGACCGTAGACAATTGTGGAAAGGTGATTACAATAGGATCCAAGACAAGAGGTAGTAAATTTCATCTGAATACTAATCTAAGAAGTTTCTACTCATGGAAAAATGTGTGTTGTACACATTGCATAATAATGTTTATTATTATAATGTTCCTTTTTATTATGTAAATGTTTCACCTAGATGGACGTGCAACATGTAGAGATTCCCATGGACTATTTTAGTCTTTCATATTGTAACATTGTAATATTATTTGATGTAATTATTTTAAATTGGGGAAACAAAGTAAATAAACTACCCAATATTGAATCTAGGTCGATGGGGTTAGGTAGCACATGGTTTTAGCACATTATTTATGTAATACCACTTCATGATTTTGTGGGAGGTTGTTTCTATAAAAATAACCACAAAGGTAGTTTTAGAGGTTAGATAGGTTAGCTAAGGTAGCATTTGTGAAGGCTTTCTTGGTTCCTGAAAAGGTTTTACACTTACTAAGCTACTAGTACACCCTTCAACATATTCTATAGAGAGGCCAAATCATATGCTCAAAGTATTTAAGAGGACTAGACTAACTAGCAAGGATACTGATCTATCCCTCTCCACTCTAGGTTCTGCAAAACCAAGGGGGGATTCCCTTTAATGCCTTTGAATACACACTTAATGACATTAATGCAAGAAAAAATATCATATAAGGCTCAAAACAACCGGGAGATATTAGATAATGGCTAATCACCCATTGAGCATCAATATTTCCTGGAGCATGAGATGAAATGTTTTGATGAAAATTATTCAATTGTGTATTGTCATTGATGTTTACACAAGTATAGTGATGTTTACACAAATGTCTAATCCTATGCAAGCATAGTCAGTGTCTGTTGATCTCTCTTAGGCATTGAAGATGACCAAAGTGTTATTTTGTTCTAACTAAGTTCACTCGGGCATTACAATGTTGGTCGGGTGTTGAAGGATTTCAGTGTTGACCGAGAAAAATAGTCAGTGTTGATCGACTAACAATGGGTTATATTTTATGGATAATTAGTTATATGCAGCCGACAAAAATGAGTTTTATTATTTATTTGGAAGGATATCAAGGCCGACTTGACAAGGCTTAACATATACATGTAAGGTCAAGTTTGGATTGAATTGTGTGAGATAACAAGGTGATGTGAAATTGCATGTGAAGTGTGATATGAAGAGTGAAGGCAAAATCATATGGGATTCTGATTGAGGATAGAATATAGAGGAATACAATAGAATATCTGATTAGTGAGGATCAAATATTTAATCTAGAATAGAGATTTGAATCAGCAAAGACAATTGCTTATCAAAACAGGTCAATCCATTGTTACTCTCTAACAATTGTAGTAGTGATAAAAATCTCTTAATCGAGTAGACTTAACAGTCTTTTGTAAAGCCTCTAACAAGGTGATATTTCTACATTGAATTGTTTGAAGACCTCTCACAAGGCCACTCCTTATAGGGTGATTAAATCCTCTAACCAGGTCACACCTAATAGTGTGTTATTGTAACCTTTAATAAGATTGGATCCTAACAAGTCTCACTTCAGAAGAGTGAAAAATAGTGACTAGTTGCTATTGGTGGTTTTTTCCATATTGGGTTTCCATGTTAAATCTTGGTGTTATCTATGTACATTTCATTTTCTTTATGGTTTATTTTTTTGCAATTAATTACTAAATATAATCACAGTTAATATCTTAAGATTTTCTATGTTAACCGAGTGACAGTGAAATATCTATGTTAACCAAGGAACAATGATTGATTTGTTTAAGTTATCTAAGGGACTTGGAATTGTTTTTGTGGTAACTAATTCACCCCTCCCCTCTCAGTAACTCAACTCATTTCCAACAATTGGTATTAGAGCTACAAGTGCTTATAGGGAAGGTTTAAAGGCCTAAGCTAAAGATCAGACATGTCTTACAGAAGGGAGATCCCTAAGCTCAACAAGGAAAACTTTGGTGCATGGCAAGATCTGATGAGGCTACATCTATCTACTATTGGAGATACTAGTTTTCAATTCATGGATCACAAGTATGTGGAACCACCGAGACCTATATATGTGGATCAGATGGCAGAAATGAAGTATCACAATATAATGATGATTGATATAGCCTATGCACTCATCTATTCCAAATTTGATGAAGTCAAGGACTACCCTACTGCCTTTGATATGTGGAAAAAATTGCATGATATCTATGGAGGAGATGCAAATGTAAAGAGAGTCAAAGCAGAAAGTCTCAGAGGTCAGTTTGATATGAAGACAAAATAGTAGTCAGCAAGTTATTAAGAAATTTACTTCCTATCTATGCAATTAGAGTTTCATCTATTCAAGAGATGAGATGTAGTAATGACATAAATCTAGATGGATTGATTGGAAGATTATCAGCTTTTGAGTTGGATAACTTTGACAATTATTCTCCTAATCCTAGCAATCTTGAGTCAACATTCAAAGCTAAATTAAACCTTGGGAAGATGAAAGGAAAATTGATTGACAGTGATAGTGATGATGATTCTGATGATGAGGATCTAGAAATCATTGAAGCATTACTTGCAAGGATAGCTGCAAAAGGAAAAGGACAATACAAAGGAATAATACCATTGATTTTATTTTCATGTGATGAGGTTGGTCACATTGCTACTAAATGTCTGAACAAGGAAGACAAAGGTGAGAAAAAGTTCAACAAGTATAAAGGCAAGAAAGATTACAAAAGATACAAAAGCTACAAGGGAAAAGGTAAGAAATCTTGTTATATTGCTAAAGATCCTAATAGTGATGAAGATGAAGATGAAATGGTTTACATTGCAATTAAGGATGAGTCAGATAGTGAAGACAATGAAAAGACAACACTATAGTCTCATATTAGCAAGAATGACACTTGTATAATTGATAGTGGTTGTTCTCACCACATGACTGGTGATAAAACCAAATTTGAACATCTTGATCACTATGATGGTGGGAGTGTTAGTTTTGGGAATAATGAACCCTACTATGTAAAAGGTAAAGGTTGTATTGCTCTTACTGAAGGAATCAAATGTGATAATGCTTATTGGGTTGAAGGAATAAGGCGTAACCTACTAAGTGTGGCACAACTGAATAATATTAATTTCAAGGTAGAATTAATGAATGGTAAGGCCAAGCTCATGGATGGTAGAGGAAACCTATTTGGAACTGGCAGGAAAACAAAAGGTAATCTATTTTATCTTAATCTTAATGAAAGTTCATGTTTTATTGCACAAGTAGAAGAAAGATGGTTATGGCATAAAAGGTTGTGTCATGTGAACTTTGACAACTTGGTCAACATAAGTAAGAAAAGAAGAGTAAGAGGTATGCATGTTCTGAAGAAACATGAACTAGCAATATCCAAACAATGTCAAATTGGGAAGATGGGAAAAACTAGCTTCAAGAGAGAGAACTTCAATATAGAAGAAGTCTTGGAATTGGTGCATACCAACTTATGTGGACCAATTGGAATAAAAAGTTACACAGGTGAGAAATACTTCATTCTATTTGTTTATGATCATTCCAGAATGATGACTATTATGTTTCTCAAAGAAAAATCAATAGCCTTCCAAAAGTTCAAATGGTACCTAGCCAGAGTTGAAAAAGAAATAGGAAAGAAACTTAAATGCTTAAGATCTGATAGAGGAGGAGAGTTCATTTCTAATGAATTCAATGA
Source organism: Thuja plicata (assembly GCA_018584345.1). Taxonomy (NCBI): domain Eukaryota; kingdom Viridiplantae; phylum Streptophyta; class Pinopsida; order Cupressales; family Cupressaceae; genus Thuja; species Thuja plicata. Next base: position 655,946 of record MU226588.1, on the reverse strand, counting down.
GTTCTAGAATGAAAGAGGAAACAAAAGACATGTATCTACCCTAGGTACACCATAGAAGAATGGTATAGAAGAAAGAAGGAACATATCCATTATGGATTGAGCAATAACCTTGATGATTGAGAATGATGTTTCTAGAAAATACTAGAAGGAAGCCATTAGCACTACAATTCACACCTTGAAATGAGTTCAACTGAAGAAAGGTACTGAGAAGACACCTTTTGAATTATGGTATGTCTATAAACCTAATGTTCATTATTTAAAAGTATTTGAAAGTAGATTATGAATCTTGAACGAAACAAGAAATGGAAAATTTGATGTAAAAAGTGATGAAGGTATATTCCTAGGCTACTCCAGCAAAAGAAAAGCATATAAATGTTTAAATCTTACTATTCATAAAGTCATAGAAAGTCTGCATGTAAAGGTTGATGAGTTTGCAGAAAGAAATGAACATAGCAGTAAAGAGCCTGGAGACTACATAAACTTTGTGTATTATGAACTTGATACTATACCTAAGACACAGGAAATAGTGCTTGGACAGCAAGCATGTCAACCACTGAATTCATCAGCACAAACCTTGTTGCAACTTGTGCAACCAGTGATGTTAACTGAAGAAACCAAGTCACAAATAGAGGGAACTGAGTCTTAGACTGAATAAACCAAGTCATAGACAAAGGCACCTGAGTCACAGACAGAGGTACCCGTGTCATAGATAGATACACCTGAGTCTCAGATAGTGGAACCCGAGTATCATAAAAAAGAACACGACAGAATATTTTAGCATGGTGAACATAGTGGAACAAGCCTAGAATCAAAGAGGAAGGATCTTGTACTTTCTAAATATGTTAGAAGGCATCATGCACCTTAAAAAATAATTGGAGATCAGACAGAAGGTGTAATGACAAGGAGAAAAATAAAAGGTACATGTTTACTTAGTGAAATTGAACCTAGAATTGTTAAAGATGCATTGAATAATGAGAACTGGATTGAAGCAATGAATGAAGAAATCGAGCAGATAGAAAAGAACAAAACATGGACTCTTGTACCTAGACCAAAAGGAAAGAATGTGATTGGTACTAAGTGGGTTTTCAGAAACAAGATGAATGAGAAAGGTGATGTTTCCAGAAACAAAGCCAGACTAGTATGTAAAGGATATGCTCAAGAAGAGGGTATTGACTATGGAGAAACCTTTTCTCCTATTGTAAGACTTGAAGGAGTCAGAACTCTTCTGGCATATGTTGCACATAAAGGATTCAAAGTATATCAAATGGAAGTAACACATGCATTCTTCAATGGAATTCTTGAAGAGGAAGTCTACATTGAGTAACCTGAAGGTTTTTTAGAACCTAACAAAAAGGAATATGGTTTGCAAACTACATAAATCATTGTATGGACTGAAGAAAGCTCTGAGAGCCTGGTATGAAAGACTGCATGGTTACTTGATAAGTATTGGATTTTTGAGAACTAATGACAATAGTAGCTTGTACATCAAAGAAGGACCTCTGAACAAGATACTATTAGCAAAAATATTTTTTGATTACATATTGTTTAGTGGATATGATGACTTATGCAGAGCATTCTCAGAAGCTATGAGTAAGAAATTTGAGATGTATATGTTTGGTGAAATCAAATTCTTTGTTTTCTTACAAGTTTATCAAATGAAGGATGGTATCTATGATACTCAGTCTAAATACATAAAAGAGATACTAAAGAAATTTGGGATGGAAGACTCTAGACCAGCTGGAACACCTATGCCTACTAGACATAAGTTATCTAAGGATGGTGATTCAGAGGAGGTAAATTAGACTACATACATATCCATGATTGGAAAACTTCAATATTTATTTCACACTAGATCTGATATTCCATTAGCAGTTAGTATTGTTGCAAGGTTTTCAGCTAATCCTAGAGAGAATCACTTGATGGCTATCAAAAGGATTCTGAGATATCTTAAGGGTACTAAATATTATGGATTATGGTATAAGAAAGGAGGAAACTTTAATTTGAAGAATTTTACTGATGTTGATTGGGAAGGAAGTGTTGATGACAGAAAGAGCACAAGTGGTAGAGCACTATTTCTTGGAAAGAGGTTAGTCTTCTAGACAAGAAAGAAACATAACTGCATTTCTCAATCTACAATAGAAGCAGAATATGTTGCTGCAACAGTGAATTGTTCAAATATCATATGGTTCAAACAATTATTGTTAGGTATGAAGGTTAAAATCACAGAACCTATCATTATTTACTGTGACAACACCAGTGTTATTAAAATTTCAAAGAACCCTATGATGCATACCAATACTAAACATATTTCAATAAAATATCATTTCTTGAGGGAATTGGTTCAGAACAAAGAAGTAAGAATGGAATATGTGAATACCAAAGAACAAATTGCAGACATATTAACAAAACCGTTACCTAATGATGCATTTTTATATCTTAGAGGAAAGCTAGGGGTAATTCCCCTAACCGAGGCTCACTAAATCACAATTTAGTGATGCATCAACCGATCTACAGAACAAACTTAACATGTTGATGTAGATATTTAGAGCTTATTTCATATGAATCAATACAGACAGGTACATTACAATTTCATTGCATATGCCCGTTGGTGTCTTTGGCATTGGTTGTCAAAAAGAGAGAGATTACTGTATGTCATAATAATTCACGATGGAAGGAGAGATTACTATATGTCATATTGATCAGTGAAAGAGGGAGAGATTGATGATATAGGGAGAATTTTATCAGAGACAGAGATTAATGTAAGAGGGAGAAATTTGTATTTCATTGTTTGAGGGAGTTTTGGATGAGAATTGGAATGAAGCTAAAGATATTAATAAAATTGGATGAGAACTAGAATGAAGCTAAGGACATTAACAATATTTCATTCTTATGCATGCTTCTCTATAATTCTTTGTATTATGATATGTTATGTTGCCATCGATGCCAAAGAGAGAGATTGTTGATGGCAATTATTCAATTTTGTATTGTCATTGATGTTTACACAAGTATAGTGATGTTTACACAAATGTCTAATCCTATGACAACACAGTTAGTGTGTTCCAAAATCTCTCAGGCATTGAAGATGACCAAAGTGTTTTTAGTTCTAATCAAGTTCACTCAGGCATTACAATGTTGGTTAGGCATTGAAGGATTTCAGTGTTGACCGAGCAAAATAGTTAGTGTTAGCCGACTAACACTGGATTATATTTTATAGATAATTAGTTATATGCATCTGACAAACATGAGTTTTATTATTTATTTGGAAGGATATCAAGGCTGACATGACAAGGCTTAACATATATATGTAAGGTCAAGTTTGGATTGAATTGTGTGAGATAACAAGGTGATGTGGAATTGCATGTGAAGGGTGATATGAATAGTAAAGGAAAAATCAGATGGGATTTTGATTGAGGATAGAATACAAAGGACTGTAACAGAATATCTGACCAGTGAGGATCAAGTATTTAATCCAAAATAGAGACTTGAATCAGCAAAGACAGTTGCTTATCAAAATATATCAATCCATTGTTACTCTCTAACAGTTGTAGCAGTGATAAAAATCTCTTAACAGAGTAGACTTAACAGTCTTCTATAAATCCTATAACAAGGTGACATTTCTACATTGAAGTGTTTGAAGACCTCTCACAAGGCCACTCCTTACAAGGTGATTAAATCCTCTAACTAGGTCACATGTAATGGTGTATTATTGTAACCTTTATCAGGGTTGGCTCCTAATAGGGCTCACTTCAAAAGAGTGAAAAATAGTGACTAGTTGCTATTGGTGGTTTTTCCCATATTGGGTTTCCACATTAAATCTTGGTGTTATCTGTGTACATTTCATTTTCTTTATGGTTTATGTTTCTACAATTAATTACTAAATATAATCACAGTTAATATCTTAATATTTTAACCGAGTGATAGTGAAATATCTATGTTAACTGAGCAACAGTGACTGATTTGTTTAAGACATCTAAGGGACTTGAATTTGTTTTTGTGGTAACTGATTCACCCCTCCCCTCTCAGTTACTCAACTTATTTCCAACATAAATGAACCATAGATAAATTAGAAAATATAAAAAAATTATCAAAAGATGTGTTAATGTATTATATCTTCAGTTGGTAAAATAATATCGATAAAAGACTAATTGATTTATAATTATTATTAAAATTGTCATTATGTCCATATATATATATATAATGATTATAAATCATTATTGAATAACATATCAATTAAGTAATGACCAAATAATATGGAGTTATGAATTAAACGTGGGTATATGAATTAAGTGTGGGTATCATAGATTGGGCTTAGTTATGTAGCCATCGATGAAGTAAACAACTGCAGGTATCTTGTGGAGTCACGTCCACAATGGAAAGTGACTCTACATAGAGTCACACTCCATTATGGATGTGACTCCACAATACATATAAATATGTGCCTTACCATTGATTGTATAACATATACTAAAAAATAGCAACTTAGAATATTGTAATGACAAAACAGTGAAGTAATATAATAGCAACAACAACATATATTAATATTTGGTGCAGTCACCTTAATTATTATATTATATTTTGTGAAGCAATTTCATTGGATATTTATATATAATTGATATATCATTACATGATAAGTTGAGAAGTCATATATATAAATTGAGAATATTTTGAAAGAATTAAAATGATCTCACAATCAGATGAAATTTAACATGGTATCAAAGCCAAGTTCCTTCGTTAAAAGTCTAATCGCTTGAAGGAAGATCTGATTAATTTGAAGGGAGATCAAGATCATAATTCCTTATAAATTCAAATTCTCTTGGAAGACTTGTATTTACAAAATGGTGAACGGAATTAGACTCGAAGATAGACTTGAAGGTGCTTCAAATTTTGAATCTTGGAAACTACGAATGATTCTTATACTAACAAAGAATGAGTTAAAGACTATTGTTCAAAATTCTCCTAAATATATTAAGAAAAAGGAGAAGAGAAAATGGGAAAAGGACAATGCCAAAGCAATGGAACTATTGGTAGATGGAGTGAAGTTCATCTACTACCTATTATAATGAAATTAGACTCTACATATGAAATGTTCAAAGCCCTAGAAAGCATGTATGAGATCAATAACACTAGCAGGATCCTTACTCTTAAAAATCAACTCTCTAATATTATAATGAAACAGGGACAGACCATCACCTCATATTTTATGAGGATAACAGAATTAAGAAATCAATTATCAACAATTGGTCACATCTATGATAGTAAAGATTTAACTATGGTGACTTTAAATGGACTCCCTAAGTCTTGGAAAAAATTTAGACAAGGAGTAAGTGCTTGTTGAAAACTTCCAAAATTTGATCGACTAAAAGTTGACTACATTCAAGAAGAATATAATCTAATATCTAGAGGAATCCATGTAGAATCCTTAAATGAAGATGTTTAGGTTCTGAAAACTCAAGTTGATAAAAGGAAGAAACCAAAATTCAAATGGAAAAGGAAATATATAGACTACTCTAAAATGCAATGCTTTAGATGTGATAAATATGGTCACTCAACAGCAAAATGCCCAGATAGATTCAAAAATCAAGCATCTTTTGCCAAAGTCTGCACATCTAATTCAAAATCAGAGAAACTTGTATTCTAAATCCATAATACTTGTGAAATATTGGATTAAGATGGAGTTCTATCATTACTATATTATATTTATTGTATAAATCTAAATATAAAATCATCCTTATATGAACTATTTACCCTGATCTTTTCTAAGGATGCTCTTGCAGGTTAAGGAGAATTGATGTCATCTTTAGATGGAGTCTGATGCTCCATCAGAAGCATCATTGATGAGGAGATTAGATGATTGATATTCAGAGGGAGTTCAAAAGTCCACATGTGTGTGACTATATGATTTTAATGGGCCTACCTCCTGTGCACATCATAAGGAAGTGACGACTTCCAAATGATTATCACTTGTATTTGCAGAAGTTATTGGAAGGTGACGATCTTACAATAACTTAAATCATGATATACATTATTTATAATGTTGAAACAGATCATGA